>PITA01001492.1:111899-192703 GCA_004023965.1 Spilogale gracilis | reverse complement strand
TTGGAAAACAGTGTGGAGATTCCTTAAAAAATTAAAGATAGAGCTACCCTATGACCCTGCAATTGCACTACTGGGCATTTACCCCAAAGATATGGATGTAGTGAAAAGAAGGGCCATATGCACCCCAATGTTCATCGCAGCAATGGCCACAATCGCCAAACTGTGGAAAGAGCCAAGGTGCCCATCAACAGATGAATGGCTAAAGAATATGTGGTACATATATACAATGGAATACTATGCCTCCATCATAAAGGATGAATATCCAACTTTTGTAGCAACATGGACTGGACTGGAAGAGATTATGCTAAGTGAAATAAGCCAAGAGGAGAAAGTCAAGTATCACATGGTTTCACTTACTTGCGGTGCATGAGGGGTAACCTGGAGGACAGTGGGAGAAGGAAAGTAAATGGGAATAGGGTAATCTAGGGAGGGAAACGAAACAACAGAGACTTTGGACACAGAAACAAACTGAAGGACGTGGAGGGAGGGGGGTGGAGGGATGGGAGAACCTGGTGGTGGGTACTGGGGACACCTAAAGCGTGGAGCACTGGGTGTGGGGAATGGGGAATGAATCTTCAAACACTGGAAAAAATAAAATATTAGTAACAATAAAAAAAAATTTTTTTTTGAAATCCAAATAAATAAATAAATAAATAAATAAAAAGAATATATCCTCTACCTCCATGTTACCATGTTTTAAAACCCAAATGACTGTGTGAAATTTTTGCCTTAAACAGTCATATGTATTTTAAAAATTAGAATAAAATTAAAGTTATATTTACCCACATTAAAAAAAAAAAAGATACACTAGTCTATGGTCAAACGGAAAATTACAAAATGGGTCAAAGCAAGAAAATTTAACCTTACACCAACACCAGACCAAGAATAGGTGAAAACAGTAAGCTTCAGCTAAGTTAAAAATTTGTTTTGTCCTACTAAAAGCAACAAGAAATTGGTCTGACATTTCTAATTACTAGGAAATTAATCAATTGTTTTAATATCATGGTGATATATAAATGCTATTACTCTTAAGTGCTGATAGATTTGGAGCTGAAAACCTTGAAGGATTTTAGGCTTGCTTATGATAAATAACATGGTTATTTCCATGCTATTTTATAGGAGTGGCTAGTAAGAATCATATCCAGATCATGTTAACAATCTTGATTATTCTGTTTCACTTTTTATTTAGCCACTGTCTCATTTTAATCAATTCTGTTGAAATTATTTGCATTGGGACCAAGAAGGACTGATGGCTATTTTGCAGAGCACTAATAGTTGAGAGAAGGAACTGGTAAAATTCTCTTTTTTATGAGGCCTCCAAATATATTTTTTTCCCTAAGGATGACAGGCTTTCTATAAAATACACTCTTTCTGAGTATATTATATAGCTTATCCTACATAAAAAGTAAAATTATATAAAGCAGAATTTTCCAAATCTTTGAGGTTTGCGTCATTATAGGAGTTCTACACGCAGAACAGAAACAATATTGTTGTTACTGCATAAAGTTCTTTAATGAAGTGTCTTCAATGAGTATATACTTTTTTCATGGTCATAAGAATATTACCAGTCTACAAATGGGAGGTGATGAAATCGGACAATTACAAGATATAAAATACAAATGTTCATGATTTCTTCTTTGCTGAGGTGATGAATCAGCATATTCAGTCTTAAATTTTAGTTCAGCTTGTGCAGCAAAGTCCAAGCAGTCCCCAACCCAATTTTATACAAATGTAGAATTTATTTCTAGTAGCAATGGTGACCCCCCAAATTTAATCTGCAATGTTCAGACAGTTGATTTCTTATTGAAACAGAAGTAGTTGCACACACTTTTGAGGATATAGGCTTCAATGAAACTTATGAAAATAGCACCTGAATGAAAATGCAATTATCCAATAACTCCTAACAGGATATAACATAGCTGTCCAAGTACATTCAGAAGATTTACAGAAAAATAAGAGAGGATTATAATCTTTAGAAAGAAAAAAAACCACACACATAAAAATAAATATATATATGTAAATTTGTCATACCAAATAATCTCACACTTTGACTAACATGCAAAATACAATAATTGAGCAGAAAATAAAATTTTATAAAGCTGCCTTTATATTTCCTAATATCCCAAGTTGCACACAACAGCAATGAATGCCAAAGCTTTTGCAATAATCCCACAAACATAAGCAAATTCATGGGCATTACCAGGAAATTTGAGACTATCAGGCTATATCTCAATTGTGTATCTTTCTTCTCATCATGTCTTATTCCTCAAATCAAATCTCATGAATAATTCAGGAGTTTGATCTAATATAATTCTGATATCTAATGCTTAAGACACTAAAGTACATCTCTTATCTGGCCCATACTTTACCCAGACTAATAAAACAAGTGTACTTATCCGTTTTTACTCACCATTTTTGTTCTTGTTGTTTTATAGATTGCATTATGTGTCATGTTAAAGGCAAAGGTTTAAAAAATGTTAAGCTATTTCTTTCGTTACACTCATATCTAAGAAAACCTACATATTTGAATGAAAAGTATTTTATTTTGCTTACACATAATTTTGTAACTACTTCAACTATAAAGAAATTAAAAGTAATATGAAATTTGAATAAAGTGGAAATAAATATATAATTATTTGATTAATCAGAGTGTAAGTAGAAAGCAGAAACTATCCCAGTTGTTTTAGCAAAAGAATGTAATATAAATAATTGTTAACTAGGGCTTGAACAACAGAAAAGTGAACTGGGAACAATAACAGAAATGTTGTGAGATAGCAGTAGGATCAGGCAGGGCTAATGCTGTCCTGTGTCTGGTAAAACAAAGAGTTCAAAACTATTAAAACTTAGAGATTTAGAGGAGAGATCCTCTGGAGTTGAAATTCAGACCTTTGAGAGATTCTGGGTCTCCTGTCTCTGAGATTAGGGAGATGGTCTGCAGGACTAACACACAGACCTCAGGGGAACATGCAACAAACAGATGACACAGATGTCCCTAAAAGGCTGGGGGTGGGGCTGGGAAATAAAAGATGGAATCAACTGTCACTGTGGAGAAGTTCTGGTAGGTGTGATAGACGGGAAGAGAAAGCAAGTAGGAAGCACATATCAAACCAAACCTTCTGCTCACTGTACTTTTCCTAGTGCCCTGTATTAACAGAATCTAAAGGAAAAACAGCTGGCAAAGCAGAAATGAAGTTTTCTCATCTCAAACCTAGAATTAAAAAGATTTTAGAAAGATGACTTTGGAGCTGAGAGAACAGGGGATATTGTGACCATTATGCCAATATGCAACAATGTACAGAAAATGGGAAAATTCTTTGACGGACACAACTATAAAAGATCTCTCCAAAAGAACAGGTAATCTGAATAGTTCTTTATTCATTGAAGAAATTAAATTTGTAGAGCAAAACTTCCCCATAAAGAAAATTCAAGAACAATATAACTTCCCTGATGAATTCTATCAAACATTTAAAGAATAAATAATACACTTCTACACAATCTCTTTCAGAAAATTAAATAGGATGAAATTCTTCCCAACACAGTGTACAAGGCCAACAGTTATACCAAACAAGAAAAGGATTTTAAAAGAAAACATGATAACCAAGTAGGGGTTAACTCAGGAGTGAAAGTGGGTTTACCTTCAAAGTAAGCCAACTTAATTCACCATGTTTTCCAATTAAAAAGAATGACCATAGGATTATCTCAATAAACAGGAAATAAGTATTTGACAAAATCCAACATTCATTCTTGTTAAAAACTCAGAAAATCAGGAATAAAAAGGGAATATCCTTAGCCTCATGAAGATCATCTATGAAAAATCATGCAGCTAATATCATATTTAATTGTGAATGACTGAATGTTCTTACTTTAAGACTGGGAACAAACAAGGATGTCCACTCTGCCCAATTATTTTTAACAATTGTGCTGGAGCATCCAGCCAGTGCTATCCATACTTAAAGAACAAAGGGGAAATTTTTCCCTTGTGTGAAAAGAAGATGTGAAACATCCTTTTTCACAGGTAACATCATTTTAATAAAGAAAATTCAATGGATGTATAAAAACAAAAGCTGTGGGCACTAATATGTGAGTTTGTCAAAGTTGCAGGATACAAGATCAATATACAAAAGTAAATTGCATTTCTAAGTCCTAAAAATTAAAAGCTATAATTAAAATTTAATGAAGCAGTATAAGTTACAAGAGCATAAAATGACACGAAATACTTAAGGATAAATCTGAAAAAAATATGTAAAATCTATACACTAAAAATTACAAAACATTGCTAAGTGCAATGAAGACCTAAATAAATGAACATATAGAGCTTGCTTATTGGCTTGGAAATTCAATATGGTAAATAAATCATTCTCTCCAAATAAATTTTAGTTTCAAGACCATATACCAATCAAAACATCTACAAGTAGGAAATAACAATCTGATTCTAAAATTAATTTGATAATATAGCAAATAGCTAAAATAACTTTAGGAAGAACAAAGTTGGTTGAGCAATAAAATATGATTTTGACTTATTTTAAAGTTAAAATTATCAACAGCATGTAAGCAGCATCAATACTGAAAAATAGACCAACGGAACAAAACAGAGAGAGTGCAGAAATATACCATCTCATAAAATGACATCTCTTTTTTGACAAAGGTACAAAGATAATTCATTAAAGAAATAATGATCTTTTTATCCAGTGATGTTGGAACAACTGGATATTCATATGCTAAGCAAACAAACTTTGATTCATTCCTCGAACTGTCAAAAAAGATAATTCAACACAAGTTATGGTCCTAAATGTGCAACCCAAAACTATAAAATTTCAATAAGAAAACAAAGAAGTTCTTTTTGACTTTTTTTTTAAGTAACGATGTTTTAGATACAACACCAAAGCATGACATTTAAAAGAAAGACTTGAAAAATTAGACTTCAAAAAATTTTGACTCTTCTAAAGACATTGTTGAGAGAATTTTAAAAAGTGTCATGAACTAAAGAAAAATATTTTTAAATTCTATATCTTATAAAGAACTTGTATCCAGAATATGTAAAGAACACTTGAAATTCAGTAATAAGTAAACAAAAACTGATTATAAAAATGGAAAAAATATTTGAGTAGAGACTTCACCAAAAAGACACATAGGAGGAAAATACACTGTTGTTTTTTTTTTTTTATGGTTTTGTTTGTTTGTTTATTTTTTAAGAGACAGATAAAGAGAGTGTGGGAGGGGAGCTGGAGGGAGAGGGAGAGAGAGAAAATCTTAACAGGCTCCCCACCCAACATGGAGCCCAGTATGGGGCTTGATCTCATGATCCTGATATGATGACCTGCACCAAAATCAAAAGCAAGATTCTTAACCAACTGAGCCACTCAGGCACCCTGGAAAATGTATTGATTTTTGAAAAAGAAGAAAAAAAAATGACTTTTAAGGACTTCATATTAGAATGCAAACAACAGAGACTTTGGACACAGAAACACACTGAGGGACTTGGAGGGAGGGGGATGGAGGGATGGGAGAGCCTGGTGGTGGGTACTGGGGACACCTAAAGTGTGGAGCACTGGGTGTGGGGAATGGGGAATGAATCTTGGAACACTGGAAAAAAAAAATTAAGTAACAATAAAAAAAAAGAGAGATATAAAATGAAAAAAAAAGAATGCAAAGAAAACGTATGAGAAATATTTAAATTGTGAAAACTAAGTCAAATGAAAGCATTTTGGGATAAAGCAGTAATGATGCTAAAATATTTTTACTGAGTTGAAAACTCACTGTAGCACATACATGATATGAGTTCAGAGTCTTTTATCTAGTTGTTAAGTCATTAGAGTAGATCTTATTTATACAGGATGAATATTTTATGATTGTTATTATTGTTGTTCTTATTCTTTTGTTATTAATATATAATGTATTATTTGTTTCAGGGGTATAGGTCTATGATTCATCAGTCTTACAAAATTCACAGCACTCATCATAGCACATACCCTCTCCAATGTCCATCACCCAGCCACCTCATCCCTCTCACCTCTCTCCCCTCCAGCAAACTTCAGTTTATTTCCAGAGATTAAGAGTCTCTTATGGTTTGTTTCCCTCTCTGGTTTCATCCTATTCTGAGTTCACAGTTCACTTCCAGGAGAAAAAAGAATGTCCTAATGCTTCCTGCATGAGTTTTATGTGAGAATTTCATAAAGTGTCAAGGTGTCTAAGAGAAACCTCCTATGTAGTAGATTGTTGATTCTGAATGCTCATCATTAATTTTTCTTCACATCATCTGCTTATCTCTGAATCAGAATCACATGGGGCACCTACATAAACCTCAGATTTATCAACTCCATTTTGTATCCCCTTTCTTATAGCAGGCTGTTTATGTTGTTCTTTATGGTATTCCCAGACTGAACAGCGATGTCTGCAACATAATTGATGATGCTCAAAAAATCTGTGTTAATTGAATGAAAAAAAATCTTCTTCCATTTATACCTCACAATTTTCTTTTTGAATACAATTTTTGCAATGGGTATACAACTGGATCAAGAATTGTAATCCAGGATATTCTTATGTTCTTTACCACTGGAAGTTAGAGTTTATAGTAGAGATATATCAGGATCTAAGGAGTAAGAACCTGATTCTAAGGGTCTTAGAAGCTGTGTTAGCCCTTCTTCAGTGGAAAATAGGTATCCATCCAAAGATGACCATCAGAATATCATGAACCTTATGATAACAGAAACTGAGAGAAGTTTGAATAAGAAATTTGTTCTATGCCCTGGATATTTTTTAGAACTATTTTTTTCTGTGCATTTTTGACCCAGTTTTTCCACCTAATGAATATTTAAAAGTTTGAAAGTTCTAGCTGGTCAGAGAAAGAATGTAAGAATAAAGTAATTCCTAAGAAATTACTTAGTCAACCCTCTGTACTTTAAGTTCTAAATATTTTCTAATTAAGAAGAGAAGGGTTATCTGCATGACAGATTTAAAAATATGCCTTCCCATAAGAGTCACTGGGACCTCACATATCATTACTGAGATGGAATTTTAGGAAAGTGGCACATTATCTGTTGAATCACAAGCACTTTCACCACCAAATGATTTTAGGTTTGGAAAATATTATACTACATAGTTGACCCTCTTGTCTTTATTCTCTTCTCCCCACAATTTTTCGACACTACCACTATCTCTAAAAAGACAATGTACCTTTTCCCAATTTTGCTAAATTTTATAAATTTTATATTTTGCAAGTATAATTGATACACTAATAAACTGTTCACATTTAGATTATACAATTCAACAAGTTTTGATATATTTATAATCCCAGAAAATTGTCCGCACAATCAAGATAATGAACATACCCATTACTCCCAAATGTTCTCGCATGGTCTTTTGTGATTCCCCACCTCATCCTTCTCTACCTACCTTAATAGGAAACTATTCACTCCTTTTTGTCATAATAAATTAAGTGATATATAATAAGCTTTTAATCGTATACATAAATATGATATGAATTAGTTGTACTTTATATAAATGGTATGATAGAGCATGTAATTCTTCAGTCTGACATCTTTCAGTCATCACCATTAATAGAGATTCATCCATGCTATTGTTGTATCAAGGATTCATTTCTTTTTATTGCTGAGCAGGTTTCATTGTATGTATCTGTCACAATTCTTTATTCATTTCCCTGTTGATGCTTTCTTCCCAATTCTGGCTAACATAAAGAAAGCTACCACAAACATTATGTGCAAATCTGTATTTGAATATACAATTCTTTCTTTTATGGGTTAAACACTTAGGAGAGTAGACTGACTGGATCATGTGGTAAGTATACTTTTTTTTAATGTTTCAAGTTTTTATTTAAATTCTAGTAAATAGCTTATTGTGTAATATTAGTCTCAGGAGTAGAATTTAGTGATTCATCACTTACATATAACACCCACATTCACCACAATTGCCCTCCTTAATTCCCATCAAACATTTAGCCTATCCACTTGCCTACTTCCCCTCCTGCAACCCTCACATTATTCTCTATAGTTAAAAGTCGCTTATGATTTGCCACCCTGTTTTTTTTTTTTTTTAAGAACTGTTACACTGTGTTTGTACCATTCTGTAAACAATTATATAATTTATATTCTCATCAGGAACGTATCAGAGATCCGGGGCTTCCAGATATTCATGAACACTTGGTGTTATGCACTAAATATTTATGTTCTCCCTAAAATTCATATGTTGAAATCTTCCCTCACAATGTGATTGTATTAGGAGGTGGGACCTTTGGGAGGAAATTAAGTCATGAGGGTAGAGCTTTACTGAATGCAATTAGTAAAGCACCCTTTAAAAAGGGATCCTAGAGAGCTTCCTCACCCTCTTTCCATCAGGTGAAGGTATAATGGAAAGTGGCAACCTAAAAGAAGAGCCTCATCAGAACCTGATCATGCTGGCACTCTGATCTCAGAATTCTAGTCTTTAGAACTGTAAGAAATAAATTTACAATGTTTATATGCCCTCCAGCCTATAACACTTTATTATAGTAGCCCAAACTAAGACACTTAATATAGTCATCCTTCATTTTATTCCATTCTAATATATGTGTAGTAGAGTCTAATTGTGAATTTAATTTGCACTTCTTTAATGGTTAATGATTTTGAAATTTTTATGTGCTTATATTTGGGTGCATATGTGCATATATTCATTTGTCTTAAATTTTTCTATTCACTTAAATATAAAATATCACATGTTTTTTATAAATTTTCTTTTATTCTTTTCATGAAAAGAAGATTGAACTAGATTATCTGAATTATATTTTTCTCCTTACACTGTGGCAGTAATGCAATGAAAAAGAAGAGACTAGTGTGAATACAAGTGATGTGTTCCTTCCCTCCACCCCTCCTTTTTTCTCCCCAAGCCCATCACATACATGCTAGGACATACACCTCTTCAATCACTCTGTAACCAGTCTGTCACTTTGAAAACTGAACGTCGCTCCCCTGCTTTGCAGCCCTATTCACACCCTGCCTAAGTCAATCGTAGTGAATCATGCAGTCCACAACGCAGAATCCCTTACATCTGTCAAAAGAACAAGAGAAAACAGGACTGCACATCTTAGGGAAGACTCGACTTAAGGTCAAAATCATTCAAAATCACTTGCACTGTTTTTTTTTTTATACTTCTTTTTGAACATGCAAAGACAAGTGGGTCTGAAAGGGAGAAAAGCTTTCCTGTTCACTCCCCAACGGTCATACTCAGGAGTGGACAAAAATATATATTTTTTAAATCATGAGTTTATAGGAAAAGATTTACAGATAAGAGATTCAATACTTCCATCTCTGTCAAATGAAAAACATTTTTAAAACAGTACTTAATAGTATGTATACTTATTAAGTGAAACAATTACTGACAAAAGTAAACATCTGGTTTTGTCACTTAACGGAAAAACATCATTTAAAAGATTAGTTGTATTTCTGTGCAGAGAATTTAAGTGAATGTCATGTAAAGCATGTAGACATATACAGACAAAATTTTGAGAAAAAAGTTTTGAAATTTGTTGAGATAGGTAGTCATTGCTGTTTTTTGAAAATATTATTTTAATGACTAATATCTTTTTTAAAAAATATTTTGGAAGCTAGAATCTAGCCAAATCAAGCAGATCCATAGGCTGTGTCTTTCAATTCCATTAATAAGCAATTTTCCTTTCAATCTTCTTATCTCATTTGGGTTTGGTGTAGAATTTCTATCTATAAGTCCCAGAAGAGGCCTCCCTCCAAGTTGCATCATCTGTATTTGCAAGTCCTTTGTATAAACCTACAACCTGCAAAGTTTCCTATGAAAGATACTAGAGTATGACTCCTTTATGCATCTTTTACTTCAGGTCATTATTGCCAGGATGAAACAATTTGAATACAGCTAAGTTAGTAAAATAATGAATTTTATTTTTAGAAATGTAATTGCCTGGTCCCATAATCTGTTAGTTTCCAAATTTTGTGGGGGCAGAGCACTCCTCTGAATATCTGACTAATGCTTTGGTTTTTCTCTATAAGAAAAATCTTTGTATCACATTTTGAATGTACATTGAATGTTAATATAATTTTAGGTTGTTCGCAGAATGCTGGTATGTGGAACAGACTTAACTAACTCCAGAACTGAACACCCAGGTGTGTAAGTTACACCCTATAAAAGGGTACTCAGGTGTGCCTGGGTGGCTCAGTCAATCATCTGACTTCAGCTCAGGTCATAATCCCAGATCCTGGGATCGAGCCCCACACTGGACTCCCTGCTCAGTGGAAAGTCTGCTTGTCCTTCTCTCTCTGCTCCTGCTCATTCTCTCTCTTTCTCACACACAAACACACTTAAATTTTCTCAAAAAAATATTTTTATTTTTAAAAGGGCACTCAGGTGTGGTGATGGGAAAGTGTGTGTGTGTTGCGGAGGTCATGTGGGAGTGGGGGACAGGACTGAAATCTAGCCTGTGCTCTGCTCACCAGCTCTTATGAAGGCAAAAGGTTTATAGTAAAAAACATGTAATTGATTCATACAGAGTCACAGTATATGTTATGAGAAGTAGTAACAACCTCAATAATAATTTTGTTAATCAGTGAAGCAATTTCCCTTTGCTCATTAGTTTAAAACTTTATCTTTATCTAGACAAGATTTCAAGTTATATAAATGGCCAAGATAGACTAAGCAGTCATGACTTTCTTCAGTATCAGTTCCATATTTATTTACATAGCAGAATACTTAGTACATGGTAGATAATAATAAATCCCCATTGAATCAAACTGCCAGGTATATGTGTGCATGTGTGTTTATGTGTATTTGTTTGTATAATGCAATTTGAATCAAAGTTACATATCTTTTATGAAATCCAGATCTCTTCTTTGTGATATTTAAGTTACTCCCTGATTATCTAACAATATGTCTGTGTATTTTTATCCTATATCTAGAATTCTCTGTATCTTGAAGAAAACTATACAAATAAAAATTTTAACCTATGAATTCAACTTATTTACCATAAATTCTGAAAACACTGAAATTACCCTTTTGGATTCTTCTCCTTGTATTCAAATTATTGTAATTAGGATTTGCAATATTACAGTATACAGATTGAGTTTATTCATTTCTACACAAACAAATTTTATCCAGTTCCATTTGACTAGGTCTATGAGATACTAGGTAATAAAAATGGAATATAAAAATAATTACCACTGGGAAAATTTTGCTCTCATATTACACAATATAATTGTGCATAAATGTAATTCTCTTGCTACTGATATCAAAGGAAAACTTCAGGACAATACAAAAAATCACAAACTTTTTCTCTTTGTATAAAAAATACTATCTGGTTTATTTCTTGACTTAAAAAACACCTTAGTGAATCAATTTTTAACCCCATATTAATGAAATAAGTGTGTACAGGTATGTATATATATGTATATGTGTATTTACATGCTTGACAACTGTTTATACATCAGGCCTTGCTTTCTTGCTACTCTTGGAAACTTGCATGTATGTGTATATGTATATATGTATAAATATATATATACATATACACATACATGCATACAGATGTGGAATGGAAAACAAACTTAATAGTAAATAAAAAGCAGAATATGATTAAAGGAAATGATAAAGTCCTTAGAATTGGCACCTACTGTAATAAAATTAGTCTATTGCCTATTTCTATGAAAACATTGTGCTACAAAATCTTAGGTAGGGTAATAATATAAGAAAAATAATATTTCTCTGGGGTGCTCAGTTGGTTAAGTGACTGCCTTCAGCTCAGGTCATGATCCCAGAGATCCAGGATCGAGTCCCACATCGGGCTCCCTGCTCGGCGGGAAGCCTGCTTCTCCCTCTCTCACTCCCCCTGCTTGTGTTCCCTCTCTGGCTGTGTTTCTCTCTGTCAAATAAATAAAATCTTAAAAAAAAAAAAATTGCTCTTTCTTCTCTTTATTCTGTCATTCTCACAACTGCAAGTGTCCTTTAAAGTTATACCCTCAGTCTTCTATTTATAAATTACTTTTAATAGGTATCTTTTGGCTTCGCTACCCAGCCTCTATTCACTCCATGTTCAGTCATATCATCTTACACATTCTCTGGGGAAATATTCCTTCCCCACTCTCTACCTATATGTGCTTTGAGAGGGACTCTACTAGCTTAATAGAGCATATGATCCACATTAATTCTGGCCACATTTATTGGTTTAGGATGAACATACAATATAGTTTGGGATACTAATATACTATGGGCACTTACATACTATTAACTTCGAAAAGTTAACCCAAAATTAAAAAAAAAAAAATGTATTCACCAATGAGTCTATATCTAACAAATACACTGCAAAAGTATCTTTCTTTCATGCTATTCTCCAAATAATCATCTTAAGATATTTATTTCTTTAAAGTGAAGAGCAAAGCATATTGTAAATTGATCTGAATATACAGTTTTTCTGTAGTGGACTGGTTACAGTAATCTCCAATTTGTTCATACCTCCTTGTATTCTCACAAACTCTTGGCCATGAGAATCCCTTTGGCCAAGGGTGACAAAAGTATGCTTGACAACTGTTTGTACATCAGGCCTTGCTTTCTCGCCACTCTTGGAAACTTCCCTCTATGGTAGTAAATCTGGGCTAATATGCTATAAGTTACCCCAGACTTACTGGTTTAAGATGAGAGAAATTTATTCACTTAAAATTTGAGAGGACAGTAAAATCAGTTTTACTGGGCTGAAATCAGGTATCAGTAGGGCTGCAGTCCTCCTGAGCTTCTAGGGGAGAATCTGTCCCTTGATTCTTCTAGGTTCTGGTGTCCTCATCACTCTGATCTCTGCCTCCATGGTCATATTGTCTCCTCCTCTTCTGTATGAAATCTCTTTCTGCTTCTCTCTCATAAAGAATTTGTTATTCCATTTAGGGCCCACGCAGATAATCCAGGACAGTCTACCATTTCAATATCCTTTACTTAATCACAAATGCAATGTGTTGATCACATAAAACCACAGGCTCCAGAAATTAGGATGTGAACATCCCTTGGGGTCCATTTTTCAGTTTATCACAACATCCTTCTCTCATTGTTGACCTCAAGGGATAGAACTACAAGTATGATATATGCATATATCATGTGTGTGTATACACAAACATTCATACCCATTTTTACAATTAGGAAGTTTACCTCTATTCCCAGTTTGTAAATTTATTTATTTGAATGTGTTTTGAATTTTATTAAATAACTTCCCCACCCATTTCATAATTACATAATTGATCTCTTTCAATGTACGTTTTGTTAAATAGAATAAATGGAATTTTTTAAGTTTCTATTTCAACTCCAGTTTGTTAATGTACAGTGTAATCTTAGTTTCAGGTGTACAATATAGTGATTCAGTGCTTCTATACAATACCCAGTGCTCATCACAAGTGCACTCCTTAATCCCCATCACCTAGTTCATCCATCCCCCCTCCTACTTTCCCTCTGGTAATCATCAGTTTGCTCTCTAGAGCTAAGATTCTGTTTCTTGGTTTGGCACTCTCTCTCTTTTTCTCCATTTGGTGTTTTGTAATTAAATTCCACATATGAGTGAAATCATATGGTATTTGCCTTTCTCTGACTTACTTTGCTCAGCCTAATAATCTCTAGTTCCATCCATGTCATTGCAAATGTGAGATTTCATTCTTTCTGATAGCTGAGTAAGATTCCACTATATAATAGATATAAATATAGCTATATATAGATATATATAGATAAGATATATATATAGATATATCTTATTTAAGATATATAGATATATAAGATATAGATAGATATAGATATAGATAGATATATAATATTTATCCATTTTGTCAACCAGTGGATACTTGGGCTGTTTCTATAATTTAGCTATTATAAATAATAGTGTTATAAACATCAGGGTGCATGTATCCCTTTGCATTAATATTTTAATATTCTTTGGATAAAAACATAGTAATGCAATTGCTAGAACATAGGTTAGTTCTATTTTTAACTTTTTGAGGAAACTTCATAATGTTTTCTGGACTGCCTGCACCAGTTTGCATTCCCATCAACAGTGCAAGAGGGCTCCCATTTCTCTACATATTTGCCAACACCTGTTGTTTCTTGTCTTTTTTATTTTAGCCATCCTGACAGGTGTGTATATTTCTCTCTGACGATGAGAGATGTTGAGCACTTTTTCACATGGCTATTGACCATTTGTATTTCTTCTTTGAAAAAATGTCTATTCATGTCTTTTACCCATTTCTTAATTGAATTACTTGGTTTTGGGTGTTGAGTTTTATAATTTCTTTATATATTTTGGAGACTGACCCTTTATCAGGTATGTCCTTTGAAAATATCTTCTCTCCTTCTATAGGTTGCCTTTTAGTTCTGTTTATTATTTCCTTTGCTGTGCATAAGCTTTTTATTTTGAAGTTACAATAGTTTATTTCCACTTTTATTTCCCTTGCCTCAGGAGACATATCTGGGAAGAAGTTGCTATGGCCCAGGTCGAAGAGGCTGCTACCTCTAGGATTTTGATGGTTTTAGGTCTCACATTTAAGTCTTTACCCATTTTAAATTTATTTTTTGTGTCTTGTGTAAGAAAGTAGCCCAGTTTCATTCTTTTGCATGTTGCTGTCCACTTTTCCCAACATCATTTGTTGAAGAAACTGCCTTTTTCCTATTGGATATTCTTCCTGCTTTGTCAAAGGTAAACTGACCATGTAATTATTAGTTCATTTCTGGAGTTTCTATTCTGTTATATTGATCTATGTGTTTAGTTTTGTGCCCGTACCATACTGTTTTGATTGCTGCAGCTCTGTAGTAAAACTTGAAGTCCAGATAGTGACACTTCCAGCTTTGCTTTTCTTTATCTAGGTTCCTTTGGCTATTTGGGGTCTTCCGTGTTTCCATAAAAAAAATTTTTTTAAAGATTTTATTTATCTATTTGACAGAGAGAAATACAGAGAGAGAGAAACACTGTGAGAGAGGGAACACAAGCAGGGAGAGTGAGAGAGGGAGAAGCAGGTTTACCTCTGAGCAGGGAGCCCAATGTGGGGGTCAGTCCCGGGACTCCAGGATCATGACCAGAGCTGAAGGTAGATGCTGAATGACTGAGCCCCCCTAGTGTCCCGCCATACAAATTTTAAGATTGTTTGTTCCAGCTCTGTGAAAAATGCTAGTGGTATTTTGATAGGGATTGCATTAAATCTGTAGATTGCTTTTGGTAATATAGACATCTTAACAGGATCTGTTCTTACAATCCATGAGCATACAGTGTCTTCCCATTTCCTTGTGCCATTTTCAATTTTTTTCATCAGTATCTTATAATTTTCAGAGTATAGGTCTTTCACATCTTTGGTTAGGTTTACTTGTAGGTATTTATGATATTTTTTGCACCCATAAATGGGACTGATTCCTTAATTTCTCTTTTTGCTACTTCATTATCAGTGTATATAAATGAAACAGATTTCTGTATGTTTTGTATCCTGCAAACTTACTGAATTTGTTTACCAGTTCTAGCAGTTTTTTGGTGGAGTCTTTTGAGTTTTCTATATAAAGCATCAAGTCAGCTGCAAATTGTGAAAGTTTTACTTCTTCCTTGCCAATTTGGATGCCTTTTATTACTTTTTGTTATCTGATTGCTATACTAGAACTTTCAGTACTGTTAACTAACAGTGGTGAGAGTAGACAGCCGTGTCTTGTTTCTGATGGTGGAGGAAAAGCTCTCAGTTTTTTCCCACTGAGGACGATATCAGTTGTAGGATTTTCATTATCGTCTTTATTATGTTGAGATACGTTCCTTAAACCTGCCTTGAGGGTTTTTATCATGAATGGATGTTATACTCTGTCAAATGTTTTTCTGCATCTATTGAAATGATCATAAGGTTCTTATCCGTTTACTAGTGTGTGTACCACATTGATTTATGAATACTGATTCACCCTTGCAATCTAGGAATAAATCCCACTTGCTCATGGTGAATGATTTTTTTAATATATTGTTGGATTTAGTTTGCTAGTTTTTGAGTTTTTTTATATCTGTGTTCATCAGGGATACTGGACAATAGTCCTCTTTTTTAGTGTATCTGGTTTTGGTATCAGGATAATGCTGGCCTCATGAAGATATTTCAGAGTTTCCTTCCTTTTCTGTTTTTTTGGAATAGTTTAAGAAGAATAGATATTAACTCTTCTTTAAATGTTTGGAAGCATCCTCTGAGAAGCCACCTGGCCCTGGACTTTGTTTGTTGGGAGATTTCTGATTGTGGATTCAATGTCTTTGCTGGTTATTTTCTGTTCACATCTTCCAATTCTTCCTGTTTCAGTTTTGATAGCTTATATATTTCTAGGAATTTATCTATTTCTTCTAGGATGTCCAATTTGTTGAAATAGAGTTTTCTGATAACATTTTCTTATAATTGCTTCTATTTTTGTGGTGTTAGTTCTTATTTCTTTTCACTCATTGTGACTTCATTTATTTGGGCTCTTTCTCTTTTCTTTTGATAAGTCTGGTTAAATGTCTATGAATTTTTAAAATTTTTTTCAAAGAATCAACTGCTGGTTTCATTGATCTGGTTTTGTTTTTGTTTTTATATTTTGTTTAGTTTCTAAGTCATTTATTTCAATCCTTTTTATTTACTTCCTTCTGCTTCATTTATTATTAGGCTTCATTTATTATTCTTTCTCATGCTCCTTTAGGTGTAAGTTTAGGTTGTTCCAGATTTTTCTTGCTTCTTGAGGTAGAACTGTATTGCTATATACTTCCCTCTTAAGACTGCTTTTGCTAAAAAAAAAAAAAAAAAAAAAAGACTGCTTTTGCTGCATCCCAAAGCTTCTGGACTGTTGTTTTTATTTTCACTTGTTTCTATATATTTTTAAACTTCTTTTTCTGGTTGACCCATTCATTTTTAGTAGCACATTATTTAACCTCTATGTGTTTATGGTCTTTCTAAATTTTTTCTTGTGGTTAACTTCAAGTTTCATATGTTGTGGTCAGAGAAAATGCATGGTATGATTTCAATCTTTTTTGTATTTGTTGAAGCCTGGTTTCTGATCTCTTCTGGGGAATGTGCCATGTGCACTTGAAAAGAATGTATTCTGTTGCTCTAGGATGGAATGTTCTGAATATATCTATAACTCCATCTGGTCCATTGTGTCATCAAAACCACTGTTTCCGGGGCACCTGGGTGGCTTAGTTGGTTAAGCGACTGCCTTCGGCTCAGGTCATGATCCCGGGGACCTGGGATCGAGTCCCACATTGGGCTCCCTGCTCGGCGGGATGCCTGCTTCTCCCTCTCTCACTCCCTCTGCTTGTGTTCCCTCTCTGGCTGTGTTTCTCTCTGTCAAATAAATAAATAAAAATCTTTAAAAAAAAAAAAAAACACTGTTTCCTTGTTGACATTCTGTTTAGATAATCTGCCCATTGATGTAAGTAAGGTGTGAAAGTCTCCTACTATTACTGTGTTATTATCAGTTAGTCCCTTTATAGTTGCTATTATTTTATATATTTACATGCTCTCATGTTGGGTGCAGAGATATTTACATATGTTTTATCGTCTTTCTGGATTGTCCCCTTTATGATTATATATAATATTCTTGATTCCTCTCTGCAATCTTAGTTTCAATGCCTAGTTTGTTCAATGTAAGTATTGCTACTCAGCTTTAATATCCATTTATGTGATAAATGTTTCTCCATTCACTCACATTCAATCTGCAGGTTTATTTAGGCCTAAAATGACTCTGCTTAGGCAGCATATAGATGTGTGTTGTATTTTTAATCCATTGTGACCATCTATGTCCTTTGATTAGAACATTTAGTCCATTTACATTCAAAGTAATTATTGATGATTATAATTCAAAGTAATTATTTATTGCCATTTTGTTACTTGTTTTATCTTTGTTTCTGGAGATTTCTCTATTCCTTTCTTGTCTTTGTTACTTTTGGTTTCTCTTTTGTACTCAAAGAGTCCCCTTTAATATTTCTTGCAGCGTTGGTTTAATGGTTACAGACTCCTTCAGATTTTGTTTGTCCGTAAAACTCTTTTATCTCTCCTTCTGTTCTGAATGATAGCCTTGTTGAATAGAGGATCCTTGGCTGCAGATTTTCTCCATTCCTCACTTTGAATATATCATGTCACTTTCTTCTGGCTTGCCAAGTTTCTGTTGAGAAATCTGTCGCTAGCCTGGTGGGTTTCCCCTTGTAAGCTAAGGACTTCATTTGTTTTGCTGCCTTTAGGATTTTTTCTTTATCGCTATGGATCACAAATTTAATTGTGTCTTCTCACTGGTCTGCTTTTATTGACTTTAATGGGCTTTCTCTGTGCCTCCTGAGTCTGGATGTCTGTTTCCTTTCCTAAATTAGGGAAATTTTCTGCTATTATGCTTTGGAATAAATTTTCTGCCCTGTTTTTTCTCTTTTCTACTAAAACTCTTATGATATGAATGTTATTATGTTTGATGGAATCAATGAGTTCCCCAAGTCTATTCTCATGTTGCATAATTCTCCTTTTTGTTCAGCTTATTTTCCATTATTTTGCCTTCTAGTTAACTAACTAATTCCTCCCCTTCCTTTAGCATGTTCTTCATTGCATCAACCCTGTTTCCAATCTTGTTTATTACATTGATCTCTGATTATTTTTAAATTATTTTATCTTTGTGGTAAGGATTTCACTGATATCTTCTGCTCCTTTCTCAAGGCCATTGAGTATCCTTGTGATTGTTACTTTAGATTCTCCATCAGGCATGTTACTTACATTGGTTTCACTTAGATCTCTAGTCACGGCCTTATCTTGTTCTTTCATTTAGTATAAATTCCTCTATCTTGGCATTTTGTCTAAGTCTCTGCCTTCTTTAGTGTGTCTCCTGAAAGTAATGGCCTTATGAAGAAAAGGTTTTATAGTGCTCAGTGCTTGGTGCTTCAGGGAATATCTCTGGTGTGTGCTGCATACTCTCTGCTGTGTTTTGGCTGTGCTATGCTTCAGGCCAGTCATTTGCAGAAGTTCTCCTTGTCTGCTTCTGGTAGTTTTTGGTCCCTGGACTGAATGTGGTGAGTCAACTCTGTGTGCTCTGGTCTGCTTGTGAAATGAGACCTGACACCAACATCTCCAGAACTGAGGCCCTGCAGAACTCTCTGGTCAGGAGATATAGTGTGGGAAGGGGCTTGTGCTGGTCTTCTGGGGTAGAGACCTGCTGTGCTAGGACTGAAGCAAGATTCATTGAGAAAGACGGTCTCACCAGAGCAGAGGGGTGGGGTTTGGTTTAAGCAAGTTAGGCAGCTGGTGTCCACACTGCACTTCTTCTCAAAGATCGCTCTGTGCTTATACTGATAGACAGAGTTGGAAAATGACACCAGCCAACACCTTGGTTCCCAGAGAGGCATCTCCATGAACACTGACTCTCAGGGACATACTCCAGGAAGAGCAAATGATCTCCCTGCTGTGAGACCCAGGAGTTCAGACACACTGTCTTCCCCTGAGTTGTTCACTATCTTTCTGTCCAAGAGCAGGGCAGTTTCCTCTTGGTTCCATCCCAGCTAAGTCCACTAGCCTTTAAATCTCAAGGCTCTAAGCCACACTAGTTGCAAGAACTCACAGAATTCAGCCTCTCTCATTTTCCAAGCCAATGCTTTGAGGAAACATTCTACTTATGCATTCTCCTGGATGCTCCTTTCCCTCTCATCCTTCTTCATGACTATAGTTCCCTTTCCTCTACAGCACTTGAGATGTTTCTCCCCTAAACCACATCTCTGTACTTCCTACCTTCTTTGATGTGACCTATTCTCTCTCTTTAGCTGTGGAGTTTGTTTTGTTAGTCTTTAGGTGGATTTCTGGGGTATTTAGGATGACTTGTTAGTTATCTAGTTGTGTTCATGGGAAGAGACAAGCCTAAGGTCCACCTACTATTCCACCATCTCCCTCTCTACCAACCCAGAATTTCAGGTTTATACCTCACCAGTGAGTCATAATGTTTTTTCTTTTATATATACCTAGATTATGTTTGTCTATGCTAATGTTTTATGTTGGAGTTTTAAATTTTTTATTAAGAAATTAGTTTTGAATTTTCCTTCTATAAATCTGTAAATTTTTAGTATCAATATCTTTCTGTTCATATTAAAAGGATTAGGAAGAATGTCCACTTTGTTTCTCTTTTGGAAGAGGTTGGTATGACTTTTCCCTCAAATATTTATAGTATTTCATATATAAAGCTGAGATGGAGAATTTCCCCATGGAAATTGCTTATGATAAACCTAATACCAAGAATAAACAATTTTCAAATATCAAATTTTCTATTATTTTTCATAACTGTTTTTGGTAAATTCTTTCCAAAAAATGCATTTTTTAATCTAAACTGTCAAGTTCATTAGCACATACTTGTGACAAGATGGTCTAATTATCTTAATTTCATATGTTTGCAATTTGTATTTTTTCTTGTCACTCAACCTTAGCTAAGTTGATTTTAATGCATGTTTTTATGATCCTTGATTTTTAGTCTTATCTTTATAACTTGATTATTTCCTTTGGAATGGGTTTGCATTTCTTTTTCTGTCACATTGAGCTCGAAGTTCAGGTCCATTCATCTCATTTTTTTTCTTTTTTAATGATATATAGAAAACTAAACATTTACCTCAAAGCACTGCTCTAGCTGAATCTCACAAATGTGACATTTCCTTATTATCATTCAGTTTAAAATATTTTCTAATGCATACTATGAATTATTTTCTGCCCAATTGTTTTTACATTATTGATTTTCACTTATTTGGAAAACTAATCTATTTACCTTTACTAATCCATTTACCTTTACTATAATTAGTTTATGTTTGCCCTTTACTAGTTTTTGCTTAAATAACCTGTTCCATATTTTTAAACTTTTATTTCTTGCATTGTTTTGGATTTTCCATATGTTTTGCTTTACTGTTATTTTCCTTCCTCTACTATGTTATTTATATAGTATATCACTTTTAATAGTTACAAGAGAGATAAAAACTTGAATCTTTGACTTATTATGACTTATTAAAAACAGTTTGTCAGTTTTCAGACATCACACTTTTGGAAGATCTTGAATTCAATTTCCTCTGTTCTACTTTTTTTTTGACATCACATTTAAAATCTTCATTTCACATAAGCTTCACAAGAAATTATCATCACCACTCAGTATAGTCCATATTCATTTTTAGTCATTTGCATTTGCACCCTTATCTTTAAATTCCATGTTTCTTTTTGGGATCATTACCTTCCTGTAGGTTAGCATTTTTCAAGTTCCACTGTGTTAACACTTCTGTTTATGTTTTTCTGACTATATCTTCATTTAATCTTTTTTTATTATTTTTTTATGTATAGAATTCTATTTTGGCAGTTCCAGTCCTTCCCCAGCACTTTAAGTATACATTTCCATTGTTTAGAGTCTTTCATCATTTCTATTGAAATATGAGCTATTACTGTTATAGTTACATGAACATAATGTATCTTTTTTCTCTAGCTACCTTTAAAATGCTGTTTTGTTATGAGATTTAAAAATATATCTGTCTGATTTACATTATCTTTATCCTGCTTTGGTTTCACTGAAATTTAATAGTGAGTTGATATCTTTCACCCACTTGGTATTTTATCTAAACAATTTTTAAACACTTGCTCAGCTCCATTCTTTCTTTCCTACAAGCATTCCAATTACACATATTTAGAAAATTTTAGTATGTCTTCCACATGTCCCTTTTCCTCTTTTCGAATTTTTTCTTCATTTTTTTTCTTTCTAGATTTTAGGCTAAAATATGACAACTTTGTAGAACTTAACTACCTTGAATAATGCAAATGAACTGTGTGTGAATATATATAATTACAATCTGTGTCTCTAGGGCTAATTTTTCACTTTTAATGCAATTCCATGTTTCCTACTATATTTAAGGCATTTTTATTTGAATGATGCATTACTCCTTTAAATAATTTATAAGTATTATTTTCTTTCAATGATTTCTGAGCAAATCAAGAATCTTTGAATTTATCTTGGGATATTTTACTTTTTGTCCATATTAGATCTTTCATAAAGTGCAGTTATTTATTCACAATAATGTACTCTCCAGTATTATGGCCTCTATATTGTTTCATCATTGAATATCAAGTTTATATTATGAACCCTTTAGAATATTTTGCATTAAGTCCTTGTGTTTTGTTGCTAGAGAAATCTTGTCTAAAACATTCTATTTGTCCTCCCCAGACCCATGGGAACAGTATCAATATGGAGAGACATAATGGTCAGGCCTAATGTGCTGCTGATATAAAACATTCAGAGTATGTTTAGTAAGAGTGAACACTTTAATCCAGCAATGAGGGAAGAGAAGTCAACCAGGATCCTATGCCCCCTATGTTTTGTTTCTGTTTGTTTTTAAGATTTTATTTATTTGACAGAGAGAGAACACAAGCAGGGGGAGAAGCAGGCAGAGGAAGAGGGAGCAGCAGGTAGAGGGAGAGGGAGCAATAGGTTCCTTGCTGAGCAAAGAGAGAGCCAGTTGTGGAGCTTAATCCCAGGACCCTGGGATCATGACCTGAGCCAAAGGCAGACACTTTACTGACTGAGCCACCCAGATGCCCTAAGGCAATGGTTTAAATCTGAATTGCTATCTCTAGATTTTGAAGCCAGAAAATTTTGGTGGTCATCAAGATGAAAACTATCAAATCGATTAGACTAAGGTTGTGTTAGATCATTCATGGAGTGTAAATATATGGCTAACATATAAACTTTAGTCAATAAAAATAGACTCATAGAGCAGCACACTAGGTTTTGGGACATAGTTTTTCTATCTCTCCAACACATTCTGCAGTTTATTACTGGAATCAACTTCTAGGCAACAATGCTCTGTTTTGTTTTTTAAAAAAATCTCATCCATTTTATTTTATTTTTATTTTCCATAATGAGCTATAATTTAAAATGACATCCTAGAGCTTCCCAGTATGTATAATTTGATCAATATCTCAGGTTCTTTATTTCATCCCTACTCAACAAGTATAGTCAGAGTCCTCTACAGTTCTCTCTCAACATGCACACAATCCAATGAAGAAGAAGCTGGAGGCAGGACAGGAGGACAACTACACCAACAACAACAGCAAAAATAATAATAATAATAAAATTAAATTAAAAAAAAAGTTGAAGAATGTATAGTGGTGAAAAGAACAATGAGCCTGAACCATCAGTGCCCTATCCAAACTTCATCTTAATGAACAAAGGAATCTAATCCACCTGGTTCTACACTTACCCCTGAAGTATGCCCAGAGTGTCAAAGGCCCTCTATCTAAGAAAAACCCTCTTGCACAGATGACAGATTGTACCATATTTATTCCATCTTTCTATAGCTACTTAATAACTATAGATCCCAGGGAGAAAATGGTCAGGCAATGAATACATTATATTCCAGAAGAAAAGTGCTATAAGTAGATAGATTTTATAATAGATAAAAGTATAGGGTGCCTGGGTGCCTCAGATGGTTAATCATCTGCCTTTGGTTCAGGTCATGATCCCGGGTCCTGGGATTGAGCCCCACATCTGGCTTCCTGCTCACTGGGGAGCCTGCTTCTCCCTCTCCCTCTACTGTTCTCCCTGCTTATGCTCTCTTGCTCTCTCTGTCAAATAAAAAAGTATAATGTATACATATATTAACAGAGATAAAATGCATAATTGACATATAAAACTTCCTATGTTTAACAAATGTCAAGAAATAGGAATGATATTTGGGTGTAAGAAATTGTGTTATATTCCTCCACTTTGAAATATACTAGACAAAGGTTATTTCCTTATACTTATTAATTGACACAGAACATTGACCATGAATCTATGTCCATATATTCTTTCTATTCTACTACGGATGAATTGAAAGTCTGATCTCTACTTGTTCCCAGATACCTATTCCAGCAATTGTCACTCATTTTTGCACATTTCCCCCTTTTCTCTCTCCCTTCTGTTATGTGTGCCCTAAAACTTCAGTAGGAAACTGATGTCAGTCAGCCTTCTGTCACCATCTAAAGTCACCTCAAGGAGGAATCAAAACAGGAAGAGTCAGAAAACCAGTTAAATGGAGGAATACAAGCAATATTTTAAAACAATCAGATATAATGAAAACATAATGTATTAAGATGACCTAAGGATTTTTTCTCATGTCTACGGGGAAACCAGTAAACCTTATTTATTTTCACACTTATTTTAGAGAGGGGGGCAGGAGGGGTGGAGGAAGAGGAGAAAGAGAATCTTAAGAAAGTTCCACACCTAGCACAGAGTGGGATGCTTGGCTCCTTCTCAGGATCCTGAGATCATGACCTGAGCTGAAATCAAAAATTGGATGCTTAACCAACTGAGCCACCAGGGACTCCAGTAAGCCTTATTTTGACAACCATAACAGATTCTACATTGTGATACACAAATAAAATGGAGAATTGCTCACAAGCATGTATACCCTTTCCCTATTGTATATATAATCTCCTGTAGCTAACAAGCTTCAGAGCCGTTCTTCAGATCAACCTGAGACTGTTTCCTAGGCTATAGTAAAACAACTTATAAAGTGTTAACTAACTTACATTGAGGTTGGTTTTCTTTCAGTTGACAGTTTCACTGGTTTTACTCTTGACACTGAATTATTCCAAACTACAAATAAATATGTCGCAATAGATTGTATTACAAATAAATAAACTCGTATTTTCTTCTATATAAATTTGTTTAGGATGAAAGCAGATCAATAGCTTTCTAGAGTTAAGTTTGGTGAGTTAGCATGAGGGAGTTTGTGGGGTGATGATTATGATTCTGTATGTCTATACCTGTATTAAAATTTATAGAATGTACAGTAAAAAATTTTATGGTGTGCTCACGTAAAAAATTAAAATAAAATAGGTCAATAAATGATAGCACAAAATCAGTCATGAACTGTAATGAACTAGAATGAACAAAGACACAAATTATAAGGGAAAATAAATAAAAGAAAAATTTAAAAACCTAAATGTGTTAGGATAATTTAAAATAAATCTTCAGTCACTGGCAGAGAAATAAGGGTATTACAACCATTTACATTTAATATGATTGTGCCAAATATGGTCTTTTATTTTATTTTTAAAGATTTTATTTATTTATTTGACAGAAACATAGCTAGAGAGGGAACAGAAGCAGGGGGAGTGAGAGAGGGAGAAGCAGGTTTCCTTGCTGAGCCGGGAGCCCACTGCAGGGCTCAATCCCGGGACTCCAGGATCATGACCTGAGCAGAAGGCAGATGCTTAACAACTGAGCCACCCAGGCGCCTCTCAATTCTGTTTTTGTTTCTATCTCCTGTCATTACTTGTTAATGTTTAATGTTCTATTTTTGGATTAACTCCCCCCCCAAACCTGTTAGAGCTCCTTTGCTGGTCTATTGGCTATTACTCTATGCATTTGCTCATTTGAGATGACTTTATAATTTATAGTTTTTTCTTATCAATGTCTATTGTAAGTGTTATTAAATTACTTATTGTATAAAACTTTACAACAGTATATTTATTTCTCCACTTTGGGATTTTGAGTTATTGTTATACATCTTACTTCTGCCTCTACTATAAACTGCTCAACAGACTGCTATTATTTTTATACTGAACATTCATCTATCTTCTAAAGTAAATTACATAGTATAAGAAAAATCATATTTACAAATGGTGTTACCTTCTCTAGGGCTCTTTATTCCTCTGTCTAGATTCAGGTTTCCATTTTGTACTACTGTGCTTCCACTTGAAGGACCTCCATTAACATCTCTTATATTGCAGAACTTCTAGTGATGAAGTCTACCTACCATATGTCTGAAAAAAATCTTTATTTCCCCTCCATTTCTGATGACATTTTTGCATGGTTTAGTATTTGAGGTTGACAGATTATTTTTTCAGTACTTCAAAGATGTTATTCTATTGTCTTCTCCCTGCATTGTTTCCAATGAGAAAGGTGCTGTCATCCTTTGGTTCTGTATGCATAATGTGTAAGATTTTCTCTTTATAACTGATTTTAAGCAATGTGATTATAATGTGTTTTTGTCATTTTTTTTTCATATTTCTAGTGCTTCAGATTTCTCGTTTAACTTCTTGGATCTATGAGCTTATGGTTTCCTCCAATATAAAATGTCTTTAACCATTATTTCATCAAATATTCTTAGTTTTCACTTTTCCCCTCCTTTAAGAAAAACAGCCACATATTTATTTGGCCAATTTTGAAATTCCTCCACAATTCCTTGGTTGTTCATTTTCTGCCATGCTTTTCTCTCTGTGCTTCATTTTGAATAGTTTCTATTGCTATATCTCCTTGTACACTAATCTTTTCTTCTGTCCTGTTGAATCTGCTAATGCCATCTACTGTAATTTTCATCTCAGGCATTAAAGTTTTCATCTCTAAAACTTCCATTTGGTCATGTTCTATATATTCCCTGATTTGACTAATATGTGTAACTTTTCCTCTAGACTTTTGACCGCAGGGAGTATAATCATAAAAACTTAATATTCTTGTCTACAAATTGTGTCTGTGTCAATTCTAGGTCAGATTTGATTGATCTTTCTCCTCAATATGTGTTTTGTTCATGCTGGGTAATTTTATTAGATGCCAAGCATTATGAATTTTATCTTGTATCTTGAATATTTTTGTATTCTATGTTCTACAGGTTTGTTTTGGAATATGATTATTTCTTGAAAGCAGTTCCTTCCTTTCTGGTCTTGCTTTTCAAATTTTGTAATAGGACCAAAGAAACATAGGGTTATTTTTTGCCAACTTTTGAGGCAGTCTAAACCAATTCTCATGAATTTTGAGGTCTTCCAGTTTGGCTGTAACAAGTACTTTTCTAGGTTTAGACAAAACCAGCACTGCAGACACAGTTTAATCTTTTCCAGTGATATTTTCTTAGGCCTAGATAATTTCCTCACATGTGTCAACTGGATGCTACTTGACAAAATGTTCAAGGCAGATCTTTAGATCTCCAGAGATCTCTCTTCTATGCAGCTCTCTCCTGTCTGGTAGTCTGGCTTTCAAATTCTTGTGGCTTTGCTTTTCCAGAATCCATATCTATTTTCTTAACTCAAGGAGGCTGCCAGTTTCTGACTGGGTTACCTCTCCTTACATTGCAACCTGGAATCTTTTCCCAGGCTTTAAGTTGGGTCAATATTAGGGCCTTGTCTATGTTTTTGTCCCTCATGGATCACTGTTCTTCATTGCCTGATGACTGACATCTAGCATGCCATTTTTTTTAAAGGTATCCTTCATTTTTACAAAAGATGTACATGAGTATCTGTTTTCACTAACCAAAAAGAATACAAAGAGAATTTTTTGCCTTTGCAAAAAAAAAAAGGACATAAATGCTAAAAGTATTTAGCACTTGCTTTGCAGTGAGCCCTTTTAGAGTCAGTGTACACCCTGAGTTGTGAGAGAGGCACAGCCAAGCTCCTTCCAAGAGAACTACACTCAGTATGTCAGTATTAAGCCACCGTAGCTTGTGTTTTTGAGCATCTGCGTTTTATCTCAACTTATTTTGTGCATCTGTTAGCAAGCTGTATCCTAAGGTATCAGAAAATCTTGAGAGATTATTTTGTTAGGTCTGGAACACTCTGAATGTTTTCCCTGTAAATTCATGGAAATCGCTTCTTTGTTTTACATAATTTAGGCTTGAAAATTTTTCATAGAAATGTTCTACTTTTGGATAAGAAGGGAAACCTGTATTTTGTCTGTTTTGTTTTTGGGTTTGGGGTTTTTTCTTAGTTGATTAATATGGGAGGGTAAAACCAGTCTTTTACTGCATCTTAACTAGATGCAAACTATATATATTTTCAAGTGACAAATGTATTTCCAAATCAGTCATGCATCAAGATAGCAATCTTATTTTAGATGTATGTATGTTTATATGTGTCTGTGCATGCATAATTCTATGTTAATAGTGTTTATCTTTAGATATTATATGGTATTTATTTTCTCTTTATTTCAGAATTTTCTACGATGTTACGAATTTTCTACAATAGGCATGAACTATTTTTATAATTAGAAAACAACAGCTACATTACACTTTACTCAAGATTAAAGCTACGAAACTATTTATACTTTTGTAGTTTCTGTTGTCCCATTATAGATGTTGAGACAGAAAAGTGAGAGTTATAAAAGCAGTTTAAAGGGTAGGTTTTCTTTGTCTTATAATCAAAGAGCTGTCAGTTTATTAGGAATATGGCTGAATAGGTAGATTTGAGATAAGTAAATTAATTAACATTCTTATTGCCATTTGTTCTATTGATTTATTGCTGCAAAATGATGCTTAATCATCCATGTAAATATTAAAATATGACTAGTGTGGTTAGCAATCTAAAAGTAATCAAAATCAACAAGAGCAAGGACAGTCTGTCTTACTTACTGATAATTAATGTAAATGATTTACATAGGCTCCCTAATTGTTTTATTATTATTTTCATTTTTACTAGTATTAATTTCAATTTCTACATATCTGAACATCTAGTTTATGAAATGGTCAGTATGGCCTGCTTTCAAAATGATGACTAATCAATCCAGTCTATTTGAATATGTGGCCACCTGCTTTCATTACTAAAACCTTCACAGGAAAGATATTACTCCTTTCTTGTATAGTTTATTGACAGAGGCTCAGGAATACAGTTTGGTTATTATCAACAAAACCTTGTGGTATCAATGCCTTATAGGCTGGTTTCTCTACATGTCATTTTTTTTTCTTTCCTTCATATATCTATATATAGAGAAAGACATGTTATTTCTTAAAGGTAGTCAATATTCACACTATTCATGGAACCAAGGATAAAGAGATAAATAGGCCATTATTTCATGTCTTGGTAAGGGGAGAGAAAAATACTAAAAAACTAAAAATCAATATGTCATATGCAACTATTCTTTTTCAAACTGGTATGGCAGAGTATGTGTCATTTTCATTAATAATCAATCCACATTTGCACACAATGGGCTATGTGTAGGACAATTCTAAAGGGTGATTGCTTAGTGTCTGTGATTTACCTGATAAGGTGAGATTTTCAGTCTGACCTTACAAAAATTGCATACTCAGTGACAGGTTTTCTTTCTAAGACTGTTATTTGAGCCGTAGTCTCACACACAAAGTGCAGTGGAAAATTAAGACAATTCTCTAATCAGTTAAGGCTGTTATTTAGGGTTGTATTACCCAGAAAATTGCTTTAATTCTCTATTTTGCATTTTATGTGTAGGCATATTGTTACCAGAAGGTGTGTGTGTATGTGTGTGTGTAGGTTTTAAACAACTCTTTAATATAGGGATATAAACTTTAGTGAGCCTGTCAAATGATTCTTGTGAATTATGTGAAAGAGCTTAAGTTTGTATTTCATTTTAAAAACCTTGTAACTGTATTACCAATGACATACTTAACGGTGACATGTTCAGATCTTCAAATTTTGGGTTAAAAAAAACAAAACTGGTCTATTATTTTCTGTCAGAAAACTATAAAAAAAGAAGAGTAACTTATCAGGAAAGGAAATGGTGTTTACATACTGAAACACCCTTAAACGTCTACCACTATGCTAATTACGTTTATCTATTTTAAAGTTATGGTTACTAGATATATAAAGCTTATACATGTGAAATATCCCAAACCACATAAATAAAAAGTACCTCATCATCAAATTAAAGATTAGAATGAAAGTACATCTTACAAAGAATAATTCTTACCTTGAATCATGTATGAAATAAAAACCAGTGACATAATGTGAGACAACCACAGAAGTGTTCTTTTAATGGATTATGTCTTAATAAATACTGCATTTATTAAAAACCTTCATCTAAATATATTATTTATACCTTACCATACCACTTTACTCTGATTAGAAAATTTCACTTTACTAAAGCATGAAATGAATAGGAAATCATAGAATACTAAAATATTAGTCACTGTCTATGAACTACCATTTTTTTACTCTATTGAATATAAAAATTAAGGGAATATTTTTAAAGCTTTGAATTTCCTTTACAAATGATTCCAAATTTTGATCTTGCTTTATATTCAGTAAACACAAATAACAAATATATAGTAATATGCAAAATATTATGTCATCAATTATAAATATTTTAATATGTATAAATAATAATATGTATATAAATATCTCAATGAGAGGGTTTTTTTTCACTCCTAGGAACTGAAAAATAAACATCACATATTATTTAAAAGATATTTGTATTTTTTCTTATATAGTTCATTACCTGATTATTTTTTAACTGCTAAGGAAGAGAAAATATCCTCTGATTAATGGAAAATAAGAGAAAATTCAATCTCTAGACTGATGGTTTCCATTCCAAGATTTTTTTTTTTTTAAGTAAACTCCACATGCAGTGTGGGGCTCAAATTCCCAACCTTGAGATCGAGAGTCTCACACTCTTGGTGGCGCCTGGGTGGCTCAGTTGGTTGATTGACTGCCTTCGGCTCAGGTCATGATCCCGGAGGTCCCGGATCGAGTCCCACATCGGTCTCCCTGCTCATCCAGAGGCCTGCTTCTCCCTCTCTCACTCCCCCTGCCCCCTGCTTGTGTTCCCTCTCTGGCTGTGTTTCTCTCTGTCAAATAAATAAATAAAATCTTTAAAAAAAAAAAAAAAAAGAGTCTCACACTCTTCTGACTGAGCCAGCCAGGCACCCCTCCATTCCAAGGAGTTTTTTTTTTTTTTCTTTTACAAGAATTTTTTAAGATTCAGAATTAAAGACTTGTGCTGCAATCCCACTGAGTCAGATGAAATAGTGCAAAATAAAATTTCTTAATGGAATAGTTTACAAATTAAGAAACTTGTTCACTAGCATACTAAATAGTTAGGAATCAGTAAATTGAGCACATTTAATGCATTACTTCATTAATCATTGCAATTCCCTTTGGACAGTTTAAATAAAATTTTCCCTAAACAATGTACTCTTTTCATCAGCTACTCCTTGAACTATCACAAATTGTCAAACGAAGAAATTGTTCTTTGTAGAGTCACTTATGCTCTCATATTTACTTTGTGGTTGGGATTATGTGCAAGGATTTTCACCAAAAAATTAAAAAATAAATTTTATAAAAAAGATTATAATTAAAAATAATAATCGGGTTTCTTTTTAGAGAGAGAGGGGGAGGGACAGAGTGAGAAGAAGAGAAAATCCCAAGCAGACTCCACACCCAGGGCAGAACTTGATGCAAGTCTCAAGGTCACAATACCAAGATCATGACCTGAGCTGAAATCAAGAGTCTGTCACTAAGCCATCCAGGTATTCCAATAATTGGATTTTTATAGATATTTGCGATCATCTTTTAGAGTACTTTTCATCAATGTATTATGTTTATTATTAAATTCAGCTAGTCATTATTTAGTTTAGAGACATATAAGATGCTAAATATAGGGGTACCATACATGTATAAATCATGCTCCCAGTTCTCACATAGCACAAAACTGTACTGTGTAGTTACAAAAATGCCAAAACAGTAAAAATACAAATATGTAAGTATTTAAATTGAGTGGTGTAGTAAAGTTTAGATAATACCCTCTTTTTTCTGGTAACAAATTTAACATATAGTATTCAGTATATAATAATTCAATATACAAAGTGAGATTCATATTAAGAATGTAGAAATTTTCAAAATAGGCAAAGTTCGCATACTCAAGAGCTTTCTTCTTGTAGACAGAGAAACATAGTAAGGAATAAAGTAATGTACTAGGTGATAACAAATGTTATGGAAAAAATAAAACCAGGTTAACATTATTGGGAAGGGGGTTATGAGTTTTAGATTAATCTCTCTGAGGTGGTATTTATGCAGAACAAAATAAAATCAAGAAGATAAACATGGGAGTCTCTGACAGATTATCTTAGCTAGACAGAAAAGTATAGTAGCCTCCCTTTATCTGTGGCAGAAATCTTCCAAGACCCCCAATGGATACCTGAAACCATGAACAGTACCAAACCCTTATAGATACTCTGTTTATTTCTCATATGTACATACCTATGATAAAGTTTAATTTATATAGGCATGGAGGGATTAGGGACAGGAAGAGATTAACAGTAACCAATAATAAAATAGAACAGATATAAAAATATATTATAGTAAAAGTTATGTGAATGTCTCTCAAAATACCTCATTGTACTACACGTACCCTCTTTTTTGTAACGGTGTGAGACCAAAATAAATAAAAACGTCTGTGTGATTGGATGAAGGGACGTGAAAGACATGGCAGTTGTGACATCATTTAGCTACTATTGACCTTCTGACAATACATTAGGAGAATCATCTGCTCATCTGCTTTTGGACCACATTTGAGCCTGGGTAACTGCAATCATGAAAAGTAAAACCGTAGATAAGGGAAGACTATTGAGCTCTAATGCCCTACATGATGTTGAGATGCAGCAAGGAGGTCAATGAAGCTGTAGTGGAATAAATGACAGGGAGGATGTTAGGAAGTGTGTTCAGAAAGGCAATCAAGAGTCCACCTATAAAATTCAAGGAAATACTGACAACTGTGAAAAATGGAACAGAGAGATCAGCTAGGAGACTATTACCATACTCAACTCAGAAATGAAGGTGGCTTGACTTAAACTACTCTGCTGGAGTTTATGAGAAGTAGGAATATATGGAATATGTTAAATAGTCCTAAGAAAATTTGCTGATGGACTGGATGTGCATGTGATAAAAAGAGAGGAGTCAGGTAAGATTCCAAGACAAAGGCTTTACGATGATCGATTCTATGTGCTAACCCTACTGAGCCAAAGGGTGCCCAGGCCTTTGGTCAAACATAGTTCTGGTTGGGTCTGTAACGTTGTTTCTGGATGAGATTAACATTTAAATCAGTTGTTTGAGTGAAGCCGATTGCCCCCACTAGTGTGAGTAGGCCTCATGCAATCAATTGAAGACATAAATAGAACAAAAAGGCTGAATAAGAGTGAACTCCTCCTGCCTGACTGCTTGTTCTGAGTTCTATTTTGTGTCCTCAGACACAAACTGAAAAATTACCTCTTGGGTCTCAAGTCTGCCCATTTTCAGACTGCAGCTTTCTCCATTGGCTTTCAGGGGTCTCCAGCCTGCCAAATGCAGAATTGGGAAATTCTCAGCCTTCCTGTGAACCAACTCCTTGTTTTACATGGGTATGTCATATATATAATATACAAAAAGACTATGTAAATAATGGAATTATTTTTATATAATAATACATAAATACATAAAATACATAGCATATTTTGTTCTGTTTCTCTGGGGGAATTCTAATACAGGCCTGAATGCATAATATAATAGAGTTAAGATAATAAAAGAGAAGATATTTGGGGAGAACGTATTTGGAAGATAATTCAAATTTAAGAGTTTTATTCAGAATATGTTAAATCTCAGATGCCTATTAAACATCCAAGTAGAAAGATCAAATGGACAGGAGGATATACAAGTGTGGAATTCAGTGAAGTGGTTGGGGTTAGTAATGAAATCAAGTTAGCCATCAACATGGAGATGTTATTTAAAGTCATGGGGCTAAATGAGATTATCTATAAATGTATCTTATTAGACAAAAGATTTAAAACCTGAACCCTGAGGTATTAAATTATTTAGAGGTCTGAGTGATAAAGTGGATATAGCAGAGGAGGTTGAGAAGAAGCAGTGAGGTGCCTAGAAAAACAAGAGATCTAGATATTCAGAAGGCCAAAGAAAAAAAGTAAAGACTGTGGGCACAATAAATTGTGTTAAAACCAAGTCACAAGTCTAGAAAGATGATGACTGAATTATTCACCAGCTTCAGCAATGTGGGAGTTATTGGAAATCTTGACAAAGTTGTTTTACTGGAGCAGCTGGGTTAGAAAACAGCTACCTAATTGAAGTGGATTCAACAGAGAACAGGTGAGTAGAAACTAAAAATATAATCACAGAAATGATGAGGAAATTTTTCTCTAAGGGAGGTGGTCAAATGCTGAAGGGAGACCTAGAATCTAGGGAGAATTTTAACATTTGTAAGGTAGTAGCTATTCTATGTTTGTGAATGGGAATAATCAAATAAGAGAAAAATGGCTAAGGAAAAAAATGTGGCAGGAACTCCCTTAATTAAGTGAAAAGATCGGGATTCAGTGCAAACAGGAATGCTCACATTTGACCCACTGTATCTAGAAAATGCAGAGTATGTGGTAGAGGTACAAGGAAGTTGGTAGATTTGGTAGAGAAAGTGCTTGTAAATTCTCTTTTGCTAGCTTGTATTTTCTTAGTGAAATCAGGTCTCCGTTACAATGTGAAGAAAAAGAGAGATTAATGGCGTTATAAGGATACAGAAGAGTTAAATAGTTTCCTCAGAAGTTGAAGGTCAGATTTAGCTAGCAAGCAATAGAATTATTGGACAGCATTGAGAGCTATTCAAGGTTTATAGTCATCAACTCCAAGTTATCTCAAGAAGCATGCCTGTGTGTTTTTATGCCCAAGTATTAGGCTCTCACAGGGAAGGTACAGAGTTTACATAGAGCTGGCTGCAAACAGGATTTGGACTTTGCCCATCTAGAGCATGAGTGGAAGGCAAAAAAGAGTGAGAGAAGTGAGGGCATTCTAATAATTGACAATGATATTTAAGTCTAAGAAAGGAGGGGAGAGGATAATGAGGCTCACAGAGAAGGGAAAAATGGTTTGATAAAAATTGAAGACTAGATAGATACATGTGTTTTAGAACAGCAAAGTAATACTTTATAATATCCTTATAGTCACATAACATTATTTTAAAGTGTATAAACAAGTGGTTTTCAATATATTCAGAATTGTACAAGTACCACTACCACTGCTAATTTTAAAACATGTCATCATCCTAAAAGAAATCCTGTAGCCATTAACAGTCACACTCCATTCACCCTCTCCCCAGTTCCCGCCAAAAACAAATCTAATTTCTATCTCTAGGGAGTTGCCTGGTCTATTTTAATGAACATATTTTTCCAAGGTTTACCCATGTTGTAGTATCTGTCATTACTTCATGTTGATGGTGAATATTCTATATTATGGATATGCCACATTATATTTTTAAATCATTAGTTGATGGACCTTCAAGTTGTTTCTAGTTTTTTGTTTTGTTATTATTAATAATGTTATTATGAATATTCATGAACAAATGTTATGTATATGTATGTTTTAAATTATATGTATGACTAGAAGTAGAATTGCTGGGTCATATGGTATCTTTAATATTCTGAAGAACTCCCAAACTGTCTCACAAAGTAACTGCAACATTTTTTATTTCTTATCAACAATGTATGAGAGTTCCAATTATTCCACATTTTTGCAACTTGATATTTCCATCTTATTGGAAGGGAGTGTTATCTAGTTGTGCTTTTGACTTGTGTTTCCCTAATGACTAATGGGTTCAGCATCTCTATATATGCTTATCGGCTATTTGTATATTATCACTAGAAGTTGTCTATTCAAATTGTTGAGTTTTATTAGTTTATATATAAATATATATTATTCTAGATTCAAGTCTCTTATCAGACATATGATTTACAAATACCTTACCCCACTCTGTGGGTTATCTTTTCACTTATTAGAATCCTTTGAAGCACATTTTTTCTTTTTAGACTTTTTGATGAAATCAATCTTTCACTTGTGCTTTTTGTTTCACATCTAATTTCTTCTAAAAATTACTTGAAGATGAGGAAGAAGACGACTAAGTGGAATGACCTAGTCTGAAAAATTTCTATTGTGATTTGACTGTTTATACCCATACCACCCCTCTCCAGAAATCCTGGCCCCTGAAACTTATTTTCTTCTGATTGCAACGTTGCTGTCGGAACAAGAGGGGAAAACTGTACTGTGGGTTGTAAGGGAAGGGAGGGCAGGAGGAGGTGAAAAAAATACTATTTTTACTTCCACTGTTTTCCCCCTTCCTTTTTCTTTGTGTCTGGTTTTGTCCCTATAAATGGGATAACTGAGTAATCACCAAGTGAGCATCTGTCCCTTACTATCAGAGGATGGTTCGGAGGGCTCTTACATTTCCTGGTATTTCCCAAATCTCTGGAGTTGGTTGGAAGTTCATACCTGGCCTCTGGTTTTTCAAAGCCCAGAAGAGGATGAGCACCAACCACATCTTACTTCTTGCTCTGGTTCCTATGATTTCTGCATTTCTTGGGCCTGCTAGAGGCATCCAGTGCCCTGCTTTGTAAATAGCAAGCTAAAGGCCTATTTTGGCAATGGTTGGGGAGACATTCCCTGTTTCTCATTTCTTTCCTTCTTTTACAGATGGTGGTGGGCTTTGCTCTATGGAAAAGACTCTGATGTCACTCTTCAGAGCTATGAGCCAGAGAACTGAAAACAACAGGCTTATTTATACGTTATGAGTAAAATGGGTTTGGTCATTTAAGGACATGGTTTTGTCATTTAAAAAGAAGCAAACCCTTAAACTTCAACCTCTTTAAAAGATTAAAACAAAAACAAAAATTAAAAAAAAACTGCCTTATCTTGTTCTGTAAAATATTGCAATACTTTGCTTTACAAAATGACAAGAGAATTCTTCCACATGCTGGCTGTACTTAGACCATTTTTACAAACTTTAGTACAGGAGACATTACTGCATGTTGACTGTTTTTGCTGTTGTTATTTTATTTATTTATTCATTTGTTAGAGAGAGAAAGAAAGAGCGAACACAAGCAGGGGGAATGGCAGGCAAAGAGAGAAGCAGGTTCCCTGCTGAGCAAGGAGCTAAAGGCAGATACCTAAGTGACAGCTACCCAAGAGTCCCTTGACTGGGTTTTCTGTTTTTGTTTTTCATATGCCTGAGCCCAGAAAAACTAACCCAAAATTATATTTCCTTCCCTAGTGGAAATCTAAAATGACTGCAAATCCCTAGTGAATGTATAGGTTTGCTTTCATGTTCCTCTTCTGGATTGCTCTAGAAGTGATGTGTTCTTTTCTAGCCCATGTATCATCTACATAAAAGAACATCTACACCAGTTTTTCTCTTGCCCCTTAGAAAGCCAAACTTTGAGGGGCACCTGGGTGACTCAGTTAGTTAAGGGACTGCCTTCGGCTCAGGTCATGATCCCGGAGACCCGGGATCGAGTCCCACATCGGGCTCCCTGCTCAGCAGGAAGCCTGCTTCTCCTTCTCTCACTCCCCCTGCTTGTGTTCCCTCTCTGGCTGTGTTTCTCTCTGTCAAATAAATAAAATCTTAAAAAAAAAAAGAAAGAAAGAAAGCCAAACTTTGAGTTTTGCCTGTTTGTCATTGATAAATTTCAATAAATCTTTTTATCATAAATGAAAGGAAGCAGCAACAGGGAAAAGAAACTACAGGCTAGATCCAGACACTTATTGTATGTAACGGCAAAACATTTTGTCAAACTCTACCTGAAAAAAAATGTGAAAGTTAATCAATGTACCTATAGCTTTAGGAAAAAAGGTTGGAAAACAAAAACTGTTGGTAAGTATGGATAATCCTTTTTGCTTTTGACATGGTATTACAAGATAGAGATGAGCTCAGGGAAATAATTATTCATTTTTAAAAATAAAGACCAAATCCACAAAAGACTGGAGAAAACAACTGATTCTGGACCCTAAAGAATGTAAGACTGGGGGCGCCTGAGTGGCTCAGTGGGTTGAAGCCTCTGCCTTCGGCTCAGGTCATGATCTCAGGGTCCTGGGATCGAGGCCCGCATTGGCCTCTCTGCTTGGCAGGGAGCCTGCTTCCTCCTCTCTCTCTGCCTGCCTCTCTGTCTATTTGTGATCTCTCTCTCTGTCAAATAAATAAATAAATAAAATCTTAAAAAAAAAAAAAAGAATGTAAGACTAAAAAAAGGCTTTGAACAACAAAATCCCATTTCTTCTTAAGACCCATTTATAACTCTGGCAAGTGTAGCATGAAGGGTTTATCGTGCCACTTAAATCTATTTTCTTTTAGATGATCTCATGGTAGTTACCATTAAGTAGATAGCCTGAGAAAGTGATGGGGTCAAAAAACAATAAAATTAGAAAAGCTTTAAGAACTATGCCTAGGGGAAAACTTTGGGTTTATGTAGTTTTCAGTACCCGCAAATAACTACTAAGAACTAGATCAGTAGACTGTCATAATTTTAAGGGAGATTATTTTGTCAAAGAAACAAGAAGGCAGCCTCCAAAATGTCTTTAATTGTTTCAGCTATAAATAAATCTTGGGCTTCTAAGTTTGTACCAACAGGAAACAAAACAAAAGCTGTACTATCCTCTAAAAGAATTAGATTCTCAACACTCACTAGAAAAGTGGACAAGGAGACTAATAAGCAAGAAATGACTTCCCAGAAGGCAAAGTTTGAGCCACTGAGAATGAAATTTTTCCTTGAGAGAACATTCAGTTTCTAATCAAAGAATTTCTTTTATTTCCAGGGTAGATTTCTTCCTAATGCTTTCCTACAAATATCATTGTTTTCTTTATTGCAATTCAGTGCTTTCCTATTTCCCATGTTTCCAATTTAATTAATTTTATATGGATAGCCTTTCCCTAATCTATAGTTATATATGAGTTTTAAAATGCAGATGACTTATCTTTTGAGTGTAAAATTATTGAGACAATAAATAATCACATTCTGACATAACAAGGAGATTATGCATCACGTAGAAATTTGGTTCATTGAGCTACATGTTTTTCTCTGCTTCCTTTAAAGTTTTTTATTCTTTTGTTTTGCTTGCTTTCTTTACACCCATGTGAATGATAAATGGCCAATGGCATGTAAGCAGAATTGACAGGTGTCACTTACAGACATGGATCATAAAAACTGTGTTGTTGTTTTCCTTGCTGGCCTACTAGGGTAATGTCGTCCAGAGCTACTTTGAGGTCACATGCTTAAATCAGAAGAATGACAAAGAATCCTTGATTAACTACCTGTAGTAGCCTACCTCCACTGCCCTCCACTCTACCCTTATCCCTGAATTAGTGGCATGGCCCAGGGCTATTATGTTTATGACACTCACATGTCTGTGTCATTGAGTCATTCTGTTATATATTTATTTGCGATAGTAGTACAGACTGTTTAATGTCTTAGACTTCAACTAATATAAACAATTTCAAATATAAAACTGTCTCCAAAGGTCACTGTATTCAACAAAATCATATTCTGGCAAAAGAAATAAAGAAAAATATCTTAAATATTTACTATATTAGCACTGGCATTAATATCCACTACATTGAGAAGTGTTATAGGGCTTTATATCAGTATCTAGACCTTCTTCACTGCTCTGTGGATTATACTAGAAAGAGATTCTAAGGTTTTTGTCATTTTTTTATTTCCCTTGAAATGGTCATTTACTTTACTAACTCTATAAATGCTTTTATTAATATTTAAGCAGTTTTATTTTATGAACTAAATCCTTTAGCATTGGGGAATCCTTATGTGTGATTTTGGTTTTGTTTTGTTTACATTCTAATTCTCCTATTTGAGAAATGACTACTGTGTTAGTTGGGTAGATTTTTGGCACGTCATAATCTTGCCTGCAATTGTTTTTCGTTGTCAAACCTACACCAAGCAGTTCCACTAGTCTGTTCAATAAAGTTTATGACTCTAAAAGATTTCTTATGGTTAATAACATCGGTCTTGATTACCATCATGAATGTTTTCCTTTCCATGGACTTGGCAAATGAGAGACCACTAGTTAGAATTTTCAAAGCATAGGAGAAACCTCTGAAAGGCATACACAAATTGACTTATTTCACCTCCTTTCCATAATCTAAACATCCTTCTCTTTTCAAGAGAGAAGATAAAATTTCAAATTAAAAAATCTTATATTTGAAAGTTTTATGTTCTTATTCTATTTTTCCTCTCACAAGTAGAGATCTAAGATGCCTTTCATAAAATAATTCCACTTATAGGTAAAGAAACTAGTTATATAGTTATCTAAATGAAATTTCACCATATGAAAAAAATACATGCAACAAATAAAATGTACAGAAAAGTAAAAACATTCACCCTTCTGTAGTATACTGAAGTGGTCTATTCTTTATTCCCTTCTTTTCCAATCCTCTTCTGTTGTAATCGTGCAGAGTAAGACTGACAAATATTGGCTGAGAATATTGCCAGGTAGATAAATATCCTAATATCTGCTTATTAGGAGGCACAGAATCACAGAAAGAAAATGGCTTTTTAATGGCACAATGCAATATAAACCCAACACATTGGAAGTTATAACTGATGGCCTCTCACTTCCTTGGATAATATTATTGTTCAGGAATTTCTCCCCAAAAGAACTAGAGTTACCACCATAAGAAATGTTCTCAATGCTGTCAAGTAAACCAAATATATATATTTTATTCATTCATAACTTCATATTATATTCTTATCATATAAAACACTAAGATACTTAGCGTAATGAGTTCTACCAAGTTTCAGCAAAAACCTTTTGTGTGTCTATTAGAAATATGATCTTTGAGGACATTCAAAGCATTTTATGACAAAACAAATATCAGTTATGTGACTATGGCACAAATAAACTAACATTTTTGCATTTGATCCATAGGTTCAAGTTCTTCCTAGAAGTCTTGATTCTAACAAAGTATTTAGCAAATGTTTAATACTCATTAGGGTAAAATTGTTAAAAAGGTCAGCTTCCCCTACCCATGTATCTTGCAAGATGACTAATGGACCTGATTTTTTTTAACCTGCACAATGGATTGTACCACCAATGTGCTATAAACCTGGATTTTTAAAATAAATTCAACTTGTTATTAATTTTAAGTAGTTTTTTAAAAGGAATACCTTTGGCTATAAAATTAGATTTATAAAGATAAGTTGTTCCTTGAAAATCATGTCACTTTAAAAGGAAAAGATGAAGATAATTGGTGTTATACACCCCTCTCCCCTAAATTCATCAGGGAACACCAAAAATTCCTTAGATGATTTTGAAGTAATTGAATCACTATTAGAAAATGAATGAGTGGCTGTGCTTTTATGTGCTATTTAATTGGCAGACCACTTGATTTAATCCAATCAGCGCTTGCTTCTGATTCCAAACATTCTGATAGAAAACTAAAGTAAAACTAAACTTTGAAATTAATATTTTCGAGGAATAAAAGTATGAGACCATTGGAAAGAATGAAAGGTCTGATGAGGTAAAGAGGCCTGGTGGTGGGGGGGAGAAAGTATGGGGAAGTGAAAGGGAAGAATTAGAGGGTCAAAGTTAATAGGCATTGTGCATATTCTCTGCCACAAATACTGTACTTAATGTTTTTACATAAGCAATCTGAATTAATCTTAACCACCTGAGGCAGGCAGTTGTTATTAATCCTGCTTGATAAAATGACAACATTCAGGCTAACTGTAATAGAATAGAAGTTGTCTTATACAACAAGATCATGAAGTTATTACTGTTGATTGAAGTCAGTTAAAGCAAACAATCATGAAAATGACATAAATAGCATATACAAGCATTAAACAGTTCATTTTAACTAAAAATGTATTAGGGCACACTCATTATTGGGAAAGATTTTATTTTTTTTAATTTGAGCAAGGGTCTACTAATTGTAATTTCCTCAAGTTCTGTCTTATAGACACAACTAAAACACAATGTCATGATTAGTTTGTTATGCTAAAAGGAGAAACAGGGAAGGACTCAAAATTCAGAATCCAGAGTTTTCATTATTCATCTCAAATCTTTTCACTTTTCTTACTCATATTTAATTTAAAATCCAATTTTAGATACACCTGCTAAGATGCCAAATATAGGGGCCAAAGTTAGGTCACCCCAAGATGGTCCACTTTGGCACGCAGATCATGCCAAATTAAAGATATCATGGCCCTTAAGTCTCAAAAGAAACTTTAGCCTGCCTAAAAGAATTTAGATGGAGGACCTGCTCCCGGAAGGGAGCTAACACTATAGATAACTGTAGTTATGATATAAATTTTGTGTGATAGACAGGGAGGAAACAATCAAGGTCTATTTGATCAAAGTCCCCTCTATGCCCCATTGTCTCTGAATGGCCCAGCAAATATCTGTTTTTCAAACATTTACTTTCTTTCATCCTTTGTAAATTACATCCCTTCCCTTTGTTGTCCCAGACCTCTACCTCCTTCTTTTTAGTTCAGGATGACATATATACCTCCATTTTGTTTGACTGTTTTGGAATCTCATGTCTATGTGGATCACCTATACATTCAAAATTAAATTTGATTTTCTCCTCTCAGTTGCTTTCATGTCAGTGTAATTCTTAGTCCAGTTAAAAGAACCTTAGAAGAAAGAGGAAAACTTTTTCCTCCTCAACACTTCCAAAACATTAATTACTTTCATAAAAACCAGTATTTTTTTTCCCTTAGAATTAAAGAACAACTTTATACTAAGTAGAGTATCCAATTATATGGCATAGAGATATTTGGAAAGAAAAAAAGAAGAGCCCTCATTTTCACATATCTGAACTTGTGACAGCAGGATGGGATGGGTGTTTTAAAGGAAAGTCTAACATTCTCAAATATTCAGCATGCAAAAGGCAACAGTAAATGGGGAAAGATGGTACAAGTCAGTTATGAGAGCTTCTATCATAGTAATAATAGCTACTTGTTATTTATTTACTGAATGAGTGTTAAGTCCTTAATATTGTCTCTTTATCACAACCCTATGATTTCATTATACACACCTGCAAGATGGAGCAATAGCAGCCAAAATATCCTCTCCAGTTATAATCAACCAACATAGAATGGTTAGGTAATTGTTCAAAAAAACAAAGATAGAAAATTGGCAATTATCATTAAATATCATATCAATTTGTTTCTAAAAGCTTTTTACTATAAGGAAAATAGGGTGACCTCCAACATACAGGGCACCCCAGTGTGATGCCCATGAAATCTCCCTGTCAGATTCCCTAGCCCAGGAAGCCTAAGTCATTGCTAACACAATCTACAGTGCTCTGAAATCCATTTCCTTTTTGAAGCCAAGGTGATGCTTTTCAAGGGCTACTTTCAGCCAATGACTAAACAGGATACTAAGGAAACTAAGGAAACTAAGGCAGGGCCACTGACAGAAGACAGAGGACTTGTCTAATGGGACATTTGAACTTGACAACGCACTTTTTTGGGTTTGCTCAAACTTTCTTGAACTGCACAGCAATTTATAACTTTCTTCCCTTTCTGCCTTTCCCCTCCTTCAATAGGGATCAAACATCACTGCAGACTCATGATTTTCCTAAGCTCCTCTACTTCTCTCCCTATTTTCCTCTAGTATATCTCCCAATAAATATTTTGTATAAATAATTCCTTTATAATTTTAGTTCTTAGAGAATCTGGGCTAATAAATTGGATGACCCTTTCTTCTGAGAAGAAGAAGACTGCCATTAGGATAGCCCGACTTATCTCCCCATGTAGAAAAAAGTATTTTCTTGTGTGGTGTGGCCTTCCCAAGGAAGAGTACCTCTAAGACATTCATACAAATTAATCTGTGTAAGGACTAGTATGTAACAGATATTTATTTTCATTTTAATTCTAAGTCTGGATTTACATAGATGGAATTAGTCTATTTATTGTACCTTGTTTTCCATATCTAATTCTTACAAGTTGAATTAAATCTACTGGGCCTATTTTATAAGATGGATGTAAATATTAGATAAACTCATAGATTTTTTCTGAGTATGTTTAAAAATAACTATGCAAATATTAGTTCACCTGAATCCCTTTGTTACATATATAGTTAACACCTCAATTCTTTATTAAAAAGTAAATAAATATTCTTATCAGTAGTAAAACTATCACTGGAAAAATATGGATGCTTAAGTGGCAAAGTGAAAATAAACGATAATCAATATCCCATATTACAATTCCAAATTAGGCAAATTGTTCTCTAAAGCACAAACTATATCTAGTCTTAAAAATGCATATTGGAAAAAGATGAGGGAAGGACAGCATGGTGTAGAAAATCAGGAGTTTGGAAGTCACACAGTCTAGTTAAAATATCTAATTTACCTATTTAGCAATGTGAATTCTTTGCTCCTTAACTCCCTCATATAAAAATTTGGAATAATGAATTTTACTTTATAATAATGGTGCTTACCTTATCATAGCTATTTAATAATACTATTTCCAATCCTTTGCTGAGGGTAAGAATAAGGGAAAACAACTGGATCGCCATTACACATGGAATAACAAGGATGATAACCGGCATTTAATATATATCTCTGCATGCTATATGAGAGATGCTTTATAAATGCTACTTCATTTAATGAAAAAAATATTCCATGTGATCAGCATTATTAATTTAATTTTACAATGAAAAATCTGAGTGTCATGGGGTCTGGGGTCAATCAGAAAATAATCAATGAAGGAGTCGGGGAGTGAAATTGAAATTTGGTGTGTCTGAATTTAAAGCTCACAATTTTAACAATGTATTTCCTATGCAAGGCTAAGGTGAGCTTAAGAAATGATATGGGTAAACGTCCTAATTGTGCTATTAGCAGAAGAACTGGAAAGAGGAAAATGGAAGATGGTCTCCCTATAACAGGAGCTCTCATAAAGTATCCTCCAGTGACCACAAAAGAACAAGGAGCTTGTCTTCTGTAGGGAAGCAGGATCATCTAAATACTTTTCCCTATTGCCTGTCCTCTCTAGTCTCCATCTGGTCAGCCTTCTGAGAAAATGAAGTATAATTTTAGTTCATGCCTATACCCCAAGTCTTCAAAGTATTTTTTCTCTCTTGATCATAGTGAAAATCATAAAAGAATCAAAACTTCACTCCACTTTACGGGAAGCAACACATTTTGCAATATTTATTCACATCTAGGTATAGTCAGTTTCCTAACAAGTATAAATGGTTGGTTTAAGAGACTTTCTTAGCTGGAAAAAGAGAGGGTTAAAAAATCTGAGATAATCATGTAGATCACTTTAAAGGGAGAAGAGAATGTAACTCAGAAGGAAAATGGGCTAAGAAATCCAGTGTGCAGAAGCCAAAGTCAAACTTGTCTGAAATTTTAGTCTTATTTACCTGAAACTGTCCACACCTAGAGATCAGAGAGATTGGTAAGGAAATTTTCACTGAACCATAAGATTTTTTTTTTTTTTAAGATTTTATTTATTTATTTGACAGAGAGAAACACAGCAAGAGAAGGAACACAAGCAGAGGGACTGAGAGAGGGAGAAGCAGGCTTCCCGCCGAGCAGGATGCCCAATGTAGGGCTCAATCCTGGGTCTCCAGGATCATGACCTGAGCTGAAAGCAATCGCTTAACCAACTGAGCCACCCAGGCACCCCTGAACCATAAGATTTCTACCAATAAAGCTAAAGCCATTCATAATTACTATGTATATTCTTCAAACAGCACAGGTATATTTGGAAGCTGAGATATTGCTGGTATTGTTGTTTACAGCAAATAGTAACAATGCACTAGCTTTGTATAAACATTTCTTTTTAGAGAGACAGAAAGAGAGAGAGAGCTCACAGGTCTGTGAGTTGGGGGTGGGGCTGAGGGAGAGAGAAAATCCTCAAATAGACCTTGCTGAGCATGGAGTCTGATTTGGGGTCTATCTCAGGACCCTGAGACCATGACCTGAGCTGAAATCAAGAGTTGGATGTTTGGGACGCCTGGGTGGCTCAGTTGGTTAAGCAACTGCCTTCGGCTCAGGGCATGATCCCGGAGATCCGGGATCGAGTCCCACATCGGGCTCCCCGCTCTGCGGGAAGCCTGCTTCTCCCTCTCTCACTCCCCCTGCTTGTGTTCCCTCTCTGGCTGTGTTTCTCTCTGTCAAATAAATAAAAAAAAAAAAAAATCTTTAAAAAAAAAAAAAAAAAAAGAGTTGGATGTTTAACAGACTGAGCCACCCAGGTACCCCATGTAAGAATTATTCTTATAGGGGTGCCTGGGTGGCTAAGTGGTTAAGCATCTGCCTTCTGCTAAGGTCATGATGCCGGAGTCCTGGGATCAAGTCCCATGTCCGGCTCCCCGCTCTGCACGAAGCCTGCTTCTCCCTCTCACTCCCCTTGCTGTGTTCCCTCTCTAGCTGTGGTTCTTTCTGTCAAACAAATAAATAAAATTTAAAATATATATATTTACCTATTTAGCAATGTGATTTCATTGATTTCAGTGATATGTATTAAATATATATATATTTTAAATTTTATTTATTTGTTTGACAGAGAGAGTGATTAAAAACAGGCAAAGAGGCAGGCAGAGAAAGAGGCTGGAAGCAGATCTCCTGCTGTGCAGAGAGTCTATCCTACCTATGGCTTCACCCCAGGACCCTAGGATCATGACCCTAGGATCTGAGCCACCCAGGCACCCCAGGAATTATTCTTATAACACAGAAAAGAAAATGAAAGGTCAGAGAGGTGACAGAATTTTGTGAAAAACTAGGGAGCAGACTAAAGCCAAGTTTTTCTTTTTGTTTTGTTTTTTTGGTTTTTGGTGTGTTTTTTTGACAATAAATCCTATGAATTCTCAACTAAACTACACTAAATTTAGGATTTCATTTTTTTCCTCTGCATACAAATACTACAAAGAAGCAAGGAATTTGAAATTATTTTCAAGTTACATGTATGACTTCGTTTATTGGAAAGTCCAGGGTATGGGACGCCTGGATGGCTCCGTCCATTAAGCCTCTGCCTCTGGCACAGGTCATGATTCCAGAGTCCTGGGATTAAGTTCCACATTGGGCTCCTTGCTCAGCAGGGAGCCTGCTTCTCCCTCTCTCTGTGACTCCCTCTGCTTGTGCTCTCTTTCTCACTCTCTCTGACAAATAAATAAAACCTTAAAAAAATTTAAAAAAAAAAAAAAAAAAAAAAGAGAAAGTCCAGGGCAGTGTTCATGCTATAGGTTAAAATCCCTCAGGAGGTCATAAAATCTATATAGTAGTTCAAGACCCATTTTTTCAACATTAATAGAATGTAAACAGCACTTTATCAAGTACTGTGTAACTACTCTAAAACTTAGTAATTAAAAAAACCTAATCATTAGTGTTTTCTTGGTTGTGTGAGGCAGAATTCTAAAAAAAGCCTTGGAGAAAAATTGTTTCTGCTCCAAGTAATCCGTGGTCTCAGCTGGGATGTTTCAAATGGCTGGTAGTTGGAATGGCTTGGGAAATTGGTCAAATTTCTTGGGCCAGAAAAGTTTCATAATATCACTTCACCATATTCCATTGTCAAAAGCAGTTATAGAGCCAGCCAAACTTCAAGAAAAAGGGACACAAACTCCTCTATGAATGGAATTCTAAGAGGACATCTTAAAAATTTGCGGGCATTTTCTGTCTGCCAAAAATATTAAGTATTATTTCATATAACTTTTGTTTTTGTTGCATATATATGTATATATTTGATTATGTCATGTTTCAGTGAGTATAGTTCAAAAATTTTGAAAGCCATGGGAATTCCATTTTTATGCCAATTATTATCTACCCTAACTTTTACTTTATTCCAAAAATATACAAGTTACTGTATCTAATTTGTATCCATCTCCTAAACAAGCAAATAAAAGTATTATAAATCACCAAACTGTATATACCCAATCTGTTTAGCCATATTTAAGTTTTCTAGTTAAGAATAATGCAATTGTTTTTCTGAGAGCATTTATTTCATAATATTACCAAATTCTCTCTAGATACTATCTAATACTAATACACAGGAATAAACACTGTGGATTTTATTTTTCTCTTACAAATATGAGAAGGAAAGGATAAATGGCTACAATACAAAAACACAAAATTATATGTATGAAATAATAATTGATGATATTTGCAAAGTAATTATTTAAGAAGTCATTTACTTATAGACCTATTTTTTATAGATATTAATTATAGCCATTTGGCAGAGGACATAAGGCTTAAAAAGTGAAATATCTAACCCAAATCACACAACTTATTGGTAGAATTGAAATTTAACACAATTATTTATTACAGCAAGACATGTTCATAAATACTATACTATGCTCTTTCCTGAAGGCTTTCTCAATTTCAGACCAGCAAATTATTTTCCCATATTGTCTTTTTATAAGATCATATAAAGCATATAAAACACTATAGATGTTATTAAAAATTTAATTCCATTTATTACATTCTTAAAATGTGTTACTAAAGCATTGGTAGGTTCTTTGCCATGCTCCTACAATACTAAAAGAAAGCTCCAACGCAAAGGACACATTAATAGTGTTCACTGAGTTACCTTTCTTCAGATTAAAAACACATTTTAAAAAGTAGCAATTTTGTTTTACATAAATACAGAAAGAGAAATGCCCTGAATCTTTGTAATCCATTTTAGTATCAAATGATTATATTAAAAATGCATTTAAAATCTTTAATTTCATTTATTTTATTTTCATAGTTGGTATGTTAACTCCAAACTTAGGAAGAGGAAAATATTAGTCAGTCTGTAAGTAGTATTCTTTGAAATATAATATTATTATTAGTGGGAAATAACTTTTTTTTTAAAGATTTTATTTATGGGGCGCCTGGGTGGCTCAGTTGGTTAAGCGATTGCCTTCAGCTCAGGTCATGATCCCTGAGACCCGGGATCGAATCCCACATCGGGCTCCCTGCTCCGCAGGAAGCCTGCTTCTCCCTCTCTCACTCCCCCTGCTTGTGTTCCCTCTCTGGCTGTGTTTCTCTCTGTCAAATACATAAAATCTTTAAAATAAAAATAAATATATTTTATTTATTTATTTGACAGAGAAAAACACAGTGAGACAGGGAACACAAGCAAGGGAAGTGAAAGAGAGAGAGAAGCAGGCTTCCTGCTGATCAGGGTGCCCTACACGCGGGGCTCGATCCAGAACTCCAGGATCCTGACCTGAGCAGACAGTTAACGACTGAGCCACCCAGGTGCCACAACGGTGAAAAGATATTACGGACTTCTTAAGAGGTTTTTATTGCTTAGAGTGAAAGGCAAAAATGAACAAAAAATATATGCACAAGAGAATAAACGCGTAAAGAAATATTTTTGTAAAGTAGCTAACACATATATTCATCATAGCATTTTATATAAACTGTAAACATACAGAACCAGAAACAGTGAAAATAACCTGATGGAGCACGTAGATGGGAAGTACACAGATTTAACAGCAAGTAACTTAAATATTTAACTTTTGATGAGGGTTTGAAGTATATAATTTGTTCCCACCTATTAAAATGTGTTCATCCTTGCAGGAGCTTTCTACTCCTATGAAGAAATGACCACAAATTTAATACCTTAAAACAACATATACTATCTCAACAGGAGCCTAATTAGCTGGGTCCTCTGCTAGGTTTGACCAGGGTGAAATCAAAGTGTCAGATTCTCCTCTCAGATCCAGGGTCTTATTCTAAGCTCATTTCCTTGCAGTCACATTCTTGCTAGCTGTTAGCCAATCATCACTTTCAACTCATACAGGCCATCCACATTCCCATGCCAGTTGGCTTCCATGGACAGCTTGCAGTAATGCTATTGCTTTCATCCGGGTCAGCAGGAGTGAGTCTGTATCTTCCTACCCCTTTCCAGTCTGCCTAGATGAAGTCACATATTTACAATATAATCCTGGAAGTATCTCATCATATCCACAAATTCTACCCATAGTCAAGAATATCAGTTTATTCAAAGGGTGTATAGGAGGGAGCAAGAATCTGGGAGGCCACCTCAGAATTCAATCACAAGGTAGAAGTTAAAAAGAAACATTTATTAATTATTGTGCTACAATTTAACATTCATTTATCTGTTCATAATATGAATATGCCATATGACAGGCACCATGGGCATAAAGGCAAACAAAATATGATTCATGTCCTAAAGCATGCACTCTAGTGATAAAGGACAACTAAATAAACGATTAACCTGTTAAATGATATGGCTGATATAAATGTAAAGTGCATTGAGATCATAAAAGAAGGGATGTAATTTGGACAACAGGATGTGGAACTCATTGTAAATTGATACCTCTCATTTTAAAGAATATGTAGGAACTTGCTGAATAAGTGAATTAAGAAAATTCCAGGAAGAAGAACAATTATGTAGGAAGGTTAAGAAATACTATAGGAAACGTTAAAGAAGTACAAATAGTCTGATATACCTGGAGATAAGTGTGTCTATAATGTGAATGTAGTTTTAGCTATAATCCCTATACTAAGAGGATCTATACTGACTTAACTAGACATAGGAAGAAGACTGAATTGGTTAGAACTAGATCACAGATGCAGATTGGGTTACACTGTAAGTAGTGTTATAGCTAAAATCAGTATCTTATGACATGCAGTAAACAACATTAGTGTTTCTTAGAATAATTTTTTAAACATTTCTTTAAATAAAATTTATAAGATATAGGTTTTACTCCAGACATTGACTATAGTAATTTCCACATAATATAGTAGTTTCTATATTATTTGGTAATCTATTGTAGAGAAATTTCAAACATTATAAGAGGTAAAAGAACTAACATAAAAGATTTCATAAATTTGATGCTATAGATACCTAATATTAGTCATAGTATGTCTAACATTACAGTAAAGTACAATATCCAAAAGAAGCTAATTAATCAAAATAATTTGAGCACTTTTCCTGTGTCCAGACCTTGTAAACTTCTTTTACCTCCAAAAGGGTAAATAACTTTGAATGTCTTGCATTGTCATAAAGAAGTTTCTTTGCTAGTTTTGTTTTCCCACCCACCTGATCATCTATATTACCATCTGTGTTCTTTGGCCTTCTGAAATGACCAGAGCTTAAACCTAGATAAGGTGGTATTCAGAAGAAGAAAAGCCTCAGATAAATATCTAGGATATCAGAAAGACAAACTATATGAAGTAACTTTTCTTAATCCCATAGTTAGGGGAAGGCAGTATTCACTGTGGTTAAAAGTAGGGATGCTGCTGGGTATGGATTCCTTCCTTATTTCTTATTTAGCTACAGGAATTGGGAAAATCCATCTCCGTTAAATAGAGATAATGACTTACAATTGTTAAGTATTAAATTAGTTAACGTATGCAAAGCACTTAGAAATGGATCAACAAGTGTGAGCTATTTGTTATCAGTGGAACGTGGGCTGTATTGAGAAACACAGATGGGTGACAAAAGAACTGAGTGTTGTTATGTAGGGTGGGAATGCCCCCGTCAAATTCTGTTTCCTTCAGAGTCAGGCTTGGTTCAGAACATGGCTGTTTCCAGTATATCAGAAGCCTCACAAGCAGTTTGTGGTCAATACCTAAATATTTTATGGTATACTAGGGTCCTAAGGTGGCATGGTCACTGAGGAAATAGGTCTTAGAACTGATAACCTAATGAATTTTGGGAAAGAGTGCAGATGTTTTTAAATAACACTTATTAAAATAGTCCTAGTATAGTTATTTAATTCCAATAAGTGCCTCTGTGTGGAGAGCGCAGGTACAGGTTTATAAATAGATTCAATGTGATATTATAACCAACAAGCCAACTAAGACTTAGCAGTGGAAAAAAAAAAAAAAAGAAAAACATAAGAGTTTTTAAAAATGATGGAAATCATGGCATCTTCTTCCCATCAAGTTAAATTCATAATACATAGTGCATAATCCCCTGTGGCTAGCTACAAAGAAGAACCTCTTCATCACAGCTCTTCACTCCACTTTTGCTCAGTGCTCCAGGCTGGCTAAGGGTAAACAGTGGCTTCACACATGTGGGGTTGCCTTGCAGGGCATTTTTCAGCCTATCCCTCTAACTGAAATATGCAATAGCTTACAAAGAAAAGCGCAAAGAAGCGCTCTGTACGGCAGTGAAATGTAGCCTTGACCATCACATGTGCCCCTGACTCCCAAAAGCTGTGGTTTGTTTTACAAGCTTAAATTCACTTCATAAGGGACTATCCAAACGCTTTCTGAGTGACAGACGATATTTCACAAAACTGTGGCACCTTTTCTGGCCTCTGCATAAGTCTCCCAAAGCAATTTAAATTTTTGAAATAGTAGCTGTTAAAAAAAAAAGCAAATAAATAGTTTAAAAAAACCAATGAAGAGGATTAGAATGAGCCATATCCTCTTTTTTCATATTTACATTGAAAATTTTAATGGCACTTGACTCTGAAATCATTCCAGTAAAGCGGAAAATTAATATTTTAATATGTCTACCACTCCAGCAAGTAGAAATAAGTAAAGTAGAATAAGTAGTAGAGAAGAAAATGTTTTAGTATTAACTATATTTATGAATATTTATCACTCCTACCCATCAAATAGCTGCTTTTCAGTGTGCCCATTCACTGATATATACAATAAATCATTGCAGAACCCACACTAGCATTGTTTTACATTTTATAGAAAAGAGAGTGACAATTTCCTTTTAATATTCTTTTGATTAGATTTTGTCATAATTTTTTATTGAGTGAATCCAAATAAGTGAAGCATAGCTAATAAAAAAACATTATCCAATAGATTTTTCATGGAATGGTGCCATTCTTATCAGTTCTTTTTCATCTAGATGGGGGATAACAGAAAAACAGGAGGAAATAAAATGGCATAAAATGGCTTTGTTGTCTGTGATATTGTCTGGAAACTTATTTTGCTTCAGGGTCAAGAATTGTAAAAATTTGACTCATATGACTGTTATGTATATTCATTTTATTTCTGGAAGGAATGGGCTGACCAAGTGATTCATTAAAACAAGAAAACAGTAAAAAAAAACAAAAACAAATAATTACTGGCAAGTTAATTTTTAGCATATACAGAAGGAATTAGAAGCTTTTTAATCTGTGTACACATTTAGTTATGGCATTAACAGAAGAGCTACCTACATATAGGATGAGCATACATCCATGGTATCAGTGATCACACTTCACTGTACTTGGCCTTAATGCTTATAAATATTACAAGTGAAGACTCTCAATGGCAAATGGTTTTGATGAGTATCATTTAGTTACTCTTCTTCCTTGGCAACAACTTTACCCCAAAGAGGGTTGCCATAATTAAAACACAAAAGTGATCAAGACTTATCTCCAGGGGGATAGCTGAATAATTAATAAAAACATAGACTGAACTAAGTTAGAGGAATATAATTTTCTTCTCTACCAACTACACTCACCTCTGCTAAATGGAATATATAAAATAATTTATATATTGGACCTAGAACTATTTCTACCATGAAGTAAACATTAGCCTATCATGTTAGCTGTATCATTATTACTATTTTCATCTGGTCTCATAGACTGTCTTATTTTCGAGCCAAATAGTTTTCAAAAAGTTATTTCAAACAGCTCCTACAAATATGCACATACAAGTACATATACATTTCACATATATACATATATATGCACATATAAATATATAAAGCAAAATCTCTGTAAAATTCATCTTTAAAAATAAAAGGTAAAAGGTATGAAATTCCTATATTTGAAAATAATGCAAGAACTTAATTTTCTTTTGTTAAAAAAGAGAGAAACGATTCATTCATTATGAATGGAGGAAGACTGGGCCAAGAGAACACTCTAGTTAGGAAATTAATCTGTCAGTATACCTACATAAGAGGGGAACTTTTCACCAAAATTTTTCTTTTTAAAAACAGATTTTCATTTTTATGCTCTTAAAATATTCTCTATTTAAGGGGCACTTTCTCAATTACTGTATTCTAAACAGCAATGTTCTGTTTGAGGAAAGCGCACCAGCCAAAATAACCTCAATCAAAGCTATTTCTGGATCTCATAGAAGTAATACAATAAAAAGAAGAAAAATAGGAAAAGTAACTCAGAAATTTAACATCTGTAGAGAAATCGATTTACAATTGTGTGAGACATCTTTAAAAAGGAAGTCTTACAGAGATCAGTTTGGAAATGAACAGAGCAAGCAATTAAGTGACATTGAAAGATCACAATTATACATTCTCAGAATTAAAAACAAATGATAAAAGAAACTGTCTTCATGTTATGTAAAGGATATCCTGCAACTTGAGAGAAAATCCCCACTGGTTCAAAAAGCATTATTATCTCAAATAACTCAAATAACTCAAATAACTGAAGCTGGAGGAGCCCACATATGCAAGTGCAGGTAATGACAGTAATGCTAAAGGTGGACATAATAGTTTAAAAAAAAATTATGAGTATATTGTGAGACTGACGACAGCACCATTCCTAAATATTTCATATATGTAATTATAATGCCTATATAATTAAATATTATAAGTATATGTAAGCTGAAATCTCAAACAAGCACTGAGAACATAACAATTTTCTCCCTAATCTAGGCTGTTGAAGAATGACACTTAGTGGAAAAGGTATGGGCTTAGAAACTGGTCTCCTTCAATCGTCAATGTGACCATAGGCAAAGTACATAATTACTTTCATAAGATAATCCAGTAACACCAACCACACATAAGTGTGGTGGAAACTTCATTTAATCATAAAGTATTTACTAAACACCTAATATGTGTTAGCTACTATGCTAGGGACAAGAAGAAAATATTTATAGGTGGAGAAAAGGGGAAGGGGGCAAAGAGAGGAAAATAAAACAGATGTTTTACCTAGCCATGCAGAGTTTGTAGTCTATGGGAAGAACAAATTTAAACAATTCATAGAATCAAAGTGATAATGTGAAAAGCACTTTCATTAGAGAATTTCCCTTCTTTTTAAAGGGCATTCTTCTGGCCAACTAAACATAATAGCAATGATAAGAAGAAGTAAATGCAATAAATGTAGACAAAAAATAGCTTTTAAAAAGGGGGGGTGGCCATTTTTAGTGAATAGTCTTAGATTGGGTTCACCAAAAGGAGACCTTAAGGCAAGAACTTCAAGCATGTAGGGGGCCTGAGGGGCTCAGGCAGTTAACTTTCTGCTTTCTGTTGGGTCATGATCCCAGAATCCAGGGATCCAGGCCCACATCTGGCTCCTTGCTTGGTGGGGAATCAGCTGATCCCTCTCCCTTTTCTTCCTCCCTCACCCCCGCTCATGCTAGCTCTCTCACTTGCTCACTCTCATAAATAGAATCTTAAACAAAAAAAAAGAAAAAAGAAAAAAAAAAAGAACTTCAAGCAAGTAGTTTATTCGGGATATGATTCCAGAAGGAAGTGGGAAAGTGACACAGCAAAGCAAACAAACAAACAATGAAAGGTGTTCATTAATGAGGGAGTTGACAGCCATGAGTAACTGCAGCTCAGTCCCATTGAGAGCAGTCAGAGAAACTATGTGAAACTTGACATAGAATCACTACACAAGGTAGCTAAACACCAGGTTAGCTAAAGAATTTTGTCCATTGACTGCCACTCCCCAGTGGGTGAGGTTGTTCCTGGAGATATAAACTCTCCTCTACTTCTAAGTTATATCTGGCTTGCGGCTGGGCAACTTTCTTAATATCTTGTGGTAGAAGAGATAAAGGTGCTTGAGATGGGAATTTTTCAGAATGCAGGAACCTATCATAACCTTGGGGAATTCAGGTGGGCAAAGGACAATGGGGGTAGATTTCAACAGCATATGCTTCAAGGTATTCAGATATTTTATCCATAAAAATTTGAGTATTTCACACTTTTGCTCCAACATCTCTAGTCATCAAACATACCAATTTTTTTTTAATAGCTCACTTTGACTCTATATCCAACTACAACAAAATTCTTAAGCACTTTAGGTGCAACTTCCAGTTCAATTGACTACTAGTACAGTTTAGGGACAATATGAGCTATTAAATTTCTCATTCAGTTAGCTCTTGCTCAGCCCTAAATTAACTTCACCAATTCTATAAGAACAAGATGTTCAAACAGCTTCCTCTGTTTCAGCTGCCATTGTCCATTTGGCTCCATGGAGTTCTGCTGTTATCTACTCTCAACCTCTTGCAAAACGACGACATAGAGCAATATCTTTACTGTCTTTCCTTATTGTCTCCAGTGACAAACAAGGAGGTTCTTTGTATTTTTAAGGTACAAGTAATCACTCAGTGAAACATGAAGAGAACAGAGAAAATACTCACCTAATAGGAAACATTTACAGAGCCCTTAGTTTGACAATGTGAAAAAAAGCAGGAGATTCAAAGTCAGATACATCAGGTTTTAAATTATTGCTTCTCCTTACTCTAAGTATCTTATTTTAGGATGTTAACTTACCCCTTAGAGCCTCAGTAAAATTGGTAAAACCCCAGAGAAATATCATTGGTAAAATAGGGGTATATCAATTATCTCATAATGATATGGTGAGGTATAGTCAAATACCCTATGCAGTAAACCTAGTACAATGACAAGTACATAGGACATATCTGATAATGAAGATTATTATTATTGTTAATAGCAATCATTGTGAAGTCATTATGTTTACATGCCACCAACCATGAAGATAACTGATGAATTTTCCTGAAAAATATAGATCAAGTAGATGATAAAACTATTTAAATTTCCCTCAAAGACAGATATTACTTATCCAGTTCCTTTGGTGCTTCACCTTATGTGTTAATTCATAGAGTTGAAAGAAAAGAAATAAATTTCTGTTATGTAGTACATAAAATTAAGTCAGAGAGAGTCCCAATCTAAATTTCAACAATGGTGGATATGTTAAAAATGTTAACAAATATGTGTATTAAATTCACACATGGAAGTACAACTCCTGCTATTATCTATTAATATCATCACCAATGTTTTATATCACTACTTTGAACTTTCTAATATGTAAGTATTTTAGATCACTACTTTGAACTGTGAATCTTTAAAGATATTTCTGAAAGAATGTAAGAGTATGACTAAGAGCAGAAAAAGACCAATAATATTTAAGTCTCCCTACATGGGAAAACAAGTCCATTTAATTGTTTAAATTAAATGGAGACAGAAACTCCCTCTCCATAAGTGTATTTAGAACAACTGGTTCCTCTTAAAGTACAGGGGCTGTTATCCTCCATTTGAGATAAACCAGTAGAACTTATGTTCTTTTATTATTCACTGTAAGTTGTAATTATGCTAGATATTGACATTCCCCATTTATACAGGCAGGATTTCCAAGTACAATTTTGTTTACTTCTCATCTATATCTACACGCAAAAGAGAAATACTGAAAATATTACTATGTTTCTTAAAAAATCAAATAATTCACATCAATTCCTGGAGAATGAATATTGGAAAGCTTTGCCTCCTTATTTGTTTTCAAGGTATCAGGATTACATATAAGAACTTAGTTAAAATAATATACTGCTTTCAAATGTGTTTTGGAGGTTTCCTAATTGCCCATCTATTCACAAAGGTCATCATTCACTAGTGCGATAGTTCTAAAAGATTGGCACCTTACATAAGGGGCATTTTTCTTGTACAGAATCTTGTACGTTACTCACCACACCTGTATAACTAGGAAGAGAAATATGATTGATGAGTAATAAAAACATTACCTACAGGCTGACAGCACCACAGAGTAAGGATTTACACTAAACTGGAGTGAAAAATGCCTTACCATTGAGAAAGGATAACCAGTAGCTGACCTCAAATAGGAAAAAGAATAAGAACTCAGTCATTTGGAAATAACATATAAATTTATGCTATTATTTCATTTATATATAAAGAAAAAAATATTTTATTATATGTTATGAGAATTTCATGAGGAATGAGAAAAAATCCTACCTCAATGACCTTTGTTCTTTAGAAGAAATCACAAATGTATATTCCACCACAGAGAATTTATAAAAGGTAGGAAGTATTCCACTCACCTTTTTAAATACACAGTTCAACAAAAATTTGTCACTCATTTATAGACTATGGAAAAAAGATGAATATTTGTAATTACTCCCAAATTTTCCTTTTTCCTACTAGAAATCAACAAATATAAATAAAAATGGGTGTCTCTTATCATGTTCTGTGGTATCTCTTACCATGTTCTACATTTATTTTGTAGTTTTGCATAATTCATTATATTTTCACTGCATAATTTATATATTTTCACAATATATACTAAATAAAACTTTTCACCATATTTTCATATATCTTAATTATGTCTATTTAGTAGATCAGTTTACATCTTACAATGGATAGTGGAACTCTACCAGTCCCTTTGTAGGTCTTTATTTTCTCCTCCAAATCTATTTATCTTGTGTATGCCTGGCAATAATGTTATTTAAGGCATAATTACTACTTTTTATCATTAAATAAGGACTTGTGCTACTTTTTATCATTCATGAAATTTTCCATTATAAAATCAACTGAGTATTTTTAATGCATAATTTGGTGTTTGTTCATAGCTCTAAATCTTAGTCTCAAGGATATATGAAAGTGAGGAACAAAATAACAAAAATCTCTAACTTTATGGAATGCAACTACTAATGAAAAAGACATTGTAAAAAAAATTAGTACCTAATAAATGCTACATTCTTTATAATCTAAACTGTTAAGTAAGCAACATAAAATTTATACATAATATATGCTATACTGTCAGGTATATAAGGTGCTACCACTTTGACTAAGAAATATGGCAAGATGAGAGATTTGAAAGTAAATAGATTCATAATGTATGGGACTATTTTACATAAAGTCATCAGTCAAAGAAGGCCTTTCAAAAGAGGTAACTTTCGAATATAGGTGAGAATGAAATAAAATAATGAGCTAGGCAAATCTTTAGGGCAAAAGATTCCAGACCAAATGACCAGTTGGAACAAAGGACCTAGGTTAGGCATATACTTAGTATATCGAAGGAACAAGAAATAGTTAAAAGCACAGTGAGTCAGAAAAGTTCATAAGGTTCAGACACTGTGGAACATTTTATCTTATGGAAAATACTTACGATTTTATTCTTTTTTTTTTTTTTAAGATTTTATTTATTTGACAAAGAGAAACACAGCCAGAGAGGGAACACAAGCAGGGGGAGTGAGAGAGGGAGAAGCAGGCTTCCCGCTGAGCAGGGAGCCTGATGTGGGACTCGATCCCAGGTCTCTGGGATCATGACCTGAGGCGAAGGCAGTCGCTTAACCAACTGAGCCACCCAGGCGCCCCAGGATTTTATTCTTTAAATATAATGAAAACCTTATGGAAAGTTTTAGACAGAGAAAGGATAGGATATCATTTATGTTTGAAACGGCTCATTGTCTGCTGAGCAGGGAAAATAATATATTATATGCAGGCAGAAAGTTGAGGAGGCTATTGCTTTCCTGTAGACCATGTGATGAAAGCTTACCCTTTCCCAAGTCTTGTTTTGTTCCTAGATAAAGGAAGTTCTTGGAGTGCAAGACTTAGAGTGTATATTTATTTTCCTCATGCCTAGAAGAAGACATGCCACAAAGTAAGCACTCCAAAATACCTCCAGGGTAAATAAAATAGTGATGACAAGAGTTTTAGTGTGAAATAGGAAGTAACCTAAAGACAAAGATTTTCTTAAAATACTTGTATTTTGTTATAAATTTTACAATATAACAATACCTCAATACAATAGATGAACTTTAAATGGTCTATAAGAGATTAAATTTTTCTCAATAAATCACACCATGCAGATCATGAAAGTTCTAACAAGATATTTGCTCTGATATACTTTAATACATTGCTTAATAGAAAAACCAAACTTGATAATATTTTTGATGTAGAATGATTAAAATGTATTATATTTTAATCAGTTTCTTTTCATAAAGATGGTATTGTAACATGGTATGTTACAAGAAGCCTCAGAAGGAAAGAGTTCTAAAACTGGGTGATCTTTGACCAAACTTTGAGTTTCTTACTTATAGATTAGGATCAACTTTCTGTTTCCTCTACCTAACTCAGAAGGTTATTTATTATAATAAACAAATATGGTGAGATATCTGAAAGCAATCTGATAAGTTCCATGTGATACAAATTCATAGACTATTATTACACCAACATATTACCTAAAGCTAGTTAACATGGCACATGTGATGGTGACTTTACGTTCCTTGTACCTCCTGTTACTGCATTATTGCCCTACATATTGGACTATCAAATCTGTCTAGCCGTTTATAGATTTTGTTTTTAATCCTATTCATTTTATTCTTATACTCAGTGACTCCCAAACTTGACCGCAGATCAGCATTATCTGATAAACTCATTAAAACAGATTGCCAGGTCCCACCCCCAGGGTTTCTGAGTTCTTGTTTCTTCATAAGGTCTGAGAATTTTTTTTGAGAATTTTTATTTCAGCTGATAATATCACTGCTACCATTTTGAAGACCACTTTTAGAACTACTTCTTGATAGAGGAGGAAGATGGCAGAGGGATAGGAGACCTAGATACCATCTTGTCCCAGGAGTTCAGCTGGATGGTTATCAAACCAGTTGGAACACCTACAGACTCAACAGGAGATTGAAGAGAAGAAAAGCGGCAATTATAAGAACAGAAAAATGCCCATTTTCTGGAAGGTAGGACTCATGGAGAAGTGAATCGGAGACGACATTTGGAAGGACAGACGGCAGGGGGAGAGGCCGGCTCCTGGCCAGCAGTAGAGCAGCAGAGCACAAAATCAGAATATTTAGAACTCTGCACCACTGAGGGACATCACCCCAGAGGCTAAGCTGGGGGTGGAACACTCGATGGGACGGTATAGTCTCAAGACCAACAGGATCACAGAAGGACTCCGGGTGCCTAAGTGTGGCTGAGCTCTCATATATTGGAGTGGGGAAGTCGGCTGCAGGGATGGAGCTGAGGAGGGGGCTCTCAGCTCGGGCTTACCTTAAACTGAGATCCGAGGTGTAGTCAGGTCACTGTTTGAGCAGGGGTCCCCTCTCCATCCTCCACTGGTAGGGGTGGCATGGGAGTGCATGCTGCAGGAATCTGCTGGGTTTAGAGACTCCAAGCAGGCTGAGCACCAGGGATAGAAACCCTTCATCACAGATGAGCACAAAATGCAGCGCAGAGACCAGGGAAACACATGTGATTGACTGCTTTTCTCCGAGGGCACGCTGAGAAGTGGGGCCCTGGGCTTTCAGCTCCTCTGGGCCAGAGACTGGAAGGCTGCCATCTTCAATCCCCTCCTCCAAAGCTGTAGGGAAAGTGTTCAGGGAACAAAAGTTCCCAAGAGCAAACCTGAGCAAATTGCTTAGCCTGTCCCCTAGCAAGGGCGGGGCAGTTCTGCCTTGGGCAAAGATATTTGAGAATCACTACAACAAGGCCCCTCCTCCAGAAGATCAACAAGAACATCTGGCCAAGACCAAGTTCACCAATCAATGGGTACTGCAGAACTTATGAGCTAGGGCAATGCATCATGTAGAATTCATGGCTTTTTCCCCATGATTCTTTAGTCTTTTAAGTCAAGGGTTATTTTACATTTTATTTTTTCTTACTCTATTTGTTAATTTTTTCTCTTTCCTAATTTAACATTTTTTTACTATTTTATCAATAACTTTTCTCAAAAAATCTTTTTCAATTTTTATTGTTTTAATCATATTCTATCCCTTCATTGTATTTACGCTTATTTTTTGTAATACACATATGTTTTTCTTTCTCTAAAACCTTGGGATACAGTTTCTTCTAATAGATAAAAATACACCCTAAATCTAGCACATGGCTTTGTTCTAGTCTCCAGCCTCATCACATTCTTTCCTTTTTTTTTTCTTATCTTACCAATTCTTTTTTTAGATTCTTTCTTAAATTTTCATCATTGCACTCATATTCCATCCCTTCATCGTGTGTACTGTTATTTTTGTATACATGTAAGTTTTCTTTCTTTAGAATTTTGGGAGGCAATTTCTTCTAACAGACCAAAATACACCCAAACTCAAGTATGTGGCTCGGTTCTATTTACCAGCCTAGTCATTCATATATATATATATATATATATATATATATATATATATATATAGAGAGAGAGAGAGAGAGAGAGAGAGAAATAGATATAGATACAGATAAAGGTCTAGATTTTTTTTCCTTTCTTCCCCCTACCCCAGAAATAGAATGCATCTGAATCAGCAAAGAAGTCAAACTCTCACTCTTCCCAGATGATATGAGGCTTTATGTGAAAAACCCAAAGGACTCCACTCCAAAACTGTTAGAACTCATACAGGAATTCCATAATGAGTCAAAAAATGAAATTAATGCACAGATATCAGTTGCATTTCTATACACCAACAGCAAAAAGAAAGAGAAATTAAGGAGTCCATCCCATTTACAATTGCATCTAAAACCATAAGATACCTAGGAATAAACCTGACCAAAGAAGTAAAGAAGTTGTACTCAGAAAACAATACAGAACTCATAAAATAAATTGAGGAAGACACAAAGAAATGAAAAATGTCCTATGCTCATGGATTGGAAGAACAAATATTGTGAAAATGTCTATACTACCTAGAGCAATCTACACATTTAATGCAATCCCTATCAAAAGACTATCCATTTTTTTTTTCAAAGAAATGGAACAAATAATCCTAAGGTTTATATGGAACAAGAAAAGACCCCAAATGGCCAGAGGAATGTTGAAAAAGAAATCCAAAGTTGGCGGCATCACAATTCCAGACTTCAAGTTCTATTACAAAGCTGTAATCATTAAGACAGTATGATACTGGCACAAAAACAGCCACATAGATCAATGGAATAGAATAAAGAATCCAGAAATGGACCCTCAGCTCTATGGTCAACTCATCTTCGACAGAGCAGGAAAGAATGTCCAGTGGAAAAAAGACAGTCTTTTCAACAAATAGTGTTGGGAAAATTGGACAGCCACATACAGAAGAATGAAACTGGACCATTTCCTTAGACCACACCAAAAATAGACTCAAAACGGATGAAAGACCTCAATATTCAACAGGAATCCATCAATCCTTGAGGAGAACACAGGCAGCAACCTCTTCAATCTGAGCCGCAGCAAATTCTTCCTAGAAACATTGCCAAAGGCAAAGGAAGCAAGAAAAAAAATGAACTACCAGGACTTCATCAAGATCAAAACCTTTGCACAGCAAAAGAAACAGTCAACAAAACCAAAAGACAACTGAAAAAATGGGAGAAGATTATTTGCAAATGACATATCAGATAAAGAGCTAGTATCCAAACTCTATAAAGAACTCAAACTCAATATCCAAAGAACAAATAATCCAATCAAGAAAAGGGCAGAAGACATGAACAGACATTTCTCCAAAGAAGACATCCAAATGCCCAAGAGACACATGGAAAAAGTGCTCAATATCCCTCAGCATCAGGGAAATACAAATCAAAACCACAGTGAGATACCACTTTACACCAGTCAGAATGGCTAAAATTAACAAGTCAGGAAACAACAGATGTTGGCAAAGATGTGGGGAAAGGGGAACCCTCCTACACTGTTGATGGGAGAACAAGCTGGTGCAGCCACTCTGGAAAACAGTATGGAGATTCCTCAAAAAGTTGAAAATAGAGTTACCCTACGACACAGCAATTGCACTACTGGGTATTTACTCTAAAGATACAAATGTAGTGATCCAAAGGGGCACATGCACCCAAATTTTTATAGCAGCAATGTCCACAATGGCCAAACTATGGAAAGAACCTAGATGTCCATCAACAGATGAATGGGTAAAGAAGAAGTGGTATATCTATACAATGGAATACTATGCAGCCATCAAAAAAGAATTAAATCCTGCCATTTGCAATGACATGGATGGAACTGGAGAGGATTATGCTGAGCAAAATAAGTCAATCAGAGAAATACAATTATCATATGATCTCTCTGATAGGAGGAATTTGAGAGGCAGGGAGATAATTTGTAGGGTTTAGAAAGGGGAAAAAATAAAACAAGATGGGACTGGGGAGGGAGACAAACCATAAGAGACTCTTAATCTCAGGAAACAAACTGAGGGTTGCTGGGGGGTGGGCTGGGAGCAATAGCGTTGTTGGGTTATGGGGAAAAAAAGGACTACTTCTTATGGAGATAATGATCATTTAATGGGGTTAAGGAATTTTTTTTTCTCCCGTATTGAGCTGAACTGCCTCAATCATTTTGTACCCAGAATCTCTCTGGAACTATGTACAACTAAGAAAATAAACACTTCCTGTGTGGGGGGGGAATCAAGTAATCACAAACAAACCTAAACATTTTTGTGACTGACATATTCCTGCATGGGAACTCTCCTGAATGAGCTAAAGACAAATCTAAATTCTAACTGGCAGAGACAAATCCATCTCTTACTAGAGTTGAAAGTTGAAATTACATATCTATTGTGTTAAAATCATTGAAGGATAAGATTATAGGTGAGGTGTCCAATACTTATATATTATTTCTTTATTCAGAGGAGTCAAAATATTTTTAGTGTAACTATAGTTTTGATAAAAGATTTCTTTACTATGACTAAAAAACTAAGTCAATCAGTAATTTTTCAAAGCAGCTGAAGAATCTATAGGAAGTATAATAAGTATTCTACCAAAATGATTTTGGAGTAATTTTACAGTAACCATAAAGACAAAGGAACCTGGGTAGAGTCCTATAGACCATTTTTATGATCCAACCTCTATGCTTTAGAAAAATTAAAGACACTTAATGAAATACAAGTTAAGAACTAGAAAAATTAAAGCCACTTAATGAAATACAAGTTAAGAACTAAATACAAGTTCAAGAACTAGGTTTTATTTCCAAATTTTCTACTTAAATGGCATATACCTTCATTTTTCTCCTTCTTGATATATTACTTGTTTGTGGGTTTTAATGACTGCCTTCTCCTTAGTGTAGAAGCATGATACTGTCTTTCCCAGACTCCAAATGGGTCTTTACATATTTACATATAAAAGAAACAAAACCATTCTTAACAACTATCCCTGAATGAAAACTTTCTATGAAGAAAAAAAAAAAATTAGAGCCATATAAATATACATGCACACATATATGGGCAAGCACACACACACACACACACACACACACACACACTCACACACACATGTATTTTCAAGAATGAGAGCAAGATGAACGAAGTAAAGAACAATTATATTTCATTTTCTCTGCATTCCAAAGAAAGATTGGGCCTTTTTTTAATACCACCCCCAAAAAATAACAGTGTTTCTTAAATTCAGTTATTTTTTGATCATGGTATGATTAACTTGACAATATGCCAGGTCCAAAGCTTTACTGAATAAATAAACTTCAAAGTAGGTGGCAAGATATAGAAAATTTAAAAAAATAGAAATTCTGTTTCTAAAGGGGGAAAACTGAATTAATATTAAAAGATCTACTCCCTTCTATGTTTGTCTATATGGATGTGGGTGTTTAGTTGTTACCTTGACTCCTGGTCAAAAGGCCAATTATTACCTGACACTATTTTGAATGGAATGCTGCTAACTGCTTTCCTTTTCCCTTTGGGGGTTTCAATGTTCCTGCATACTAGGATTTCTGAGTGCACATAAAACCACTGGAGTGTCAGACCCGCCCTATGGTTCTTTAGCTCACTTGAAGAAATGCTGAGGAAAAACATATTCTATGTTATAAAGAAACTTAATATTACTCTCTTCTATACATTCTGCATAATGATGAAAAACAGCTTGCATATGCTAGAGTCTCTTTCCTTTAGTGATGATTTGCTTCACTGGAGTTGTCATCTTAACTTGGACCTCCTCTGAGAGTCTTCCCCCTCAACTGCCAACATTAGTATTTCCATTCTGGGCATGTCACTTCCATTGGTTCAGTTTCAGGTTTTGGTCACAGGTGGGATGTACAATTCTCAGGTGCCAGAAGATGGGGAAGGTTCTACTGAAGCTTGAACAACCACAATTCAGTAGAGGCCAGAATGACTAATCTCACTGCTACTTATTCAGAATTAGTTTTCCATAGGTGATGAAACAAGTCTCAGTAGAGACTTCAGAGCATTAGTATCTGCCTCTAAATGCCAGAGAGAACTGTACTCCTGAATTCATTTATAAAGATGTGCTTACCTACAATAAAAACAAGTTTTACATTTTAAAACTAAGATAGCAATCCTTTAATAAGTCCTTCAATTTCCTACCCCCATTGTTTAATGGAACAACCAGTCAAGCATAGCGCATTCATTAAAACAGCCTCTTTCTAAAGTGCTTTGAGAATATATATGCAAAGAAATATTTGGGAAGAAAATATGCCAATAGTTCACCCTCTCCTATCCAGGAATAAATAGCTCCAATTTCTTTATAAATTGCTGTATAAAGTATCAATATAATGTAAAATTTCAAATGGTTATCTTGGCATCTTAAAATCTATATGCATTTCCATTAGAAGATAGAAACTTTTATTGACCCAGGGCCCCCTTGGGAAATTCTGAGCTTGTACACCAAGACTGTTGGCCATTAGCCATGTGTCAGTTCCTCCACCCTCAGAGAAAGAACAGGTCTCATAAATTGTCAGTATGGTTCCTGCTTCATTGGAATCTCAGACTATTTTATTCCAAAAAGATAATTCTCATGAGTTACAATAATGAAGAACATGAAAGACAATACAAGAAGACTCTCATATGTCTTTGTCTCTTGAAATATTATGCATACTCACTACTTTATAATAATTCTACTAGAGACTAAGTAGTGAGTTTCCCATGACCCCAAATAAAATTTGTGACTTGATATGATTCCTGTTTTAAATGCTCAATTTAAGTAAAAATAGAACTTAGCTCTCCAAAAAATTGGCCAAGCAGTGCCCAAGGATCTTAACAATGGAAAACATTTTCCTTGTTTGCCCACCAAAAAGCAAAAGTGGGTGAAGGTGAGGTGGGATGTGTACTGTGTGTATATGCATTGAGTGTTTAAAGTCCTCTCTTATTCAGACTTGTGAAACAAATAAAAGAATCTCCATAGTAGCAGTAGTTTAGGCAACAAGGATGGTTATATTTAATTACTGCTTTGAAGAAGTTTAAGATATTTAACAGTATCTTTAACATTTTAAAGAATGAAAAATCTTTTTGATATCTGTCATAGGAGTTTTGATTCTTGTATTCATTCTTTTACATAAAAAGATAATCAACTAATTCACAATGTAGAAAGGATAGTGCCTATTGTAGTTATCTTATATTTTGTGGTAATCACTACAGTAGAGTGACTTAAAATATGTAGCATGGGGGCACCTGGGTGGTTCAGTTGGTTAAGCAACTGCTTTCAGCTCAGGTCATGATCCTGGAGATCCGGGATCCAGCCCCACATTGCACTTCCTGCTCGGCGGGAAGCCTGCTTCTCCCTCTCTCAGTCCCTCTGCTTGTGTTCCTTCTCTAGCTGTGTTTCTCTCTGTCAAAAAAATAAAGATAATCTTTAAAAAATAATAATAATAAATAAATATATATTTATTCATTTATTATATATATATAATATATCAATATCATGATATATATATTGATATATATATATCAATATCATGATTTGCTCAACACTGGGGAATGACCAGCTTTGCAATTATTGCTTCCGTTCTCTCATGGAGTCATCTTCAAGCTTCTTCACTTGCCTACTTTTCTGACACCTAGATAGGAATTTTCTAACAGGAATTTGAATAGGTAAGCCTCCTCTGGCATTTCTGTCTCTCTCTTTCCCTCTCTCTAGTCTTCCTACAAGAGAGTCCTATCATAACTGTACTTCACAATGATTGAAGAAAGACCCAGAGCTAATAGAGATACCAGGAAAATATGCATGCCCTTTGCTAACATAGTCAGAAAAAAAACAGTTCATTTCTACCACATTCTTTTCCCTTGGGCTGTCCTAAAGCATGGCCCATTTTCAAGGGGAGGGAACATTAATTCCTCTTTTTGATAGGGAAAGAGTATCAGAATTTATGAACACCTGGGCAAGCAAGGTATCAAAGAAAGGAAAAGATAATTTTAAAAATCTTGAAAAAAAGAAAATGGGAACACAACATTTGAAAATTAATGAAAGTAACAAAAGTAGTCCTAAGAGGTAAGATTATAGTGACAAATGCACACATAAAGAAAAGTGAAAGATCTTAAATAAATAACCTACCTTTATATCTTAAGAAATAGAAAAAGAACAAATAAAGGCCAAAGTTAGCATAAGAAAGGAAATAATAAAGATTAGAACAAAAATAAATAAAACAAAGAATAGAAAAACAATAAAAAAAGATTAACAAAACCAATTTTGTTCTTTGAAGAGGTAAATGAAATAGACAAATTTTTAGCGAAACTAAACAAGAGAAAAATGGAGAGGACCTTAATAGAAAAAATATATAAATGAAAAAGAAGACATTAAAACTGATACCATAGAAATACAAGGAATCATGAAACTACGATGAACTTGGACAACCTACAAGAAATGAATAAATTTCTAGAAACATACAACCTACCAAGACCGAGTCAGAAATAAATTGAAAATCTGCATAGACAGGCACCTGGGTGGCTCAGTGGGTTAAAGCCTTTGCCTTCAGCTCAGGTCATGATCTCAGGGTCCTGGGATCGAGGCCCGCATCAGGCTCTATGCTCAGCAGGGAGCCTGCCTCATCCTCTCTCTCTGCCTGCCTCTATGCCTACTTGTGATCTCTCTCTCTCTGTCAAATAAATAAATAAAATCTTTAAAAAAAAAAAAAGGTAAAAGAAAATCTGCATAGACCAATAATGGTTAAGGAGATTGAATCAGTAATCAAAAACCTCCTTACAACAACAAACCCTCCCACCCCCCCAAAAAAAGCCCAGGACCAGAGAGCTTCACTTGTAAATTCTACCAAACATTTAAAGATTAATGCCAATCCTTCTCAATTTCAAAAAAGTGAATAAGAGAAAAGATCCCAAACTCATTTTTTTTTAAAGATTTCATTTATTTGTCAGGGAGAAACACAGTTAGAGATGGAATACAAGCAGGGGGAGTGAGAGATGGAGAAGCAGGCTTCCTGCCAAGCAGGGAGCCCGATGTAGGGCTTGATTTAGGGACTCCGAGATCATGACCTGAGCCAAGGGCAGACGCTTAACCAACTGAACTACCCAGGCGCGCCTGCCTGAACTCATTTTATTAGGACAACACAAAAAGAGAGAGTTATATATAAACTGATAAACCTGATGAATACAGATGCAAAAATTCTCATCAAAATACTATCAAACTGAAATCAACAACACAGTAGAGGGATCACGTACCATAATCAAGTGGGATTCAACCTTAGGCCATAAGGATGGGTCACATATGCAAAACAATAAATGTAATACATCACATTAAAAGAATAGGAAGTACAAACAATAGGATCATTTCAATAGATGCAGAAAAATTACTGGACAAAATTTACCATCCCTTCATGATAAAAACTCTCAACATAATAAAAATCATGGATGACTAGCCCACTGCTAACATAGTTGCACTCAGTGGTAAGAGGATGAAAATGATCCCTCAAAGATCAGGAAAAAGACAAAGGTTTCCAGTCTCACCACTCCTATTAAACATAGTACTAGAAGTCCTAGAAAGAGCAATCAGACAAGAAAAAGAAGTAGGTCTCCCAAATCAGAAAGAAAGAGTAATTGTTTTTCCAGATGACATCTTACATATAAAAAAATTCTTAAGATGTCACCAAAAAAACTGTTACAACTAATAAGTATATTCTGTAAAGTTACAGGATATAAAGTCAACATACAAAAAATCAGTTATGTTTCCATATACAAACAGTGAGTGTCTGGAGGAGAAATAGAGAAAATAATCCCATTTACAATAGAATTAAAAACAATAAAATACTAGGAGATAAATCTGACCAAGGAAGTGAAAGATCAATGCAATGGCAACTAGAAGTTTGATGAAAGAAATCCCAGAAGATAAAAAGAAATGGAAAAATCCCCATGTTCATGAGTTGGAAGAATGAATATTGTTAAAATATCCATACTACTCAAATCAATGTGTAGATTTAATGCAATCTCTATCAAGATTCCAACGGCATTTCTTAATAGAAATGACGGGGGGGAGTGCTAAAATTTATATGAAACCACAGAAGACCCTAACTGGGCAAAACAATTCTGACAAACAACAATGGGAGAGGCATTACATCTCCTGATTTCAAACTATAGTTAAAAGCCACAACAATGAAAACAGTAAGGTACTAACATAAAAACAGGTATATAAACCAATGGAACTTCAAGAGCCTGGATTAAATCTTTGCATCTGCTATCAACTAATATTTGAGAAAGGAGCCAAGAATACTCAATGGGTAACTTTTGCATGTAAATGGTGTTGGGGAAACTGGACATTCACATGCAAAAGAAGGGACTAGATTCCTATCTTAAATCACTTGTAAAAAAATAAAAATAGATCAAGGACTTAAATTTAAGGACTGAAACCATAAAACTCTGAGTAGAAAACAGAGGGAGGAATTCCTTTTCATTGATCTTGGCCATGATTTTGTGGATTTGATACCCAAAGCACAAGCAACAAAATCAAAAGTAAATATGTGGGACAATATCAAACTAAAATTTTTCCACATAGCAAAAGGAATGATAAACAAAATGAAAAGGAATCCTATGAGATGAGAGGAAATATTTGCAAGCCATGTGTCTGATAAGGGATTAATATTCAAAGTACAGAAGGAACTCATTCAACTCAGTAGCTAAGAAGAAAATAATCCAATTTAAAAGTGCACAAAGGACCCAAATTTTTCTAAAAAACATAGTCAAGTGACCAACTAGGCTTAAAAAAATGCTCAACATCACTAACCCTCATGGAAATATAAATGGTTATTCCAAAAAAAGACAAGAGATAAACATTAGCATGGGTGTGGAGACAAATGAACCTTTATACATTGTTCATAGGAATGCATATTGGTACAGTCGCTATGGAAAACAGTATGGGGGTTCCTCAAAAAACTAAAAATACAACTGCCATATGATCCCGCAATCCCATTTCTGGGTACATATCTGAAGGACGTAAAGTCTCTCTCTCAAATAGATATCTGTACCTCAAAGCTTATTGCAACATTATTTACAATAGCCAAGACTTGGAAATAATCTAAGTATCCATTAATGGGTGAATGGATTAAAAAATCGTGGTTTATTGGGGCACCTGGGTGGCTCGGTCAGTTAAGTCTCTGACTCTTGGTTTCAGCTCAGGTCATGATCTCATGGGTCATGAGAACGAAGTCCACATCTGGCTCTGTGCTCAGCCAGGAGTCTGCTTGAAGTTTCTCTCCCTCTGCCCCCTGCAACTTGTGCACACACAGTGTGCTCTCTCTAATATAAATAAATCTTTTTAAATATTATGGTGTGTATATATATACAATGGAATATTAGCCTTATAGAAGGAGATCCTGTAATTTGCAGCAATGTAGATGGAACTTGAGGGTACTTTGCTAAGTGATATAAGCCAGAGAAAGAGAAATACCATATGTCACTTTTATGTGAAATCATAAAACCTCACAGAAACAAAACAGAAAGGTGGTTTCTAGTGGCAGGGAGTAGGGAGTGGGGAAAATAAGTGAAGGTGGTTAGAGGGTATAAAATCCTAGTTTTTGGTTTTGGGGGTTTTTTTGTTTTGTTTTTGTTTTGGTTTTGTTTTAAAGATGTTATTTATTTGAGAGAGAGAAACACAGCCAGAGAGGGAACATAAGCAGGGGGAGTGAGAGAGGGAGAAGCAGGCTTTCTGCCAAGCAGGGAGCCTGATGTGGGATTCCATCCCTGGTCTCCGGGATCATGACCTGAGCCGAAGGCAATCGCTTAACCAACTGAGCCACCCAGGCGCCCCATGGTTGTTTTCTTTTTTTTTTTTTTTAAGATTTTAGTTATTTATTTGAGAGAGAGGAAGAGAAAGAGAGAGGGAAGGAGGGAGAGAAAAAGATAAAGGAAGAGAGAGTGGGAGTGAGGGGAGGTGGAGTGTAGAGGGAGAGAGAGAAGCAGACTCCCTGCTGAGCAAGTAGCCTGATGTGGGGCTTGATCCTAGGACGTGGAGATCATGACCTGAGCCAAAGGCAGATGCTTAACAGACTGAGCTACCCGGGCACACCTAAACTCCCAGTTTTAAGATGAATAAATTCTGGGGTTCCTCGGTGGCAGTCTTTAACTATCCAACTTGGTTTCAGCTCAGATCATGATCTTGAGGCTGGCATCTGGCTCTAGAGGCCTTACTTGTTGCCTCCCAGCTACTAAGATCAGTTCTTTTATCAGCTAGATGAAAATTAGCCCTCAACCACAGAGTAACAGGAAATAAGTAAATATGTTCCTGTGTGAATAAAAAGTAATCGTTTATGAGGCACCTGGGTGGCTCAATCAGTTAAGTGCCTGCCTTCAGCTCAGGTCATGATCTCTGTGTCCTGGGACTGAGCCCTGCAACAGGTTCCCACTCAATGAAGAGTCTGGTCGTCCATCTGTCCCTACCCCCATACTCATGCTCCCTCGCTCTCTCACGCGTGCTCTCTCACATAAATAAATGAAATCTTAAAAAAAAAAAAAAAAAAAAAAAAAGGAAGTAATAGCTTATGACTGGGATTTTTAGGTGGCTTCCAAGTGTCCGTGGAGGTTTGTCCACTTTGTTCAGTTGTAGTTATTTACCTTGTACCGGGGTCAGATGTCAGACTTCTTTGTCAATCAGCCTATAGGTGCATGTATCAGTTCTCTGCCTTTTTGCCAAGAACATATGTGGTATCACATAGTGCCTGCATCTATGTATCTACTACGTAGTTATCTACTGTGATCAATCCGTGAGTCTCTATTTCTATGATTCATCTGTGTATTCACCATCCACCTGGTTGACCTCACTGAGGAGCAGCCTCTGAGATGGGATTAGCATGCAGGAAGTTAGGAAGAGTTCTCAAGATTTATACCTATAGGAGGTGTGATGAAGCAGAACTGAGCAGCAGCAGAAGCTGGATCGTGAGGTAGTCCTAGCAAAAGTACCAAATTACTCCACAGAGAGCTCTGAAGCTTGCATGGCACTACAAACCTATACTGAGTTGTACAAGGAAACCAGGTTCTTAAAATCTTAAAATGCAATAAAATTAATTATTGGATGTAGGCTATCCTCAAAGCGGAGGCATGGCCTTGGATAAAGCAATCTATTTTAGGTAAGGGCAATTCCAGGAAAGGTCTGAAATATTCTACTGTCAATTGGTCATTTATTTTTAAATCACATTCATGTATTTCTTTCATTTGCATGTCAAAAATTTCTAAAGTTAATTTTCATTTACTTTTAAGATATATAGAAGTTTAAATATATTTTCTATATTTTATTGTCTCATGCTCGTCTTACTTTGTAATTTTCCAGATAATTATTTTCACACAGTTTATATTCTCTTTATTTGCTTATACTACTCTTTGATATAAATATATGTTGAGGTGGTTTACAGAGATATTTCAAAAACAAAAATGTAAAAGAAAAAATGAAAGCTACCAGGACAAAGAGGAAATTAGAAAGGGAAAAATATGAAAAAAATAATAAAGCTAATAGATTCATACAACAAGAAGGTCATAAGATGCTGTACAATTGCAACATATGAGGTGTAAGTTGGAGGCTGAGCTTTCAAAAAAAGGTAATAGATTTTACTACAAAGGTTATTGTCTATGAATTAAAAATACACCCAACATGGAGTGCCTGGGTGGCTCAACTGGTTAAGCATTCAACTCTTGGTTTCAGCTCAGACCATGATCTCATGGATCGTGCAACGGACCCCCAAGTCAGGCTCTGCATTCAGTGGGAAGTCGGCTAGAAGTTTCTCTTCCCCTGCCTCTCCAATCACATGTGCTCACATGCTCACTCGTGCTTTTTCTCTCTCCAGTAAATAATACATACATACTCAATGTTTATGAAAATTTTAAATTTTTCTCATACTGGAACCTTAGTGAAATTTCACCTTTGCCTCTCTATATGGTTTATTTTTCAACAACAAAAAAAATCAATACTTAAATGCAAAGCCCTACACATAACAAGTAGAGAAGGTTGGAAACTGTTGCATATAACTGAAAAAACTACATAACATAATGAAAGCAGTAGTAATCAATGCAGACTGAAAGAACAAAGATGATTCACGTGAGAGGTAGTATTTAAATTAAGCTTTAGTGCATGATTAAGAGAGGTGACAAGGCAGTGATAGTTTTGAAAGATATTTCAGCCAGAAAATCTTCTGTCTATAAATATGTGGAAATGGAAGAAAAAAGGTAAAGCATATTTGTGAAGTTAATTAGATTAGATTCCTTGGTATCTTTAACACAGCTGCTTATGGTTGGTGAGTATTTAAAATAAGTGCCAAAATAGGGACAAAAGGGATCAGCTGACAGTATTGTTTAACCACGCAATTGGTAGGTCTAAACACTGTATTTAGATTTATTTTCAAGGCAATATGCAATATTTCAAAATGTACTAGAAAACTAATTTGTCTTCAGTATTTTGAAGACAGTACTATTTTAAAAATGTTTACCATATTTACCATGTTCCTACCATGTTTACCATGGAAGGAAAAGAATTAGTAGTTACATGGTTATGTCAGCTTGGCAGTGCAGTTTTACAGGTGCAGAAAAACGGATAACTTTTTTTCTAGAATCAAGACTCTTTGCCTTATAAAAATTATTTGAGTTCTGGCCCAGCATATATAAGCTTGGAAGCTGCCACTCCATCCTAACTACAAGTAATAAGCTGAACAAACTGAAAAATTAACAACTCTTCTTATATCTGTCAGAGATATAGGTCACAGGGCAAATTGCTGCCCTCAAAATTGGAGAGATAACAGATAAACCCAGAGAATCACAACCTACCGGAACAGAAACCTGGGAGCAGAAATCTCTGTGGGAGCCAGGGCTAGGGTAGGAAATCTTGAACTGTAACTGATGAATTGCTAGAGGCTCAGTGTGGAAAAGTTTGAAAGATACAATCTCCAGGGGACACAGCCATTTGGGAGGTCCTCGAGTTTTTGTGCGTTTTACCTCCTGAAGTTCTAACAAGTTATTACATCGTATCAGAGAAAAAAATCCCCTTGTGGGTTCAGCAAGAGGAGGGGAAAAGGAACCATCTTGAAATGTGTGAGAACAGTCTGTTCTTAATAAGGTCTGCCCGCAGGCAAAACTATGTAACTAGAATCCAAATCACCTGGAGGAAAACAAGCACCCACCCCTAGCTAACTCTCTTTTTCCATGTTAGAGAAGGGAAATATCCAACTCCAGCTCACTCCAGCCATCCTGCCCCACATAAAAAGGAGGAGGGGGACTGAGAAGCAGGAATGAAGTTCAGAGTTAAGCAACACAGGTCTGCTGAAAGCCTGAGACTTATAGACTATAGAACCCTTTTCCTGCCCACACAGCTTACCACCACATTTCTAAAGACCCATTTATAGACGTTCCTTTTACCCAGTACAACATGCTTATCATCAACAAAAAATTCTTGGCATATTAGCAGGCAAAAAATATAGTTTGGAGAGACATAGTAAGTACCAGACCAGACACAGATAAGGCAGAAATGTTGGAATTTCCTGAAAAAAAAATTATAAAACGACTATGGTTAATATGCTAAGAGCTCTAATAGACAACTTAAAAAAATAGGTGGGCAATGTAAGCAGAGAGATGAAAATTCTAAGGGAAAAAAAGGAAATAATTGCTAGCGATCAAAAACACCATAGCAAAAAATTTAAAAATGCCTTTTGGGTCTGTTAGTAGCTGTATAGCTGAGGAAGAATTTCTGGGTTTGAGGATATCTGAAAAGCAAACATAATAAAGATTGACATAAACACAGCAGAATATCCAATAACTGTGAAACAACTATAAAAGGTAAAACATTGCATAATAAGAATACCAAAAGATTGAGGAAAAAAAGGAACAGAAGAAATACTTGAAATAATAAATAACAGAAAATGTCCCCAAATTAATTTCAGATACTAATCTACAAACTCAGAAAACTCAAAGAACATCAAGCAGGATAAATGTCCATGAAAAAAAAAGAGAGAAACAGAGAGAGATACCAGAAATGTACCCACATAAAATCAACTAATCTTTGATAAAAGAGTAAAAGCACAACACTGAGAAAAGATAGTCTTTTCAATAAAATGATGCTGTAAACACTGGACATTCATATGCAAAAAAAAAATGAATATAGTCGCAGACCGTACATCCTTCCTAAGAGTTAACACAAAATGGATCACAGAGCAAAATGTAAATTGCAAAACTATAAATCTTCTAGATCATAACATAAAAGAAAACCTAGAGGAACTGCAATTTTCTGGTAACTTTTAGCTACAATAGTAAAAGCACAACTTATGAAAGGAACAATTGATAAGCTGGAATTTATTAAAATTAAAAATATCTGCCTTTTGAAGTCATTGTCAAAAGAATGAAATGACAATCCAAAGCCTGGGAGATAATATTTGCAAAAGACATATCTGAACAATGACTGTCATCCAGAACATATAAAAAAATTGTTAAAATTCAAAAGTAAAAAACATACAATCTGATTTAAAAATGGCCAAAAGATCTAAAGACATCTTACCAAATAAGATACACAAATACAAATTACAAAGGGGTAAACCATAGCATATGTCATCAGGAAATTCAATATATAACACCAATGAGACAACATTTCCTATGTATTAGAATGGTCAAAATCCAGAACACTACAACACAAATGCAGTTGGTGATACAGAGTAACAGGACCTCCAAGTCACTTAGGACAGCAGCGGTACCTTTGTACAGTGATGAACAAGTGGAATTTGTAATTGAAGTGGTATAATTACTTGAGAGGAAGACAATTTGGCAATTCTTACAAAATTAAACATACACTTACCATAAAATCCAGTAATAATATGCCTCGGTATTTACACAAAGGTGTTGAGAACTTATGTTCACACAAAAATATGATTCTTATAGCAGTTTTATGTGTATTTGACAAAATTGAAGGCTACAGAGAATTTTTTCAGTACATCAATGGATAAATAAATTATGGTACATCCAGACAATGCAATATATTTTAGCATTAAAAGGAAGCTGAATCTATCAAGTCACAAAAAGACATGGAAAAAATGCATGTTAATAAATGAAGGAAGCCAATCTGAAAAGGCTATAAACTTTATGAATCCAAATATATTATATTCTGGGAAAAGGCAAACTATGAGAACCATAAAAAGATCAGTGGTTGACAGGGACAGGGAAGGTTGAATAGGCAGAACATAGAGGATTTGGGGGCAATGAAACTACTCTGTGTGATACTATAATGGGGAATGCATGTCATTATCCATCTGTCCAAACCCTTAGAATGTACAATACCAAGAATAAACTGTAATGTAAACTAGGACCTTTGCTGATAATGATATGTCAATGTAAGTTCATCATTATAACAAATGGAAGGCCATGCATGTATGATGACGAGAGATTTTATGAAATCTCTGGACCTTGGGGTGCCTGGGTGGCTCAGTCAGTTGGGCCTCCAATTCTTGATTTTAGCTCAGGTCATGATCTCAGGGTCATGCGACCAAGCCCTCAACAGGCTCTGCATTCTGTCAAGAGTCTACTTGTCCCTCTCACTCTGCTCTCCCCTTTCCCTACCCATGTGCATCCTCTATATCTCTAAAAGAAGAAAGAAGAAAGAAAGAATAAAAGAAAGAAAGAATGAAAGAAGAAAGAAAGAAAGAAAGAAAGAAAGAAAGAAAGAAAGAAAGAAAGAAAGGAAGGAAGAAAGAAAGAGAAAGAAATCTCTGTACCTTATGGTTAATTTTTCAGTGAATCTAAAACTGCTCTAAAAGTCTATCAAAATAATAACAACAGTCATAGTTATAAACCAATTTTGTAATGTTAGTGCAGATTAAAAATTAATTCATAAATCTTTAAGGTTCACTATAAAAGTTGTTGCCTTAATCTTCTTGCATAATCTACCATTAATTATTTAAATGTTATTGAAATTTATTTTAAAATATATCAAAAATAGACATGGTGTTTTAAAAAATATTGATTAGCTGATCAAAATGTTATGAACAAAATAAAACTATGTGTATTTGTGTTGAAGTTTCAATCATGATGCAAAGTAAGTTTATAAAAATACATGTAAATACATGAAATATTGTTCCTATAGAAAAACAATTATAAAAGTTCAAAGATTGAGTTAACAAAAGTAAATAGATTGAAATTGAGTTATTGAAACTTCACAACTTCTAGATAAACTGAAAGCTGAAAAACAATAAGAAATTTTAATGAAATATATTTTCTACCAAACAAATATTAAAGTGAGATATTACAATGCTGAGAAAGATATGACTAAACAAAAGAAATTCTCTATATGAATAAACTTGGATATTAAGCCCAATACTTATTTATCCTACAGGAGAGCACATATATAGTTCATGGTATCCTTTTCAACAGTGTTGACTTCAAAAAGGTATGTATTATCCTACAATGAAGGAGCATGTTATGAAATATGCATCTGTTTTTCTTTTTTGATCTTGAATATAAAATAAGTCACTTTGGGGCCAATTTTACATCTCTACTGCTTCTAAAACAAATAACCATGCCTTTAAATCTAAATCCAAAATTTTTAAGTATATGTATATATATTTCTTAATAGGTTTCTTGGAGATATGATGGGTATTTCCCACTGCAAATGCCTAGTAAAACTTCTTAAATTTCTCTTTAGCTATCACTCAGTGAAATAGGCTGTCTTGGAATCTGCTAAAATCTTCACTTTTTTTTTTTTATCCTTTGCTGTCATTCACTACAATGTTTTACTCTTGTGTTCCTCTGACTCTCAGTACTGCTTGTTCAAGCACCCCTTTCCCTACATTTATGCCAAGACCCGGGTTCTGGAAAGGGAGTCTGCCTGCCAAAGACAGCCCTCTGAAATTATACTCCCTATCTCTTTGTCACGGCTTCTCTTCCAAGGAAAAACCCATCTCTAGTATTCTGCTGAATACATTTTTCCTTCTTGTTACAGTTTATGATAGCCCAGGATCCTGTCCTGTTTTCTAATATTATAACATTTAAAAATGTTAAAATAAAAATGTTATATTATTACTGAATTAATGTGTCAATTGAATTATCAGATGAACAAACAGCTTTCTTCTCTCTGAAGTCAAAGCTTTACCTATAGAAAACTATCATCTGTGGAGAATATAATATGTCATTTAACATGTTATCTGAGTGAGTTTCACACTGAAAACTTTTCATTTATAATAAGATTTTTTATTCAAAAATTAAAATAAACATTATATACTAAATCCATGATACTTATAGTTTTAAACTCATCCCTTTTATAAAGACATAAAATCCACATTCTCTCCCCATGTTTTTATTCTAAAAATGTGGTACTTCTGTAATGCCCTAATATTTGCATAGCTGTTTTTCATTGGCCCCTCCTATATTCTAACAAATCCTCATGGTTGGACATGGCCTCCAGAAGAGAACCCAAAGTTCTATATTTAACTTAATCCCATATTACATGTTATAATGTGCAAAGCACTTTTTTTTTTTTGCACAAAGATGTCTTTATACATATATATTATTTCATTTGTTCTGGAGCAATAAACTGGGTCTATAAGGAATTACGTGCCACTTGCTTAAGGCAACAAAAAACAGTGTGATGTCAAGATTCTGATTCCTAAAGCTGTATACTTCCAATCCTACTTCCCATCCTATTTTTTTAAGTGCTTGCAAAGAAATTCTGTACTTTTCAGTGTATTATAAAAAACATCAATTATAATAAAGTACCAACAAACACCTCTGTTTGCTTCTATATTTTTCCAGTTAAATTTTGGAGAATGCAGAACTTCCAAATTTTTAATGAGAGTTGCCCATACTCATATATCATACCACTAATTTACTTATTAATATGTTAAATGTTAATATGTTAAATATTGATTTTTTAAAATATTTTATTTATTTATTTGATAGAGAGAGATTACAAATAGGCAGAGAGGAAGGCAGAGAAAGAAGGGGAAGCAGGCTCCCCACTGAACAGAGAGCCCGATGCAGGACTCAATCCCAGGACCCTGAGATCATGACTTGAGCTGAAGGCAGAGACTTAATCCTCGAAACCACTCAGGTGCCCTATTGATTGTTTTTGTAGATTTTTTTATCTAAAAAGATAAAATTTTTTTTAAAGTTTTTTGTTTTTTGGGTTTTTTTTTTTTTATAGATTTTATTTATTTGACAGAGAGAAACACAGCCAGAGAGGGAACACAAGCAGGGGGAGCGAGAGAGGGAGAAGCAGGCTTCCCGCCGAGCAGGGAGCCCGATGTGGGACTTGATCCCGGGTCTCCGGGATCATGACCTGAGCCGAAGGCAGTCGCTTAACCAACTGAGCCACCCAGGCGCCCCGATAAAATAATTTATAAGTCATTTTGTTTGTCAAATTTTCTTATATCCTCATATTCTCAATTTTATATAATGTTTGGCAGTCTACAAAATCATTTAATTTAACCTAAAAATTTACCTTTTCAAACAATAAGGCAATATACAATGATACTGGCATTTACATTTGAACACATATCTCAGTCTGCTGTTCAAATCTAATGTCATTTAATTCATGTACCACTGAAGAGTTTGAAGAATTACATTACTAACTAACTAGATATTTCCCCCTGGATAATTGTGTTATTTTGTGGGGTTTTTTGTGGGTTTTTTTGTTTTTTTACTATCCTACTTTGCTGTGGGTCACTTAGTCTGATTATCCCAACAATTAAAATGTTCTAAAACAGGTCCTTTTCAACATACTAGAAAATAAGAGAAAGCTGCAACATTAAAGTAAACACAGTTCTCAAAATGTATGATTCCAGATGTTTACATTGACATTATTTTTCTTTGTACTATTTTTCAGAAGAAAATGTGAATTTTGAAAGATACAAATTTCAAGAGGAGCACTTCTCAACACTCACATTAACAGGAAAGGTACTGATAGTGGCTGCAGGCTCTTTTAACTGCTGTCAATTCTTTAGCATTAATGTATCTCGTTTTCCGTCATATGACATGTAAGGATGATAGTTCCAAATACACTCCTACTTCTTAATGAAGACAAATTTACATTTCTGTTTCAGAAAAATGCTAGGAATAATTTTAGTTTATCTTCCACCAATATACCTATTGTACTAGATTTTTCATAATTCACAAATGCCATGCCCTGATTTAACTTCTTAGAGGAGATAACATAGAAGTTATCAGAGGAGCACACCTCAACCTACTTGCTAGACAAAAAAAGAATACAATAAATTTTGCTATTTTAAAATTTTCTCAATATTTTATCAACACTTTTTTTTTTAAAGATTTTATTTATTTGACAGAGAGAAACACAGCCAGAGAGGGAACACAAGCGGGGGGGGGGGGGG
>PITA01001492.1:0-111799 GCA_004023965.1 Spilogale gracilis | reverse complement strand
TTTAACAAAATAATACATTGGTTAAAGGCATTAAAAACTACAACATTGAATAGATTCGTAATCCCCTCTAATAGTTGTTGAAGATTATATATGTGTGATGACCAGATGCAGAAATCTTTTGATAAAATCTATGGAGGACTTTGTATTTCTAAAACTTATACACAGTTTCTACCTGCTCTTGTGGCTTACATCAGTCATTGTGCTAATCTTTCTGTTTTCTAGTGGCTGCCCTCATAGCAAAGGGAGAAATTGCACAGGTTGGATTTCCCCCAGAGACACACACAAGCCAATAATCCTGCCAGCATTTGCTCCTATATCAAAGGCTAAGCCAGCACTCTAGCCAGGTGGCCACCCACATTTTCTTGCTCTAATTTTGCAATGAGGTAATTTGTAATGCCCAAATTCCGAGACCCGCCAAAGACGACCACCAGAGTCCGGAGTCAAAGCCAAACAGCAAGGGACATTTATTGGGAGTTTGAACCTGGACCTCCGCGCACTTGTTAAAGGTGACGCTAAGAGGCCCCATGCAGCAGATTTTACAGCTTTTTATAGATAGGCACAAACAAGTTCGGGACTTTTCAAGGTACTTGGACTCTTATTGGCTGACATTTAAATTTGAACACCAGCATGATCTGATTGGTTCCTGTGCTTATTAACCGAAACCACAGAGGGGCACTCCCTCTTGCAACACCCAGCATGAAAGGGGGAAGGGTGAGTCTTTCATATACATGTTCCCACTAGCAGGAATTCAGGTAGCCATTGTGAGAGGTGTGGTGTCCAGGGAAACAGAGGCAATAACAATGTCATCATTATGGTAAGACACTACAGCAAAATCCAGTAAAACCAAATTACTCTCTACCAGATTGTAAGACAAAAACAGTCTTGGGTAAGAGGAGATGGGATGGAAATTTTCCCTTTGCCTAAGTCATCAAAACTGTGCTCAAAGAGATATAAACTACTCCACTTTCTAATAAAAAACACAAATAGTTGAGAGCAAACAACTCCTTTAGGGTTTCCTCAAAGGGAGCATAACCAGCTACGCTATTACCAGGAAGCTCCTCATTTTATGCTAGGAATTGTGAGGAGGAATGTGTGTGCCAGGTGGCTACTCCTGGTGATTGCCATGTTCATGCTCACCTATCCCTAAGCCAAGTGAAAAGTTATCTAAAATATTAGATAACTTATAGAGATAAAAGGGACCTAACAGATAAAATGGCTGACATTTCATTCTTTTATTAAACATGCCCAAATATGTTACCTGCCCTGAGAGGAGGACAAAAAAAAAAAAAAAAAAAAAAAAAAAGCTGTGGGACCAACGTAGAGGAAACAAGAGAACTGACACATTTACTAATGTAGACTACAAGAACAGAAGTTCCATCCCACCTCCTATTAACCAAGACAATTATCACAGCCTTACAGGAGGGTATTCTGTGTTCACTGATATTTCTGTGTTAGTTAGGGCTCTCCAGAGAAAGAGAATTAAATATATATATATATATATATATATATATATATATATATATATATATATATCTCCAACTGCATCTCTATCATCTATCTATAGAGAGGGATTTTAAGGATTTGGCTCACATGATTTTGGATGCTGGGATATCCAAAGTTTGCAAGATAGGCAGCCTGGCTGAAAACCTGGGCAAGAGCGGATGCTGCTGTTGAAGTCCAAAGGCTATTGATGTAGAACTAAGGAGAAGTCTTTTACTCTTTTCAGGCCTTTAACTGACTGGATGAGACCTACTCATATTATGGAGAGCAATCTGCTTTATTGTGGGGAGCCCGGAACCTAGCGGTGTCAACAGTTGAGGTGTAGCTTCTGGACTCACTAGGTCGGACGTTTGCGGCCGGGCAGGTTAGAGTTAAGGAGCCAAACTCTTGGTACCCGCCTGTTCGGGCTCCCAATGAGCAATGCTAGTGCACATAGGCTAGAGGCAGCAAGCATGTAGGCAGCAGTAGTCACGTAGGCAGTTTAACTATTATGGGATCTTAATCTTACCTAGAGGCATGGTGCCTCTCCCTTGGTGTTTACCTCCTCAAAGAATTAGTGATGTAGTGTAGGATGAACAAAGAGAATCAGCGTCATGGGACTTGTGCATGACCAGGGGTATGCATAGAAATCATGATATTAAGGAAAATTTGTAACCTTGTTATTGTCACCACTCCTTGTTTGATTGAGCACAGTCTACTATAAAAAGCCTTGTAACCCTGAATAAAATCGGCCTTACTTGGACATCATCCACTTTGTCCCTCCTGTCCCCATCTCTTTTGTTCTTGTCTTGTTTTTGTCTTTGTTTTCCCATCTCCTTGCCCTCAGGTTCAGCTCACATTGTGACACTTTATTTGAAGCCCACCAATTTAAATGTAAATTGTCTCAAGACATCATCACAAAAACATCCAGAATAATGTTTGACCACTTATCAGGGCACTGTGGTTCTGCCAAGTTGACCACACAAAACTAGCCATCAAATATTTTACCATGATAATGAATTGTATGGCTGATGTCTTCACTGGGATATGAGGAGGAGGAAACAGTGGCATGCACTATGTTCACTCCATATAACTGAGTTTCCTGCCAGTCAAGGGAAATTAGAAGTAGTTGTATTTGAGCCACATTGTTGGCAACTTCACAAAAAAACCCCACAGCAGTGGTTACCAAAGATGTCTGTTCCATATTTTCCAAATCAGGGTACTGTGCAGTGGGGAGGACCCCCAGCACCTCCATATGAACTTACATTGTTGTCTAGATCATTGCACATTAAACACAAAGAGAAAACCTGTGGTGCCAGAAAAACTGTCACAATCAACCAAAAAAAGAAATCTACAGCAGAACCTGTTAATAAAGAAGTATATCTTTCCCTCTCCCATCAGTTCACCCTGATACACTACAGAACACAGAATTCAAAGGAATGGGGAGAGGAGGTATTTTAAGGACAATCATGCCTTTCTCTTTTACCTCTAAAGGTAGAGGGCAAAGGGATGATATTTTCAGATGGCAAGAAATGAAGATGAGTTTGAAGACTGAAACCACATAGATTTGTCCTAATTGAAAGTAACAGGAAATTCTGAAATCTGCCACAGTATGTGTATGTATATATATAATATATATATTTTTTGTTAACAAATGTTTTGCAGAATATCACTGCAACAATAACAGTAGTAAATAAACAAACAAAACAGCATCACATTTATAACATTAATTTGGACCACTTAGTAAACTATTACACTTGTAAGTCAATAAGCAGTGCAATGTTATCTATCTGTAGTAGCTAAAGCTCCTCATTCTACTACAGGAGGCATTCCCATTTCCATTATTATGGTGGAAGCAATCTGTTTCTTTGGACAATTTCTCTATTATTCCATATGGTCCGCTGAGACAATCAATCATGGTGCCCCCTCATTTCAGCAACAAGCCTGGACATTTGACCCAGCTAAGTGAGTCATAGTCCCATTGTATCTTATATAGCAAATGGCCTAGGGAGAGACACCAAACCTGAACCTGAGCAATTAGAATCCTATACTGAATTTCTATGACTTGATTTTGGAAACTGTATCAGTTAGGATCCAGTCCTAACATGTCAGTTATTGAAAAGAAGCATTTCAGGGGCACCTGCGTGGCTCAGTTGGTTGATTGACTGCCTTCGGCTCAGGTCATGATCCTGGAGACCCAGGATCGAGCCCCACATCAGGCTCCCTGCTCGGTGGGAAGCCTGCTTCTCCCTCTCTCAGTCCCCCTGCTTGTGTTCCCTCTCTTGCTGTGCTTCTCTCTGTCAAAGAAATAAATAAAATCTTTAAAAGAAAAAAAGAAAGAAAAGAAGCATTTCATCTAAGAACAGTTTTAACTAAGTAGAAGTGTATGGTAAAGTGAAAAAGATAATCTAAGTTATCAGAGTAAGAGAAAGCAGAGAAAGCCGCTACACCCTTAGAGCCAATGGAACAAAAGAGACTGGAATTCTTAAAACAGAAGCTTAGAGGAACAGCCCCAAGAACTGAAATTTGGACTACTGAAAAGGAGGCTTTGCTCCACTGGAAGTGATGTCTCTAAGTTTGGAGCTGTGTTCCTTGGGTCTGAGACGGGGTCTCCAAGGATGGCATACTAGCAGATGGTGTTGATGTCTCTGAAAGGTGGGTGACGAGACTGGTTTTTCAAGTGTTGGTAAAACTGCACACTGGATTCAGCTGCTGCTTGGGAAAGCCCTGCTCTTGCTGGAAAGTGTTGATGGGATGATGCTTACAGGAACAGGAAGCAGTCCAGAAGCTCATAGAGAACAAACAGAAAAGAGTAGATCCCTCTTATTTTTATAGCCCTACTGTATCTCTCTAGTGCCCATGACTGACAGAACCAGCTGACAGAGCAAAATTGTGGCTTGCCAATCTCACCCCAGAATCATAAAGCAGAATACAGAAAGGTAAGGTTGGAACTGCTGAGAGACAAGAACTGAACAATTTAGTATGGAAATATGGATCTTTTTTCTGAATTATGTGGTGAGATGAATTAGAAAGTTTATCAAAAAGTTGCTCAGCAAGTCTCAATTGGCTATCTCAAGGGAGAAACAAGTGCATTCCCTCATCTCAGTTCCAGATGTTTCCTTGACTAGTAAGCTCCCATTGTTAAATGCTCAATAGAAGTTTCCTGTCTCCCTTTTCTTATAAATATACAGTGTAATTCAGGTGGCTGAAATCCTTCTGTGAGGGTCCATCTTATTCTCAGATATGCTTGGCCTTTCTCTGTGGAATAATGAGATCTCAGAAAATTGGGTATACTCTCTCTCTCTCTGTTTTTTCCATTAACCCTATTTCACACTTATAAGACATGACATTAGCCAAGTAAACGTCAGTGTCTTCTCTATTGGACAGTTTAAAAATTGTAAAGATATACAGCCAGGACCTGGGAGTCATGCCCTGCCACTTTAAGAAAGCTTGCCTACAATAGGATTCTGAGATAAAAAAAAAAAGAGAGAGAGAGAGTTGTTATGGACTGGATGTTCATTTCTTTCCCCTCAAATACATATGTTGAAGCCCTAATCCCAAATGTAATAGTATTAGGACATAAGGCCTTTGGAAGTTAACTAGGTTTGGAAGGGGTCATAAAGGTAAAGCCCCATTGGTGAGATTAGTGCCCTTATAAGAATAGGAAGGAACATCAAATCTTCTGTCTCCTCTGTGTGAGGATACAACAAGAACACAGATATCTGCAATTCAGGAAAAAGGCCCTCACCAGGAGCGCAATCAGCCACCACCTTGACACTGGACTTTCTATTCTCCCAAACTGTGAGAAATAAATGCTGCTGTTTATGACATGCAGTCTTTGGTATTTTCTTACAGCAGCTCAAGCTAGGTCAAGATGCAAGAAATAATGGTATAGAGGCATTCTTAAAAACATTATTTAACCACTATCTGTACCCATGTATAAAATATGACTTGCCCTGAATCCCCCTGTATTATTGAGCCTATACATACCTTTCTTGGCTAAGCTAATTTCAATGAATTTCTATAAATAGTCTTCACTGCATGGATTTGAAACTGAGGATATTAAAATTACTTGTTCTTAAGCAGAAGTAGTTCCAAATAAAATAGTAATGTTATTAGTGAAACAGTTCACTGAAAAACAACAACAACAAGATGATGAACCTTAAAAACTTTCTCCAAAACATGGCTTATTGGAAAATAAATGAAGAACAAGTACACAATAGTCATTCACATTAAATAACCATGTTTCTGAAACTATCCTAAGTGGTAGTAGATTTAATTACTATATTTGCTTCAACCTGATCCAACATTTAAAACAGCCCTCTGTATAGATGTATTGCCATGGAATAGGACAAACTTTAATGAATCAAGGTTTAGGCAAACCTTGTGATTCCATCTAATTCCTGAATTGTCACCAGGTCAATGCCACTCAAGGAGCTGGAACACTTATCTGGAAAGAGGACAAAATCTTGGCCAAACAGAATAAGGTAACAAGGCTTCAAAAGCCCACATTAATTTTCCAAATTTTCAGAAAACAGTCTAACATTCCCCTGGAAATAATACAAATCATGCACTGTCATCTAGTGTCCATGTAGACATTGAAAAATCAGGCTCATTCTATTGTTCAACTAATTGCAAATGGCACCCTAAAGTAACCAAGACGTCACGTAGGGCTGCCTTTTCTCTTTTCAGGTAATAGCCTCTTTTCTCTTCAGTCACACTCCCAGAAATATAACAAATCTAGATCAACCCAACAATCTACCTTTTAACTGCAGATGGGTATCTGAGAAGAAATATACATATAAATTGTTGCCAATTGTTACCAATATCCTCAATCTCAACCAGGCTTTAAAAACCACATAGAAATTTTAAATATTTCTATAATGATTTTGCTTGCCCAGTATCCACAATTATTATTTCACATTCCAGGAACCTCAAATTTTCAGTATCTCCACTGCTGCTATCTTTTGGCTCTGTCCCCTACTTTAGAGAAATTAAATGACAAAAATACAAGGACCTTTTAATCTTGCCAAAACCAAATACAGGTTTCTCCTGCTATCTGAAAGTAGAGTATTCATATGAAAACTTTTCTAATTGGAAAGACTTACAATAATGCGTGTTTTCCCTAACTGAAAGAAATCAGAAGAGGATTTTTGCCTTTTTGAAAAATACCACTACCATTCAAATGTAGGCCTTCTGTAAAATGAAGTGGCATAACTTTAAGAAAGTGGGGTGACTTATACACTAGTTTGATTGCACCTGTCACTATCTTCTCTTTTTTCCACTCCCTTTGTAATGATGAAATCATCTCTTGTCTAAGGAAGAAGTAATACTTTCACTATTTGCAGACAACATGATACTCTATATAGAAAAGCTGAAAGACGCCACGAAAAAACTGCTAGAACTGATAAATGAATTCAGTCAAGTTGCAGAATACAAAATCAATGTATAGAAATCAGTTTCATTTCTATATACCAATAATGAAGCAGCAGAAAGAGAAACTAATGAATCAATCTCATTTACAATGGCACCAAATCCAGTAAGATACTGAGGAATAAACCTAACCAAAGAGGTGAAAGACCTGTATTCTGAAAACTATAAAACCCTGATGAAAGGAATTGAAGATGACACAAGGAGATCGAAAAGCATTCCATGCTCATGGACTATAAAAATAGATTATTAAAATGTCTTTCCTACCCAAAGCAATCTACAGATTTAATATAATTCCTATCAAAATGCCAACAGTGTTTTTCACAAAGCTAGAACAAACCTAAAACTCATATAAAACAACAAAAGACCACAAATAGCTAAAGCAACCCTGAAAAAGAAAACAAACCTGAAGGCATCACAATTCTGGAGTTCAAGTTATATTACAAAGCTATAGTAATAAAAACAGTGTGGTAGTGGCACAAAAATAGACACACAGATTAATAGAACAGAAAATCCAGAAAGGAACCCACAATTATATGATCAATTAATCTTCAACAAAGGAGGAAAGAATATCCAATGGGAAAAAGGTAGTCTCTTCAACAAATGGGGTTGGGAAAACTGGACAGCAGCATGCAAAAGAATGAAATTCAGCTACTTTCTTATACTATATACAAAAATAAATTCAAAAATAGATGGAAGACCTAAATGGGAGACAGGAATCCATCAAAATCCTAGAGGAGGATGCAAGCAATAACCTCTTGGACATCAGCTGTAGCAACTTCTTTCTAGATATGTCTCCTGAGGCAAGCGAAACAAAATAAGAAAAAAAAAAACACAAAAAACTCTTGGGACTACATTGAAATAAAAAGCTCTTGCACAGTGAAGGAAACAATCAACAAAGCTACAAGGCAACCTATAGAAGGAGAGAAGATATTTGCAAATGACATCTCCAATAAGGAGTTAATATACAAAATATATAAAGAATTAATAAAACTCGACACCCAAAAATGAATAAACCAATTAAAAATGGGCAAGAGACATTTTCCCAAAGAAGACATACAATACATGTGGCCAAAAGACACATGAAAAGATGCTCAACATCACTTACCTTCAGGAAAATGCAAATCAAAACTACAATGAGATATCACCTCACACCTGTCAGAATGGCTAAAATCAAAACCCAAGAAACAATACATGTTGGTGAGAAGTGGGACTCCTTTTGCACTACTGGTGGGAATGCAAACCAATGCAGTCACTATGGAAAACAGTATGGAGTTTCTGCTGAAAGTTAAAAAAATAGAATGACCCTATGATCTAACAATCACACCTCTAGGTTTTACCCAAAGAATACCAAAAAACTAATTCAAAGAGATACATGCACCCTGATATTTATAGCAGCATTATCTCACTAACAAAATAATGGAAATAGCCCAAGTGTCCACCAACTGAGAAATGTGTATACATACCCACACAACCACACATACACATACCCAATGGAATATTTCTCAGCCATAAACAAGAAATAAAATCTTGCAATTTGCAAAGAAGTGGATGGAGCTAGAGAATTAATACTCTCTATTATTTCTCTGTTATTTCATGCTAAGTGAAATAACTAAGTCAGAGAAAGACAAATACCATATGATTTCACTCATATGTGGAATTTAAGAAACAAAACAAATGAGGGGTGCCTGGATAGCTCAGTCAGTTAATCATCTGCCTTCAGCCTAAATCATGATCTCAGTATCTTGGGATCAAGCCTCAGGTCAGGCTCCCTGCTCAGCAGGGGTCTGCTTCTTCCTTTCCCTCTACCTCTACCCCCCCTTCTCATGCTTGCGTGTTCTCTCCCTCTCTCCCCTAAATAAATAAATAAACTGTTTCTTAAAAAAAGAAGCAAAGCAAATGAGTAAAGGGGAAAAAATGAGAGAGAGAGGCAAATCAAGAAACATACACAGCTATAGAGAACAAGTTGATTATCAGAAGGAAGGGTTGCATAGGAAAGATGGGTTAAATAAGTGATGAGGTTTAAGGAGTGCATTTGTGATGACCACCAGATGATGTATGGATATACTGAATCACCATATGGTATACCTGAAACTAATATTAAACTGGGTGTTAACTAACTGGAATTTAAATTAAAACTTAAATTAAAAAAAAAATTATCTTCAAATTAAAGTCTTAAAAAAAAAGATTTTTATGTTTTTAACATTTTGTAATGGAGTAAACAGGACTGTATTTAAGTCCCTGACTGCTGAACACTGACAAATAATTTCACTGCTGCCAGCACCTCAAAGGACTTTCCAAGTAACTTATTTAATAAATAGCAACTACAACTCCCAAAAAGAATAAATTGTCTTTTGCCTAACAAAAGCTGTCTATCGATTAGTACTGAAACACAGAGTTCTTATTGCTCTTCTCACAAAGTTAAACAATACTCCTAATATTAGCAAAAAAGGAAAAATACCTCAAAGGTCACAACCTTCCTAGATTATGGCCCCATCTCCCTACTCTATTTATTCTGAAGACAAACTTCTAAGTAGAATTCTCTACACACATTTTGTCTAATCACTTACCAGCCATTTCATCTATTTTCCTATGTTTCAAATTGTTTTTCTTAGAAATAAAACTTCAATGTCAAAATGGAAAGGGGCATGTATATTTCTCTCCATCTCATTCTTTTTCCACTGCCCTCAGAAGCATCCATTATACTGACATTTTTGCGAATCACTTCCTGTCCATGTTGCACTGCAAACCCAACAAACACCCACAAACACAGGGTTTGTTTGTTTGTTTTTACATTTTATCAAAATGTTGTCTATTGTATATTTTTACACAACTTTATACAATTTGATTGAATTTTTTTTTTTAAGATTTTATTTATTTCACAGAGAGAAACACAACCAGAGAGGGAACACAAGCAGGGGGAGTGAGAGAGGGAGAAGCAGGCTTCCCGCCGAGGAGGGAGCCCGATGTGGGACTCGATCCCCGGTCTCTGGGATCATGACCTGAGCTGAAGGCAGTCGCTTAACCAACTGAGCCACCCAGGCGCCCCATTTGATTGAATTCTTACACCTCTTTTTTGAGGTTTATGCAAGTCAGTTTACAATCAGTTTACACGATTCCTTCCATATTCTCAGCCAGCAACTTGCTTTAAAATACTACACTTATTCTGATAATTCAAAAATTTACATATGTAATTCTGACACTTCCCTGAACTCCACATTGATACATACAATTGCCTACTTGACATCTCCACTTGAATGTGCAATAAGCTCTTCAAGCTTCAGTTCAATTTTGGATTTTTAATGACTTTTCAAATTTACTCTCCTCTTAGTATTTCTTATCTTTGTAAATGGTAATTCCATTCTTCCATTTATTCTGGTCAAAGCCATATGAGCAGGGTGGTAGTTTTCCTTAAATATTTTATTTTCATTAACTAGGTGCTCATTTTTTGTAGTGGTTGTCCTCCACACAAGTCTCTCTGTTCTCAGGACATAACCTTCTATCTTCTATTATTGTCCAGCTGCAAGTCTTTTAGTCAACAAAGTCATCTTTTAAAAAAATATTTTGATTGGGTTGCCTGAGTGGCTCAGTAGGTTAAGTGTCTGCATCCTGGGATCAAGTTCTGCATCAGGCTCCCTGCTTCTCCCTTGGCCTCTGTCTCTCATGAATGAATAAATAAATTATTTAATAAAATAAAATATGTTTGATCAATGTCACTTCTCTGCTCTCTGTCACAACCTCTGGCCCCTGCCCCTTCTGCCTATCTTGTGCCATTCTCCACAATCCAGACAAGAAACCCCTTGTCCAATCTAGACTCAGGACTTCACAGAGATTTCCAGGTTGACATACTACTTTTCCCTGCATTCTCACCAATTCCTTATCCTCACAGACCTTCATATCTCATCTTAAGTATTTTACTTTGTCTTTTCTTTTTTTTTTTGAAGAAAGCTTATCTTTGCTTCCTTGAGAGGCTCTCAAAGCATCTTGTAATTGCTCCTTATATAACTTTTAATATTTTAGAAGTTCTATATGTATAGACATGAGTATGCAAATTTCTATTAATCGTATTTTTTGGTTCATGACACACTTAAAAATTTGGTCCATAACTGTCTAGTTTGTATGCACCTATTTATAATCCAAAAATATTCATGAATCCACTACTCAACACTACAGCAAATCCTTCATTTCTTTTTAGAATGAGTCTTTTTATATTACCTTACATCTATTTATAAATTCCTACCACAATTTTCCCTTCAATTTCCCTGTACAGACAACTATTTCTAAATCATATTTATCATTCTTACGTTTTTTTTCAAACTTCTACCCTTATTTTCAATTTTTTGTTTTTTTGGGTTTTTTTTTTTTTTGGTTTAGTTTTAACTTGATTTTTCTTTTATTCTTTATGTTGTTAAAATGTGTCTATACTATATTTTGTATCTGTAGTTTATTAGCTTTAAATTCTGCATAATATTTTATTGGGCAAACATTTCACAATTCATTTGTGCACTTTAGGTGTTGAGTTGTTTCCATTTTTTTGTCCTTGCCAGCAAAGATACTATGGTAATTACCTACGTATATTTTCTAATCCACATGTGTATTAGGCAGAATTTTGACTTCTGTCAACTCTGCCCATTGGTGATACTCTCATAAGTATGTTATATTACTTGGCAAAAGGGCTTTACGGATGTAATTAAGGCTACTAATCAGCTGAACTTAAGTTAGGAAGAATATCCTGCACTATGTGGGTGGGCTCACATCCACCCTTCAAAACCAAGCTCGCTCTTTGCTGGTAGCAGAAGAGGAAGTCTTTGAAGAATAAGGAGAATTCAGTGTGTCATTGTTGGCTTGCAGATGAAATGGCAAGAAAACTGGGACTTCAGTCATACAACTCCAAATAACTGAATCCTGTCAACAATCTAAAAAAGTTAGGAAATGGGATCTTAACCAGAGCTTCAAGATCAAAGCTCAGCATAGCTGAGTCACATAGTGACTTGATCTCTGATCTACAAAACTGTAAAACAATAAGTGGGGGCTTTAAGCTGCTAAATTTGTGGTATTAAGTTAAAAAAACAATAGAAAACTAACTCAACATGTTAAGTGTTTTTCCTTGGAGTGTAATTGCTCCATGGGCTACAGAGGATACATCTAATCACTAATTCACTCCTGGTTCATTTTGAATACTTAATATATATTGGTGGATTAAATTAATAAATAAAACTGAAGTCCATAAACGCTTAAAGTAAATAAATTTTTAAAAAGAGGCCTCTGGGAGACTCAGCTGGTTGAGTGACCAACTCTTGATTCCTGCTCAGGTCATGATCTCATGAGATCAAGCCCTGCATTGGGCTCTGCACTCAGCATGGAAACTGCCTAAAATTCTCCCTTTCCCTCTGCCTCTCTTCCTCTCCCTGTTCACATAGTTGCCTGCTCCCTCTCTCTCTTGGTAAAATAAAATTTTAAAAAAGTGTTATTGTATTTCTTTTAAAAAATAAATTATAAATAAATGATTACAAACAGGAGAGTAAGTTATAAAATAGGAGGGAAAATCAGATAAGTATAAAATAATGAAAACTCATATTGCAGTATAATAATGTAAAAACTGAAATTATTGTGAAAAATTGTGAAAATATAACTTCTGGAACAAGAATTATAAGATGAGAATTTTCTGTAGTGCCAAATTTATGAAAATTTATATTTGAAAAGTTCATTGAAAAGATAGGTTTGATTTGAATTTTGTTTGTTTGAATTCAAACCACATCTTCAAAGGGAAATGATAGTACAAGAGGCCAATAAGTTGCCAACATTACCGAAAAGTAACAGATACTTAACTCAATCATTTTCATGAATGATTCAGGAAAAAGAATTATCCAGCCCCTGTAATAGCAGAAAGCATATATCGGCGAATGGCAGAAGTGTGGCTGGAGAGGGAAGACAGAAAATGGAAGATGAGGATTTATATTTGATACAACTGGAAATCAGGGCATTTTTTTTATAAGAGAAATTGGTATAAAACAAGAGTTTTGTCCACATTGTTGTGTGGTTTAGATGGACTGGCCAATAGACTAGAGGCAAGGGTATCATTAAGGTCTTTGCTTTTAATTCACCCACAAGTGAAATAAGAGTAAAATTAAGTTATGACAGTTGGAGTACAGATATATCAAAGATCATGTGCAAAGGGCTTGATGATGAATTGGGTATGAGGATTGAAAAAAGGAAATGCTAAGCTTTTATGAATATTCATAAGAGAGTAAGGATGGGTGAAGACTTAGAAAATTCTTTATCCTAAACTTGTAATTTTCTGAAAAGATCAGATCATTCCCTACTCTGTTCCACACAAAGTAATCTTGGCAAGCTTGATTTTGTGCAAGAATAATTTTACCGATTGTCTAAACATATCTTTAAATTTTCCCTGTTATCTTCTCATTTTATAGTCTGCAGGATTTCTATTTGAACCTCATTCTAGATCAAGTTTAGAGTTTGTTGTCTTGGGTGCCTGGGTGACTCAGGGGGTTAAAGCCTCTGCCTTCACCTCAGACAGGTCATGATCTCAGGGTCCTGGGATCGAGGCCCGCATTGGGCTCTCTGCTCAGCAGGGAGCCTGCTTCCTCCTCTCTCTCTGCCTGCCTCTCTGCCTACTTGTGAGCTCTCTCTTTCTCTGTCTTAAATAAATAAAATATTTTTAAAAAAAGAGTATAGTTTTCTATGCTAATATACAATTATTCTGAAAAAATTGATCATACTCCATTCTTTCTGCCTTCATTTGATTGGGCAGCTCATCTTTCAATTTGATGATGGCCACATAGTTTATACTAACAAAGCAGGCTTTTTGTTGCATGAAAATGGGTATGTGATCTAAATCCATAATTTCCCCCAGGCTATTGTATTTGGTTAAGCCTATACTGAATTATCAGCTAAGCTAAAATTAAAACTGAACTACTTAATTATTTTGTTTCAGTATGCTTTGTAATACTAAATACTAACTATTTCATTTCTGTTTCTCTGATTTATATATTCTATGTGGTATAATAAGATATGTTTTAATCAGCTTTTGTCCACCATCAATACAATGTAATATCACATGACCACAGCATTACACATTTAACCTGAAAAGTCAAAACTGTATATTTTGTCACACCTACACCAGTTAAAAAGTATTCTCAAATTCTCTATTCTTGAATTTATTCTTCATTTAGCCTTTCTTCTTAAAGAATTTTGGCACTTTAACACATCATGGTATTTTCACAAAGTGAGTTTCAAATACATAAAATAATTATAGCCAGAAATCATGCACACTTTTAAAATATTCCCTGAATTTGGGGATGGAGAGTTATTTGTTCAAAAATATTCTCATGCTTACTTTAAAAATACTCAATTTAGCATGTTAAGGTTCATTAATTATAAAATTTCTCAAACATATTAAGATATAAGACAAATAAACTTTGTATAGTTAAAAAACAAGAAGGTAATATATAGTTTATATATAATAAATCACTCAGTGATAATTAACTCTAATGCTGAGTTGTAAGCTCTTGAGAGAAGAGAATGCTATTATCTATATTATATAATATATAAACATATTTTTTTATTATAGACCACTGTATCTGCAAAACCTAACACTGAACCTGTACTTTACACATATTTGTTAAATGAGTATATGGTTAAAGCATCAATGAATCCTACTAACACAAAATAGTCATTGCCTGAGGCCAGTTTTCTTAATATGAAATTAAAATACACTGATAATTTATTACAATAAGCAGATTTGCATAATCTTTAGAATGGGACATAAATAAGCAAGTTTTGATTACTTAGGCCATAATTATATCTCCTTTTTAAAAAATAAAAAAAGTTATTTACTTGACAGGGAGATAGAGAACACAAGTGGGTGGAATGGCAGAGGGAGGAGAAGCAGGGTCCCCCTGAACAAGGAGCCTGATACAGGGCTGGATCCCTGAGCTGAAGGAAGACGCTTAACCAACTGAGCCACCCAGGCACCCCACAACTATATCTCCTCTGCTGTACAATAGTTTGGTAGGCCATCCCTATTAAAGCACATGTTCAAACAATTTAATATTATTAGATTTGAAAGAATACAAAATAATGGCTTTGAAACATTACTGCAAGGGTACAATAAAACCTGAAAGAAGTTATTTTAAAAGACAGTAAATTAAACAAAGGATAGACTATATTGACGATCCTAGCAATTGAGACTATTAAATAAAAGTGGTTGCCACAGATTCATGTTTGAATTGTTAGAATTTAAAAGGGCTTGCAATATTATTTTTAGAAAAAAGAACAGCTGGGAAATTACTCTTAGATATTACATGTCTCAATAAATCTCTAAAAATGGTATTCATCAGAAAAACAAAATGAATCTTGAACCTTACTGGAAACAATACACTAGAAAACCAATTAGAAATGGATTCTAGAATTAAGGTAAAGGTAATAGAATAAAATGTCTAGAAATTATTGTAGTATAAAATCTTCATACTTTGAAATTGGCACAAATTTCTTAAACAGGACATAAAAAATTACAGATCATAAAGGAAAAGACTGAAAGACTGGATTTTATGAGATTTGAAAATCTCTGTTTACCAAAAGATACTTTTGAGAAATTCAAAAGACAAATCAAAAGGAGAAAATATTGGTCATACATATATCCATAGAAGAAATTTTATTCAATAAATCCTACAAATTAATGAGCAAACAACAAACTTCTTTTTAAAAAATGAGTGAGAAACTTGAGCAGGCTTTTCACAAAAGATGATATGCAAATGACCAATAAGCATACGAAAAAGTTCTTGGTATTATGAACCATTAGGAAACACAAATTAAATCACAATGAGGTACTGCTATATATCCACTAGAATGGTTACAATTTAAGAAACTCACAATACCAGTTTGGGGCACTTAAACGGATCGACAATGGTCTCATACATTTCTAATGGAGCTATAAATCAGAAAAAGTGTATAAAACTGTTGATAATACTTTCTGTAAATAAATATTTGCATACCCAAGATCAGGCAATTTACATGAAGCATAGACATGTATGAGAATATTTATTAAGCAAATTCACAGTATCTAAAAACTGGAAATAACCACCATCCGTAATATCACAAGAAATTCATGTTACATAATACATTCATGTGATAAACTACTATACAACCATGAAATAGAAAAAACTACTATGTTAAGCAATAATATACACATCTCACAGACTCATGCTGAGCAAAAGAAACCCCACCTCCATGCCAAATAGCACATCCTACATGCTTTCATGTGTAAAAAGCATAAAATCAGTTGAAATCTATGGTGATAGAAGTCAGGATAGTGGCACCCTGCGGGTATGTAATGACTGAGGAACAGTAGCAGGAGAGGCATCTAGGGAGCTGGTAATGTTCTATCCACGATGTTGGCATTCGTTACCCTGGTGTGTTCACTTTATAAAAAATCACCAGCCCTCAAACTGGAGATTTATGGTCTTATTATACATATTTGGCACTTCAATAAAAACTTTGCCAAAATTATTTAATAAATAACATAATACACAGATATCAAATTTAAGTATCTATAATCACTTTTCTTAAATAGATCAAACCACTTTGTAGACAGTTGATGCACCATTCAGTCTAATAATTTGTGTCCAAATATCCAGTTATATTAACCAAGATTGATGCTATATTTTGGAGTAGTCAGTTACAGTTCATAAATCAATTTGCAAAACTTCACTTTCCTAATTTTCCCTTCTTGGGTATAATATTACAAGATTTATAATCCAAATAGTCAATTCCCTTTCAATTTTACATAAGGAAAGCAAAAATTTAATAGAGATCCAAATAGGCTTGATTTAATATTTATCTTGTGAGTTGATTTATTTTCGATATAAAGAAAAGTGCTATTAACTACAAATCCAGTATTTTGTACTTACTTATATAAGTATTTATTTGAAGGTTACATGCCCCATTATACCTGGTGATAGTAGTAGTAGTAGTAGTAGTAGTAACAATAATAAATATAATAAAATATAGAGTATTTATTGTGAACTATGCATCACAGTAAACACTTTATCTCATTTAAAAATCACAACACTCTATTACACAATGTTATTCTTTTGTCCTAATTATAGATAAGGAAACTGAGTCTTGAAGAAAATAGGAACGTTGCCCAGAATGATACATCTGCCAGGTGCTAGTGCTTAGGTTCAAATTCAAGCTGTCACTGCAGCAGCATAGGCACATAACCATTTAGCTCACTGCTCAGAAACTAGTTCTTAGAGGTGTCAGCCTTACTTAATTCCAGAGATGGTAGCAGTTTAAGATCAACTGTAGCATCTTGATGCTGTCTTTGCATAGTTTTCTCCTTATTTACTTAAGTGGTCTCAATTAGTTTCTTATGCATTTAAGTGCTCAATTATGGTAATGTTTTTCCCAGGCGATTTGCTCTTCCCTCTCTCTGCTTTTTGTTTATAGGCTCCCAGAGGCTTCCCTTATGGAAATACCCACAAAATTTTCCTCCCTAATTAATTTATCATGCTAAGCTTTTGAGGGCTGTATTCTCTGGTATTCCTTTTTTATTGTGGCAGACATTCTGATATGCGCACCTCCCCATTTTTGAAAATGTAATGGCTCTTTTACAGAGCCCTCCTTAATTGATGCACCCGGTTTCGAGGAGGTGTTGCTAGTGCTGTTGACATATACTGATGGTTTCCACTTTGCTTCTACAGATGTTGTTATAACCTAGTTATGTCTTTTGAGCAACATATGTCATCAGTATTTAGAAAACTGTATTACCATTGAAGAAGTATTTAGTTCTAAGGTCTCAGAATGAGAAGATTTATGCAATGTTTGCTTCCTATAGTTTAGGCTGATAATGTTTGAATTACAAAACAGATTTAAAATGCAGAAGGTATTATGCACTGAAGAGTTATGTCAGCCTTGGGTGTTTTGATTGCTAGCTTGTTTACATATCAGGCATGTGCAATCTACTCAGTGATAATATCACTCTTACCTTTCACAAGAGTGTAGTGCTAGAAATAGAGATGCCACATATGGAAAAAGCAAAGAAGCCAGATATCTCTTTATAAGTAAAGCAGTGAACATGGAATACCACCAGTTGCAAAAAAGAAAATGATTACATGTCTGGTTATAGCTCAGACATTCTATCTCACTCCCATTCCCATTGTCATCCTGCATCAATTGCCAAAAATGTTTGTGCATCCTTTTTTTTTAACAGGAGGCAATTTGATTCTTATTGTTAAATCTATCTTTTAAGCATTCTTACGTTTCTCATCTTTGTTCTGCTCCCATAACTATATACACATCCTCAAAAATGGAAATTATATACTTCTGCATCTCTCTACAATATCTAATTTTGTCTAGTCTAGTCACACGGTGGATGATATTAACAATAATGTGCTTTGGGCACCTGGGTGACTCAGTGGGTTAAAGCCTCTGCCTTCAGCTCAGGTCATGATCCAGGGTCCTTGGATCAAGGCCCATGTCATGCTCTCTGCTGAGCAGAGAGCCTGTTTCCTCTGCTCTCTCTGCCTGCCTCTCTGCCTACTTCTGATATCTCTCTGTCAAATAAATAAATAAAATCTTTAAAAAAACCAAACAAACAAGAACAATAATGTGCTTTAATTAACATGGCAGCTGCATAATATGCCCTCATGTGAGACCCTGTGTAGTGAATACAGCTGCCACTTGATGTATGTCTGTGGCTTCTCCTTCTTTCTTGATTTAAAGCACTTTCACTTCTCATCTGCCTGAATATTAGAGAGTCACATACTTCAGGCAATGACCCAGCCAAGCAGTCTACATGGGGAACTGAAGTATCCCAACAGATAAGTGACTCACAGTTCTGGAGAATAAAGAATGAATTAGCACCAGAAGTCTGGACAGCAAAGCAAGAAGTTTGCATCCAGGTTGTCTTGTGGCAGGTGGCAGGGACGTAAACTCTGGGTTAGGTTTTGAACAGTAAAGGAAGGTGAGAATTGGGGAAAAGAGGAGCATAAAGAGGAAAATAACATTTCAATCATAAAAAGACAAACATTAAGGCAAATTCAACACTAAAATGAGCAGAGAGATAGTGACTAGGAGACTAAGTTCCTAAGAGGGACAAATGAATTTAGTGGCATGGAAAAATGGCAGGGAAAAACTCAGTGGCAGAAGCTCAGTAATCAGGATAAGGTACCAGCTGAGAATCAAATCACAATTGGATCAAATACTTTATTAAATAAGTGCCTGCATAGATCCTCAAATATTTCTTAAATAAGAATCAGGTCAGGTCATTGAAGCAGAAAATCAAGCAGGAAACAATGGCTTTGGATGACACACTGGACCAGATGGACTTAACAGATATATTCAGAGAATTTCATCCTAAAGCAGCAGAATACACATTCTTTTTTGAGTGCACATGGGATATGCTCCAGAATAGATCATATACTAGGTCACAAATCAGGCTTCAACTGTACAAAAAGATAGACTATACCATGTATATTTAGACCATAAGGCTATGAAACTTGAAGTCAACCACAAGAAAAAATTTGGAAAGATCGCAAATACATGGAGGTTAAAGAACATCCTACTAAAGAATGAATGGTTTAATCAGGAGATTAAAGAAGAGATAAAACCAACAGAAGAAGGGAAATAATTAAGATTAGAGTAGAAATTAATGATATAGAAATAAAAAAGAAAAAACAGTAGAACGGATCAAAGAAACTAGGAGCTGCTTCTTTGAAAGAATTAACAAAATTGATAAAGCCCTAAATAGACTTATTAAAAAGGTACCCAAATAAATAAAATCATGATGAAAGATGCAGTATCATAACCAGCACCAAAGAAATACAAACAATTATAATAGAACATTATGAGCAATTATACACCAAAAATTTGGGCAATCTGCAATAAATGGATAAAATCCTACAAACATATAGACTTCCAAAACTGAAACAGGAAGAAATAGAAAATTTGAACACACCCATATCTAATGAAAAATTAAATCTGTAATTGAAAATCTCCCAACAAACAAGAGTCCAGGGCTGGATGGCTTCCCAGGGGAATTCTAACAAACATTTAAAGAACTAATACCTGATCTTCTGAAACTGTTCCAAAAAAATAAAAATGGAAGGAAAACTTCCAAATTCATTCTATGAAGCCAGTATTAGCAAGATTCCAAAACCAAACACTCCACTTAAAAGAATTACAGACCAATACCCCTTATGAATATGGATGCAAAAAATTCTCAACAAGATACCAGTTAATCAAATCCAACAGTACATTCAAAGGATTATTCACCATGATCAAGTGGGATTTATTTCTGTGCTTCTAGGGTGGTTCAACACCCACAAATCAACCAACATGATACACTACATTAATAAAAGAAAAGATAAGAACCATATGATCCTCTCAATAGATGCAGAAAAATACATTTGACAAAATACAGCATTCTTTCTTGATAAAAACTTTCAAGAATGTAAGGATAGAAAGAACATACTGCAATATCATAAAGGCCATATACAAAAGACCCTACAGCTAATATCATCTTCTATGGGAAAAATCTGAGAGCTATTCCCAAGGGTCAAGAACATGATGGGGATGTTCTCTCTAACCACTGTTGTTTAGCATAGTACTGGAAGTCCTAGCCTCAGCAATTGGGCAACAAAAAGACATAAAAAGCATCCAGTTCAGCTAGGAAGAAATCAAACTTTCATGTTCCCAGATGACATGATACTCTATGTAGAAAACCAAAAAGACTCCAACAAAAAATTGTCAGAACTGAGACAGGAATTCAGCAATGTCATAGGATATAAAATCAATGTACAGAAATCTGTTGCTTTTCTAAACACTAATAATGAAGCAGCAGAAAGAACATCAAGGAATTAGTCCCACTTACAATTGCACTAAAAACTATAAGATATCTAGGAATAAACCTAACCAAAGAGGTAAAAGATCTGTATTCTGAAAACTACACAACACTTATGAAAGAAATTGAAAAAGAAACAAAGAAATGGTAAAACATTCCATATTCATTAATAAGAAGAAAAATATTGTTAAAATGTCTATACTACTCTAAGCAATCTACACATTCAGTGCAACCCTTTTCAAAATAACACCAGCCTTTTTCACAGAGCTAGAGCAAACATTTCTAAAATTTCTATAGAACCAGAAAAGACCCTGAATAACCAAAGTAATGTTGAAAAAGAAAACCTAAGATGGAAGCATCACAATTCTGGACTTTAAGCTGTTTACGAAGCTGTAATCATCAAGACAGTATGGTACTGGAACAAAAACAGACTCATAGAGCAGTGGCATAGAATAGAGAACCCAGAAATGGACCCTCAACTCTTTGGTCAGCTGATCTTAGACAAGGAAGGAAAGAATATCTAGTGGAGAAAAGACAGTCTCTTCAACAAATGATGTTGGGAAAATTGAACAGCAATATGCAGAACAATGAAACTGGACCACTTTCATACACCATAAACAAAAATAAATTCAAATTCACATAAGACCTAAATGTGAGACAGAAAACCATCAAAATCCTAGAAGAGAATATAGTCAGCAATCTCTTTCACCTTGCCTGTAGCATATTCTTATTAGTCATGTCTCCAGAGACAAGGGAGACAAAAACAAAAATGAACTATTGGGACTTCATCAAGATAAAAACCTTCCATACAGTGAAGGAAAAAACTAACAAAACAAAAAGGCAGCTTACCCAATGGGAGAAGATATTTGCAAATGACATATAAGATAAAGGGCTAATATTTAAAATCTATAAAGAACTTATCAAACTATACACCCCAAAATAAATAATTCAATTAAGAAAGGGACAGAAGACATGAACAGTTTGCCAAAGAAAATATACAGATGGCAAGCAGACACATGGAAAAATGCTCAACATCACGCACATCAGAGAAATACAAATCAAATCAAAACCACAATGAGGTATCACCTCACACCTGTCAGAATGGCTAAAATTAACAAGTCAAAAAATAACAGATGTTGACAAAGATGTGAAGAAAGGGGAATCCTTTAACACTGTTGGTGGGAATGGTATAAACTGGTGCATCCATTCTGGGAAATATTAAGGAAGTTCTTCAGAAAGTTAAAAATATCACTACTTTGCAACCCAGCAATTGCACTACAACATGTTTATCTAAAGAATACAAAAATATTGATTCAAAGGGACTCATGGACCCTGATGTTTATAACAACATTATCAACAAAAGCCAAATTATTAAAAGAGCCCAATGTACATCAAATGATGAATGGATAAAGCGGAAATGGTGTGTGTGTGTGTGTGTGTACACGCGTGTAATGGAATATTACTCAGCCAACAGAAAGAAATGAAGCCTTATCATTTGCAATGATGTCGATGGAGCTAGAGAGTATTAAGCTAACTGAATTAAGTCAGTCAGAGAAAGACAAGTACCATACAATTTCACTCATATGTGGAATTTAAGAAACAAACAGATGAACATAGGGGAAGTAAAATAAGATAAAAACAGAGAGGTAGGTTTAAGAGATTCTCAACAATAAAGAACAAATAGAGTTGCTAGAGGGGAGGTAGATAGGGAGATAGGCTAAATGGGTGATGGACATTAAGGAGCCTGATTGTGATGAGCATGGGGTATTATATGAAAGTGATGCATCACCAAATTCTACTCCTGAAACTAATACTACACTATATGTTAACCATTTGAATTTAAATAAAATCTTAGTGGGAAAAAATGAAATACTACAAAAAATTGGGAAAAAAATAGAAAGAATCAGAACAGGCAACAAAACGAGGCAGGGCTAAGCCTACATGCTTAAGTCCAAGTGATTCTAGCCCTAGAGAGATTGACTCAGAGTCTGGGAAAATGTCAGCGCTGAAACAAGATAAAATTATTTTTATTTTTATTTTCCAAAGTTACATAAGTTCCAGGAAGAAAAATCTTAGGCTTAGAGAAAGATAAAGTTTAGAAATTGTCCATGAGTTTATTTTATCTTTGATAGCAATCTCATTATTTGGCCAGATGGAAGGTTGCTGTAGTATTTCTTATCCATTAATGTATTTATCTGGGACTGATTTTAAGTGAATTCCAGGCAGTACTTTATGATGTATTTTTAATATTTCTTCACCATTTTCACCTTCATCCTTAAATACTGATGGTTCATCTTACTTGTATATCCATCATCATACAGCAATTTGCTAAAGAGTAGTGGTAATCTCAAATATAAATAGTGTGTTATTTTAAGGTTTCATAATTTCTGGGGACTAGATACTCTACAATTCTAAGGATTTTGCTCTGAAGCCCATTTATGCAACATTTCCTACAAAATTTTACTTCTAACACTTTTGACTTTTGACTACAAGTTCAAATACATTTTCTTGATCTAACAAGTACTGGAATATTTAAGATGCCTATTTCATAAAATTCTCCACACTTGATGTCTGAAAGACTAGTACAATTGATTAATCACTTTGATTAATTTATAACATTTAGTTATATCAATAACCATAATCTAATTCTTGATTTATTATTTCTATTATTAAATAATAATTTGCAATAACTTAAAAGGTATAATATTTCATATTTCTGTTGCAAGTTTAATTAAGTGACAGGTCTGTACCTCCCAATCTCACTAAATAAAACAAACAAGAGGGTGGCCTTACGGAGCAGTGTCAAAACTGTAGTTGTTGATGAACAACACTCTTAAGCTTATTGTCACATTCAATTAATTTCTAAATTACACCAAATTGTTTGAAAAATAATAGAAATTTAATAAATGATGCTATCCTAATTAACAAAAATATATTCTGAAGTACACTTACTGAATACATTTTTGTTGTCTGCATCAGCAATTCATAATGAGTTTATTAGCATAAGTGTAATACACACCACAAATGTGAATATTGTAAATCTTACGTAAGTTTTACATCAAATTAGTAAATACTATAATTCTAAATCATACCATGCACCAAATTTAAATAATTGTGTGATTTTGAATAAGTATTAACCGTTTATCTATCAAAACAGTGCCCTTTCTTGAAGGGATTGCAAGCAATTGGAACATCCCCAAGAGTATTTTAATCATGTCTATAGACACTGATGCTAGATGAGAAAGATGTGTTTAAAGTAACAAGAAATTGGCTGGCTCAGTTGGAAAGGCATGTGACTCTTGATCTTGGGGTCATGAGTTTGAGCCTGACCCAGGGTATAGAGATTACTAAGATAAATAAACTAAAAAAAAAGAAAGAAAAAAAAAGTAACTTGGAGCAAAATTTAATACCCTTGGCCTAGTTACCTAGTAGTGAGGTCAAACAAGGGAGGAAAATGTACACATATTTGTAGTTTGAAACCTCTTTAAGTTCTAATTATACATCTTGAGAAGAAGCCAGATGCATTTTTCTTAAGTCACTAATATTTGCCTTTTTGCATAACTTTATTCAAGTGATCTTTTCTTGCCTTATATACATAACCAGGGATACAGAACTGCATTCTGTTATCAACTATGGGAGATTCCCTTTTGTAGTGGGTGTGAGTTGGTCATTAAGAGCCATGCTGAGTGCTAACCCCAATTTTGTGAGTTAATTCTACCAAAGGCAATCTTAAATAAACGACTTTGTTCTTTAACTATAAGTAATCAAGATACTGCAAAATTCTGACTCCATTCACTTATTATATGATAACTCTGAATGTAACTGAGGATAAGATTTACAATAGTAAAAATTGCAATAATCATAGTTTCAATAAAGTAATAGTGTAATGGGTTTATATCTTATATAAGGCGAACAGACATTTTTGAGTTGCTATTTGTAAACAAATTCTGCAAACAAAATGTTCCTAAACCTTAAATCAATTTCACTTTAAAAAAAAAAACTACAAATTTGCACAATACAATTTTGTTTCCACAGGCCATATTTTGAGCGTGAAGTAAGGACACTGCTATTTAGGAATGCTACTAAGAGTTGCAGCATTCAAAACTACTTCACAATCATAAACAGTTTGCCAGTTTGCCTAAGTCATCGGCTCACTGTGATGGTAAGAGTCACTTCTGCCCCTCGGGAATTCTCAAGGTTAGGGGTTTTTGGAACATGCAGAAGGAAAGAAAATCTTTAAAAAAGATGCAATCATAGCATGACCCTTTGGTTCTCAAACTTTAGTGAACCTGAGAATGCCCTGGAGGCATTTGAATAAAGACAATTCTTGATTCCACACCAAAGAGTTTCTCTCTATATAGGTCTGGGATGGAGCCCAGTAATTTGCATCTGTAACAAGTTCCCAAGTTATACCTGTTATATTAGACTATTATCCCCAACCACATTTTGAGAACCACTGGCTTAAGCAAATTAAGCTTCACTTTATTCCAGAATTTATAGTTTAAAAGAAAAAACTCATGCTAGAAAAAAATATATATATACATATAGAAATATGTACATACATACATATATATATATATACACACACACATATATGAATGATAAGTTTTGGGTTTGACAGCCTTGGATAAAGGTAATACTGACCTGATTATTTTTTTTCTTAGTAGCGGTGATTTTCCTATTTTTAAATGGTAATGGTCATTAATATATACCGCTACAATTTCAGTAGGAAATGCCCTTACAAAACTCATCCTTATTTTGAACTGATATTTTTGAGAGGCAAATTGCTAGCAAACTGTTTACATAAATTAAAATGCTTCTTTTAATAGAAAAAAAAATCAATTTCAACTTTCTAAGTGGGATAATTTTAAGCCAAGAAAAAATTATGTAACTTTAAGCACAACCATATGGACTAATCCTTCTCAAAATATCTATTTGGAATTAGCAGGGTTTTTAACTGCATGGGTGTAATTATTTCATTGATTTGATGGAGGTTCCCACAGCTATGTATGTTGGTCTCCATGTTGAACTCTCAACATTCACAGTAAGCTCCTAAACACTTGTCCAGGCTGGAGGGGCATACTAAATTATAGGAAATAAAATGCATTATGCAATTCCCTAAAATCTAAAGCCTCATTTTTGGGTAGCATGTTTAAAGTTTCTTTTCCCTTTCCTTTTTCTCCATCTTTCCTCACCTCCCTTAACCTACCTCCTCCTTTCTGAAAAAGAAGATAAAGAGATGCTTTAATCCCCAGCAGATAGTTACACTGGACATTTCTTCACTTTTCTGCATTTCCTATTACCTGCTGTCTTTCATTACCCTGGTCTCATCTTTGCCTTTCCCAGTGACCAATTGCTGGCACAGTGGTTAATTGTACTTTCATGATTGGGGCAGTTAGTCAACAAAGGCATTTAAAACTCTACTTCATATTTATCTCTGGATATCCACCTTAATGTATTCCCCAAGGGGGAGCTGAATCACAAGGTGGTGCGAGTCTGCGAAAATATATCTATATATTTACATATACATATGTGTAGCTCATGCATTTTTGTGCATATAGCTAACACCTCATTATTTGTGGTGTTAGTTGCTAATTTTTCTTTTTTTCTTAGTTTCTTCCAAAGAATTAAGATGGTCTTATTAAAATGTTTTATTCAATAAGTGAATCAGATATCAGTTAGTTTCATTTGTTTTGATTTTATTCTTTATGTTAGGGAGATTAGCTTTTTGATTTGAAGAACAAGAATAGATGAATGAAAACTTTTGCCTTACCTCTTCCAACTCTTTCAAGAGTCCCTTTTTACCATGTTGGATATTATTCTATTTTTCCATATTCTTTCTTTTTTTCTTTCTTTACTTTCCTGTCATGCATTTCTTAATACTCGAAATATAGTCAGCAGCAGGCCACTACTAGTTTCACCTGGAAGTTTGTTAATAATACAGAAAGAATTCCAGGCCACTCCTCAGACTTAGTGAATTAGAAAGTGCATTTTAACAAAATCCTCAGATAACTCTTGTATGCTTTGGAATGTGAGGAACACTGACCTATTATTATATCACATATCAGCAAACACCAACAACATGGTCAGAGGACATGTTTTATTCACTTTAAACTGTATTATAAAATGTTTTAATTATTTGAGAACATATGAGAATTAGGAAAAACTTTGTTAGGAATGTGAATTCTCTGATTCTACTGAAAAATTAGAAGATCTGGCTGTCTTTGACTCCCATTGCCTTATGGAAATATCTGTTAAAGCTGTTGAACTTGCTTCTATTATTTTTTTTAAGATTTTATCTATTTATTTGACAGAAAGAAACATGGCCAAAGAGGGAACACAAGCAGGGGGAGTGACAGGAGGAGAAGCAGGCTTCCCACCAAGCAGGGAGCCTGATGTGGGGGCTTAATCCTGGGGACTCCAGGATCATGACCTGAGCCGAAGGCAGATGCTTAACTAACAATTGAACCAATTGAGACACTCAGGCACCCAGAACTTGCTTGCTTGCTTTATCTATCTATGTATCTATGTATCTATGTATCTATGTATCTAATCTATCTATGTATCTATGTATCTATGTATCTATCTATCTATCTATCTATCATCTATTTATTTTTATTTATTTGACAACGAAAGAGAGATCACAAGTAGGCAGAGAGGCAGGCAGAGAGAGAAAGGAGGAAGCAGGCTCCCTGTCGAGGAGCAGATAGCCCGGCCTCAATTCCAGGACCCTGAGATCATGACCTGAGCCGAAGGCAGAGGCTTAACCCACTGAGCCACTCAGGAGCCCCCAGAACTTGCTGCTTCTTCTTCTTCTTCTTTTTTTTTTAAGATTTTATTTATTTTTTTGACAGAGAGAAACACAGCCAGAGAGGGAACACAAGCAAGGGGAGTGAGACAGGGAGAAGCAGGCTTCCCGCTGAGCAGGGAGCCTGATGTGGGGCTCCATCCTGGGACTCCAGGATCATGACCTGAGCCGAAGGCAGTTGCTTAAGCAACTGAACCACCCAGGCGCCCCCCAGAACTTGTTTCTATTTAGTTAGCTATATAAAATAGAGTAAGCCTGGTTAAATTTCAGAAAAAGAAAGAGTTCTCTTGGTATAATTAGTATCTCCAATACTGCATGTGACTTGCTCATACTAACAAAAGGTATTTGTTTTCTCTTTGAAATTCAAATTTAACATTTTGTATTGTTTTCTGTTTTTCTTAAATATGGCAAACCTATGCTCTATCTATCACATGTGATCATGAAACTATTAAGTCACTTGATAAACAAGTAGAGAGAAAGGATCTGGAACATAATAAGAAATCAATAAGGGTTAATTGTCTTTTCTTTTCCTATATTGTTTTCCTATAGGCATGTGTCTCATAGCATCTGCAGAATCAAAACTATATTTAAAATAAAATATTATTAAATGACACAATTCTGTGAAACCAGGGATACTTTTGAAACAGAAATGTGTTTTCAGAGCAACTTGTCCAAATATAAATAGAATTTATCTTCATAGAACCCTTGAAAGCCTTATAAATTATACATAAGATACATGAAGCTCACATACTCAGTGATGAAAGATAAATTCCATACAGTTAAATTTCAGTTATTTTCTATGATTATATATTACTTCAGATTTGATTATACTAACATGTATATTATTAAATATTCTATTTTTTAAATCTAATACTTCAGGACTAATGCAAATGTCAATAGAATAAAAATACTTAAGGGCATCTTATGAGTAAGTTTTACATAGTTACTTCTTACCGCTATTTCATCAATTAACTCCTCAATAATGCAAGAAAGTAAAATGTATAATATTAAAACATTAGAAACAACCTCAATAACCAGTCTTTTTAAAAACTAGGTGTATATTAGGTTTGTGCTTTGTAAGTACTGATATTCAACTTTCAAATACACAATAATTTCATATAGTTCAATCTATGAAATTGAGATGCATTAAAGGAGAGGCTATCATACATTTTTAAGAATACTTTAAGTATTCAAAACAAGTATTCAAAGGCATTATGAAATGAATTTTTGTTACAAATGAATAAATTACTACAAATGAAATGTTTACATCACACTATTAAACCAGAAAAAATATAAAAAAATAAGAAATCAAATTTTTAGAATGATCTCTCTTTCATTAATGAGTTCATCTGTTTTCTTTAAAATTTCTGTAACTTTCTATATTTTTCATCATGAATGTTTATTCCCTTTATAATCAGAAAATTAAATATTTCCTATTTTTAAAGAGAGGGTATCTTTAGTGGTCATAAGATTAATTAAAAGTAAAAAATTCACCAAAAGACAGGAATTGCATACTGTCTGCTCTGGTGTTCTCTAATATTCTCTGATTTTCTCCACCTTGTTGGAAGAACAGAGATTTGCAAAAGAAGGAGCATTTTTGTTTGTGTGTGGAGAAATCTAGGAAAAGTCTTTCCCAGAATCCATAATGGGAGTACGAAGCTGCACTGTGCAAGGGGTTGAAGACACTGGCAGTTCTTTTGTCTCCTTCTAGTCAATTTAAGTATGAAACACTCATGTGAGATTCATAAAGCTTTCCTGATCTGATTCATCTTTAACTTATGTAAAACTCAGGGGAAGTCTTATGGTTACCCCTACGATGCGGTTACTGGTACAGCAATTTCTCCCCTTTGTACTTCCCTTTCAGATGAAATATCTAGGTATGTGTGCATAATGACAGGTCCTGAACTGGGTGACTGAAAGTCAGGTTCTAACTTTGCAATCAAGGGAATGTCATTCTTAGACTTCCTGGTGACCTTTATTATGAGGATTTTACCAAATGATATATGTCTTCTCATATAAGAGCATTTGAAACTACAAAACATAATTCTATTTTATCTAATCTTAAGTTCAGACATTATATTATAGACATTACAATATTCTGTCTAAAAGTAATGCAGTTGCATAACTTAATAGAGCCTTTTCTCTAGCTTGAATCACACTCTGGCTATTTTAATAGTTGGGTTTCTTGATAACTTTCAACTCTGAATACTTCATTCCAAACTTTATTTTTTCTCAAATTATTTTGGAAAAGTTGTATACTTTTCTACCTTTTTTTTTTCTTAACAATAACATTATATGCAATTAAGCAAATTAATATACATTATATATTTTGAGGCTTAAAAAACCTTGACTGTAAGAAAGCATTATAAATCCTATTTTAAAATCCAGGGAAGTGATTTTTCCTAGGACTCATGTATTAACAGTTTATCATCATAACCTCAGTAACAGTAAATGCTCAGTAAACAGTCATTGAATAAACGCCATAACAGCACTACAAAGCACAGATGTTCTAATCCCAAGGTGCATGTTATTACCTTTTTCATTTATTCACTCATTAATTTTATTCAACATTTATTAGGCCTCTAAAGAAATTCCAAGTCATGGGTCAAGGTTACAGATCCAAGAATCAACTATGCAAGGGTAGTAATGGATCACACATGAGACTATCCTGTCCTTTAAGGTGGTCCTCTTATCAAGCTGAGGGTAGAAAGAATAACTTAATCAGTAAGGACAAAGAGAAGTCACTGAAGGAGACTCTGTAGGAGGTAAACCAAGAGAAGATTATAAAATAAGAGAAGATTATACAAGAGATATACTGCGGGGCGGGGGTGGGGGAGGGGGACGACTATAAATTACAGTTTTACATGGAAGAATGCTCAAGTGGGATAAAAACAGCTAAGGACCCAGAAATTCTTCACCTAGTCACTGTAGCCAGAAATAGGAACAGACGTTGGACTCCAGAGAATGTAGGCCACATGTTGGAGACATTTGATAATTAACTGATGAAAGAAATAGATCAGAAATTTAATGAAGAGTAGGATTCAGAAAATTGGGTACTTTTTTTCTTTTTTGAGGGAATACATTTGTAAGCCAAATACAAATTACCTACAGAATTCATTGTAACTGAATCATTTTTCCATGAAATCAGATAACTTACATTGAAATCTTTAGTGGTTTGAGGAGATTCATCCACAGTAAAACATGGCAAACAACCAACATATGATCTCAACAGAGGCAGATGAAAAAGAATTATCCTAAATTTGTGCATTTCAGGTGCAGAATGACAATTTAATGAAAATGACAAAGTCAAGGAGTGAAAATGTAAAAAAGAGAGCTAACAGTGAATGTTCATAGCATATAAAAAGTACTAATATATAAGTAAATATGAAAAATCCTCTTAAAAATAGGCAAAGGACATAAGTAGAAAATTTTAAAAAGACATTAACAATATAAGGATATTTAGCTTCACTCACAACTAAATATATAAAATAAAATCAGAAATTGTTTTCATAATCAGAACACTAATAAAGTCTAATTTTTAAGAAAGATTTAATTCCAATTCCAGTTATTTTACAGAAAACATTTATTTGCCCTTCTTGTGTGATGAAGAAATTAACAATATTTTCTAGTATAAGCAGTCTTGTAATAAGAACTTCATACATTTATAGTGGGAAAAAATTCATATAAATTTTCTGCAGAAAAATTTAGAAAGATGTGCTCAAAATTATAAAATATGAATAAATTTTTCTTATAATAATTTTCCTCATCCACACAGTCTCCCAAAAGTCTGCAAAAATCACCATGCATGGCTGTTCACCATAATTTTATTTATAATTATATGTTGAATGAAATATGAATTTCTAAATTTTGGAACATGTCAACTATATTTAACATATGTGTGTTAAATAATACATATATAAAATATGTTATGCTTTAGGTATAATATAATAAAATATGATATATATGTATATATATATACATATATATATTTGGATATATATATTTGGAATGTCCAGTATAGGAATAAAACAATTTATAGAGATGACATTGATGTATATTTTTTGACATGAAAATAGAACCACAGTATAGAATTTTGTGGGGGGGGAAAGTATTCAAAGCAATATGTACATTATAATTCTATTTTTCTAAAAAGCCACATATGCCAGAAAAAAACACTTGGAAGAATATACACTGAACCATTTAAAGTGATTATTTTTGAGTATGGCACTTTTCTTTAAGGATTTTATTTATTTGAGAGAGCACAAGAGAGAAAGAGAGAACATGAATAGGATGGGGGGGGAGAGTAAGGGCAGGAGGAGAGGAAGAAGACAACTCCCCACCAAACAGGGAGCCAGATGCAGGGCTCCATCCCAGGACCCAAGGATCAAGACATGAGCAGAAGGCAAATGCTCAACTGAGCCACCCGGGGAACCTCAAGTGCAGTATTATTATAAGCAGGGTTTTTTCCCCCCTATATTCATCTATTTGGTGTTAATTTATTAACAAGTGATTCTTTTCAATAAACAGGAACAAGAAGCTAACCTCCCCCATCATTTCTATGACTCATTCATAAACATCTTCTTTTTTCTATGATCAAAGCAAAAAAACATAATTACATTTGCAATTCATATCAAACCATCAGCATCTACTGAAAAAACTGGGTTGGAGTTTATGTGAAGAGGAGTGGTCATGTTACCATGTCATATTTTACTTTGTTAAAAGATTATTTCATCTATGAGGTTGAATTCTTATTATTAAACATATGGAGATTAATATTATTGTAATTAATCACTTTCAATAGAGAGTAAAATATAGGTAAGAAAAACATTGCCTCAGTATTGACTTCCTTTAAGATTTATCATCTTAAAAAAACTTATCTTTACATCTGTGTGAGATTAAATTTATCAAATTTATAGAAAATTAATTTTTTAAGAAGTCCTAATACAGTAACAGTAAATAAACTATCACATTTTTGTCTGGAATTATAAAAAAGCTATATTATGTTAACATTTCATAATTAATGGCTGTTCAGCAATCTTATGGACAGACTAAAACAAATAATAAAATAAGTATCACTGACAAATCATTTTAAAATCATGTTATTTAGAAGGTTTATACCACAGCATCTCCCATATATCAGAGGACTTTCAAAATAATAAGCTGCATCATTAGCAAGATATATTTTAATTCCTAGACTAGGATTCACAGAGGAGATTTCCACACAGCTCTCTCCATCATGGGATCACTAAGGGTTGAAGCATACATACCTGATCTCTCCATCTTTACCCATTAACTTACTTTTTCCCCAAAGAGAAAGAATGGCTGATCAAAGCTTTGTAGCCACTGGGCAACATTCCTAATGGGCAGAATCAGGTTTCTCTGGTGTCCTATTGCCGTTGCTACTTCCCATGTCACTGCCCATGATTCCTTAAGATGAGCCAAATACCTGAGCTTCGAATCATTGTTTTTAAGCTATTAGAATCTGAAGGAACAAGTGAGTGTGAAGGTCTCAAGTTTTGGCCTGTTAAGGTAGAAGACCTGATTCCAGACTAGCTTTTACCCAAGAGCTCTCCTTTAAGATGTTACTAATTGGGTCCTCCCTTCTCTCTGAGACTATTACTTACGATTTCTCCCATGTCTCTCATTCCTTGCTTGGACACCAACAAGCAAAAACTGTTTCCTCTGCCTCAGTAGTCATTATCTCGCTATTCACATTCTTTACTTCTCCATTCAGAAGATAACAAAGAAACCTTGCATTGCTCAGTAGAAGGGTATCTTCCCTTCTCCCATCACTCTCTATTTTCCTTAATCTGCTTTATTAATTTTTCATAAAACTTACCATACCAGACTCTTAAAAATTGTTACACTCACCACAATTGAATTATTTGCTAAATAATAATGAATGGAATACGATAATGAGGGAACAATAGATACCGACAGGTCATTAATAAAGCAGGGATTTAAAAAAAAATAAAAACAAAAAATAAAAATAAATTTAAAAAAATAAAAAAATAAAGCAGGGATTTTGGTCCATATTTGCTCTCTGGTTTATCTATATGTGTTATTCATAGACCCCAGGGAGATAATTGAAGTTTAGACTCAGAAAACAATACAGCGAAAATGAGCCACACACTGGGTATGATAACAAGAAATGGACTGCAGGTCTGGGTTAGATGTTGGCTTTCCAACATCCCGATTCTTTCTGTAGAGAACTACAATTCTGGAGGGAAGACTGAGATAAGTAGTGTAAACATAGGTGCTATTGTGTCCTTAAGTCATTGATTTCATCTCTTATTTTTGTATCTCTTCATAAATCAAAGGAGGAAGTTAAAACATATATGTCTATTCCACAAAGTAAAGAAGAAAATGAATAATTAAACTTTTATCTTGCAACAAATACTATTTTTTAGTGGGAAAGACGAGAGGCCAACATTTCCATTATATTTAGTGGAGAAGACAGGAGGCCAGCACAAAAAGCAGATTAAATATTGTCAAAGCACAGCTGGCTCAGCTTGAAAAGAGAATGGAAATGACAAAGGATAATGGAACACAAGAGGCCCCTCCCTGATTTCCAAGGAATCACAAGTGTCTCATGTGCCATGTCTTCCCAAGAATATGAAAGTATTTTAGAAAGATTAGAATCTAGATTGTAGTTTTTTTGCAAATGGGCATAACTTAAAAGGAGTTTCCCTTTACACATTCCTAGACATTACACAAGCTGAAGTATACCCTGGTGCTACTAAAACTTGTATGTATTTTATTTCTTTCTCACTCCACTCCCTGCCAAGCCCCCACTCCTCTCTCACCATATAACACTAACTGTCTGTTTCTGGAATATAAAAGAAATATTGATCTAGTTTGGAAATAAAATTTGGAGATGTAGGATAATACATGCAGAAGTTGGAATTTGCATTGTAACTTCTAAATGTTGTTTGGATGGAGAACTTTCTCTGATGACCTTGTTTTTACCCTCCTCTAAAAATTAGAAAACATGAGTAATTTAGGGTTAAAGAAATTCAAATTTGTATATTGCAAAGCAAATTATTTTTGTTCCACTGGAAAAAATCAGGATTAACCTTTTGTCCTGGGAAGAAAATTCACACATATACCAGTAGAAGGATAAACATTAGGTTGTTTTTATACTTATTCATTCATTCTCTCAATAAAGTATGTTCAAGATGAACAGGAAGAATGAAACAGTCTCTCAAAGCATATAATCAAGATCTGTACCTATGACTTATGTCTATAGCACAAGGTCAGACCTTTGCTGTGGGAAAATGCCTCTTTCTTGGTGTTCCAACAAAGGAATTACCAATTGCCAAGAACTAACAAAAAGTATAATAAAGGAAGTCTGAATCTGACACCTCCTTCTATGCTGACATCTACCAAAATTGCTGTTGGCCTAGAAGGAACAGCAGTCAAGGGAGGTGTACCAAGTTTCTATGGCTGTTGTAATAAATTACCTTAAATGTTGTGGCTTAAAACAACACAAGTTTAATATCTTCCTTCTCTATATTTCAGAAGTCCAAAACAAGGTCTCATTGGGCTAAAATCAAAATGCTGGAAGGGTTATGTTCTGTTTTGGAGGCTCCAGGGGAGAATTCATTTTTTTCATACCTTTCCAGCTTCTAGTCTCTGCTCTCTCTGAATTCCTCTTGTGATTACCTTGGATCTACCTGGATAGTACAGATTTCACTTCTTAGAATCAGCTGATTATCAATCTTTATTCTATCTGCAATCTTAATTCAGCTTTGCCAGATAACATAACAATCACAAGTTCCAGGAATTAGGATGTAGACATCTTTGGGAAGGAGGGAATCATTATTCTGCCAACCAGAGGGAGACTGTCAATTGTCCATATTGCAGGGTATTTGTATACCTATAGGTACAGCCAAGAAAGTCCCTTCCTATTTGAAGATATATATTTATATATATTTAAAACATATGTATTTAATATATATTTAAATATACATTTAAAACACACAATATTTGTTTATAATTTGTAATTATATCTGTATATATGCAATCATATGTATATATGTAATTATATTACATGGAATACAATATGTATGACAATATTTATTTAAATATATATTTAAAAATACATAACACACACACAGACACACACACACACACATATATATGTATAAATACATATAAAATATCATTAGGAGAGGTGCAAGCCAGGACACCTTTATCATCCAGGCATCTTGGAGAAAAGAAATGTTTTAATATTATATAATCAGTATTGAGTTTTGCTGTGACAAACTAATATGTAAATATCCTCTTAATATGCTGAGTTGGCTAGGGGATAAAGATTTACACAAGTTTCTAATTTTTATTTAGCCTAATACATGTTTAAACTTGACATCAGCATTCCATGTAATTTAGTAATAGAGCCAAACAAGTAAGTAAATAATAAGGCTATAAGACAAACAACTTCTACAAAGGTAAAGATGCTAAAAACTTCAGGAGAATTTAGACAGTAAGATTATATTTGCTTGGTGGGATCAGTGTTATTAAAGGAGGATTTTAAAAGGGTACTTCTAACTAATTTGGTGTTAAGTGTCATTTTTGATTAGTTCAATCAATTAAGGATGGAGAGTCAGCATACTTTAATGGAAAGGACTGAGACTTTGAAGTCTTTTTTTTTTTTAAGATTTTATTTATTTATTTATTTGACAGATAGAGATCACAAGCAGGCAGAGAGGCAGGCAGAGAGAGAGGAAGAAGTAGGCTCCCTGCCGAGCAGAGAGCCCAATGCAGACCTCAATCCCAGGATCCTGAGATCATGACCTGCGCTGAAGGCAGAGGTTTTAACCCACTGAGCCACCCAGGCATCTGAGACTTTGAAGTCTTAAGGAAATTTTGAGAAATGAAACCTGGCTGCTCTAGTTTTACCTGTTTTCCAGCAAATCTTAAATTTCCTAAGACTAATTTCACTGGTTAAATACATAAAATCAGAAAAATATCAAATTGTCAGAATTGTTTTTAAGATTAGGGCACCTGGGTGGTTCAGTCATTGGACATCTGCCTTTGGCTCCCGTCATGAAACCAGAGTCCTGTGATCAAGCCCCGCATTGGGCTCCCTGCTCGAAGGAAGCCTGCTTCTCCCTCTTTAACTCCCCCTGCTTGTGTTCCCTCTCTAGCTGTGTTTCTCTCTGTCAAATAAATAAATACAATCTTAAAAAAGAAAAGAATTTGTTTTTAAGATTAGAGGTAGAGGATCTAATGCATCTAGCATAGTTCTTGGCACAAAATACATCCCACGGGGTAGTGACTATTATTTTAAGTGGCAACTTAAACCCTATTGAATTGTTTTTTTAGTCAAACAGTTTGAAAACATGCATGTCTTCCACAGACACTCTATCTTCTCTTAAATTTTCATTTTTTCAGATTATATATGCCTGTCATCTTCACTGAAAGTAATTATCACCTCAGAATATGGTTCTAGGCATAAAATCTCACACAGTACCTGATTCTTTCACATGTATATTGATTTAAGTTCTCATAGTGTTTATATACTCAAGATGTAAGTATTCATAGTAAAACTATCACAGTATATGTGAATTTAATATACTTAATCAATACAATATGAAATATATTGGGTAATTGCCAAAAATGTTTTAAAAATATAATAACAAAAGTATTTAAATGAGAAAATGGAAATGATTTGTAACACAGAACTAGAATTGGCATGGGGGGGCACATATGCCGAATTTCAGTATTGCAGTTATCTGAATCCTCAGTGCTTTTTGTAGTGCCTGGAATATCCTAGAAGCTCACAAAAAGTGAGTTTGTGGAACTGAATCAGGATTTCTATCATGTTCATTCACTCTTCTTATTTTGCACTTTGCATGAGTTGGTACTTAGTAGATATTTGTGGGGAATGTGACTAAACAGTCAAATCTTAGACATATTTAACTGCTGGCCTTTGCACACAAGTTTATAGTTTGCCTGATTCTGATTCATTTTTATTCTTTTACCATTGGTTTTCAGTGTATGCATTTCCTATGTGGAATGAGACTGACACTTAAGAAAAATAAACTTCCAGGTCAGTATTCATCAAGGTAAAGCTAAATTCCCATACCATCCCTGTTATGTAAGAGCATTGAAAAATTGTATGTGTTCATGCATCTTTTGTGTTCCAATAAGGGGACACATTTTCTGTAGGCATGAGTAGTGTGCTTGTTTCTGAAACAAAGAAACCAGGAGATCTGGCTGGCCAGCATCATTAATAATGGTCTGTATTATCACCTCTGTGACTCCCATAGGCCTTTTGACACACATGGGTAAAACATATAGAGATTTCTCTTAGTGCTTCAGGTTCCAAACAAAGGACTTCATGGTAACTTTCTCTCATTCACTTCATTATCTTCGTATGCAATTTCCAACCATATAGTGGCTGATTTGTGAAGCATAGAAAACATGTGGCCTACTAGAGTCTTGCCTTTGAAGTCAGGCCAGTGAGAAAAGAGGCAAGCCAAGCAACTGCTCTTGAAGGAGACTTGGATTGATGGAAACTGGTTCAGACAAGAAATCTGTCTAAAAAGAAGTAATTAAGTAGGTGTCTAAAAAATTCTTCCCAATAAGATATGGTTTATTCTTGTCTACAGTGTGGACAAAAGTATGTAAGCATGTGTTATCAAGCTGAATCATGTTTCAAAGTGACTAAGGTTTTGAATTAGTGTTCATTTATTTATTCATTCACTCAACAAATATTTGTTTAGTGCTTATCATATGCTAGCCACTGTTCTAGCTTTTGGGAATACCACATGAACTTACACAAAACATACATAACTGCATCAATGACGCTTTTATTACAGTGGAAGAAGAAAATAAATAAACATAATATCAATAATGATAAAAGTTATGAAGAAATGTAAAATAGGTAAGAGGATAGAATTTGTGGCTAACATTTTAGACAGCAGTTAAGAAAGTTCATTGTCTTTCATATATAACTGAGAAAAGGTCGAAATCCATATTCCAGTAGAGATGTTATTATGCAGTCTACTTAGAATTTATAATATTTGTCCACCTTTTAATTTATTTTTATAATTTTATATTTAATTTCCTATAATCTTATATGCTTATACATTCTAGAATGTATACACATATATATTTTCTTCGAGTCTCCAAGAGCTCTTATATATTACCCTTAAACCACTGTAATTATATAATATAATTATATATTATATTATTTACTTATGTATATTTATATATAATATATAATAAATATATATATTATAAACCACTATAATTATATAATACCCTTAAATCACTATACACAATATCATTTATATGGTGAAAAGTAGAACCATATTACAAACAAATGATTTAACAATGCATTCAGAGAATTCAACAAGTTTGTTAAGGTGCAAACTCCTTTAGAATGAAGTTTTTGAATCAAATTCTACTAAACTCTATAAAGAACATTGGGAGAAATAACTACTAATGAAACTCACATAGATTCAATATCATTTTGTATAGAAGGAAGAAAAGAAAATGACTGAATGATTTTTTCCAAACAAGTTAAAATGATAAACTACCTTATAGTTGCTCCCTTACCTTTTTCCCTTCTAAAATGTGTATAAAACTGTAATATCAGGGATAAAATATCTCATAAAAATTTAATATCATGAGTTATTTTGCAGAAAGGAAATTAATTCACATATATTACCAAATGAAAGTCCCGAATGGTAAAGCTCTTTCTGGAAAAGGTTATTTGTAATGACCAAATTCGTCACTGTTTGGAATCTTGTAAAGGTCACAATAGAAGGCTTTCACTTGTTTTAAATAAAATTCTACATTTAAAAAATAAATACGCTTTTCTTCCATTCATAGAAATATCAACGCTGTTTGCACTATAATTTACTTTTTGAGCTCCTGACATTTACCCAGCTGACTGTCTTTGGAGAACAATCTCTTGACTGAGAAGAACTCTAGGTAAGAAAACTGTCAATTACAAATTACTGTTTGACGCATTGCAAAGTGTAGGAACTCTTCAAATTTAAAGAGTGACCTTGTTAAATACTTTTGTGTCTACTACTTTTAACTTAAATTTTAAACAAAGCCTTTGTGAAGAACAATTGGCTAATAAAGGTATCATTAAAAGAGAAATGCCTCAATTAAAAGAATAAGCATTCTATAAATCTAATAGTAAAATATTTCTACATTCATAAAATATTGAGTCGGATTTCACATGTTATCTTGAAGGAAATACACTTTTTCATAAAATGAGTAACAAAAATCATAAATTGGAATAGTATGATTATATATACATATAAAATTTGTGTTAATAGTGGATTCTATATTAATTTTCAATGATGTAACAAGACTGAATATGTAATTTATTAAGATTCACATTTTATACTTATTCTGAAATGTTTTATTTTCTTATTTTTTGAAACTATTTTAATACATATATACATCAACAATATATATTCTCCAAAAGTAAATATTTTCTAAGAATAATTCAAAGTAATAGTTAAAAAGAAAAAAAAAGGCCAATGGATATAAACTGATTGTCAAAGACGATTGGTTTTTCTCTTGTAATTGGCAGCATTGTAAATTATATATTTATAAATGTATGGCCTAACACATAAATCTAATTTATACATTGAGTATTGTGTACATTTACCAAACTTTTATTGTCGCATAAACTTGTATCTCCTGTGTACTTTCTTCAAAATGTTATATATTTTATTTTTTAATTTTTTTAATTCTTTTTTTTTTTTGACAGAGAGAAACACAGTGAGAGAGGGAACACAAGCAGGGGGAGTGAGAGAGGGAGAAGCAGGCCTCCCTTGGAGCACCGAGTCCGAGGTGGGGCTCGATCCCAGGTCTCCGGGATCATGACCCGAGCCGAAGGCAGTCGCTCAACCAACCAAGCCACCCAGGCACCCCCAAAATGTTATGTATTTTATAATTGAGTTAATAAATTTCACTAAAAAATAAAAAATCACCTTTCGGTGAAATTCAGTGTAAGCTCTGGAATAAATGATATGTGAATACCTATAGTCACATAGTAATCCTCTCCAAAGAAAAGAAATAATTAAGTTTCTTGAATTATGGTTAAAGCTGAATTTCAAGGATTGCTTGGATTTAATCAATAAGAATTTATGTCTTAAGATGTGTATCTTTTAAGTGTTCTATGTTTTAGGATAAAATAATATATTGTTCAATATATTTTCATTTTTATAGAGCTGAGATAACTAGAATTTTTTTCTTGACCTCCACTTTCAAGAGAGTAAAGATATCATAAGTCTTGGGGGTGTAATAAATACTAATGTAGAGATGTTGTTGAAAATATCTTCATATATCTAGATAGATATAAATATATAGATATAAGCTTGGGTATGTAGGTATAGATCTACTAGGTTATATCAGAGATATGGGAAAATATATACATATATAAAACCCATTCCAACATATGTGTACATCCCAGAAAGATCAAAAGCTTGCTCCTTTTGCATTTTTATATCCCAGTGAATGTATTATGATTAGTTGTTTTGCAGTCAATAAAATGTTCCACCTCAACTCTATGATATGCAAAATGCATGTGTTATTTCAGAATATGATTTTACAAATCAAGGATGGTTTGCATAATGAATGCAGAAATTCATTTATACCTTTATTAATTTATTCATTCAAAAATATTATGTTAGGTGGTAAACTCTTATGTTAAAATTTCAAAAAGGTCAATAGTTCTGTCCTCTAAGAGGTCATAATTTCATTGAGGTAAAGAAGTAAACAGGCAATTTAAGTACCATGTCAGAAGGTCAACATAGAGAGGCATATCAGACAGGCAGCTGCAGGTCTAAAGGAGGTTTCCAAGAATGTATGATGACTTCTAAGCTAGATCATAAGGAATTACTCGCAGTGAGAGCTAAGCAGATGGTAGGTGGTCTTGAAGAAGGCAGAGCGGTATTGACAAGCAACATTAATAGTTCTACAACGAAAAGGCATGCCAGACACAAAGAGTATGTTAGTTGCACATTTACATTTCTTTTATTTCCAAAGTATTACTTTTTAATAGCTAACCACCAAGTCTAAAGTCTTCATCTAAAGAGGTTTATGGGCTTAAGACAATTCCCACATCTAGGCTTCAGTGATTCATTGGTTTGTTGGTTTCTCATTGAGCAAGTAAAATTTAATTGATCATTTGTGTTGGGTTCCTAAATCCAGTGAAGGAATTCTCAATTACCATACAATACTGTAATAAACAATTCAGATTATGTTTTAAAAAACACAAAATCTTAGATTAAGATGTTGCTTCATAAATGTGATTGTATTGTTGTGCCCTTGCCAGTTGTAATCTGAAAATTGCACTTTCTCTTTCTCTGGACCTAATTCTATATATTGCATACTGTTTCAGAACACATGATTATTTAAGACCAACACCTGCAATGTGTTGTGATGTTATGATCAAAACTATGTCTTCTTTCATCTATTTGTTATTCCTTGTTATTTCCCTGAACTTTTGCTAGCATGGAGGGCATCCTTATTAGAATGCTTATCAAATAGAGCTTTCAGCACTGCCTGTGTTAATAAAATCATCAAGCATTCCTTTATAGGCATGACAGGGAGACTGCTCATCTATCATGAGTGTTTCATTAAGTGGCACAGAGCCACAAGTTCTAGGAACAATGCCAGATTTTTTTTTTTTTTTTAAATAAGGTTTCAGTATCATGGAGTTTCCTTCATTTCAAGATCTGTCCAATTTGTAGAGTTACTTGCCTGTATATCCTCACACCACCACTTCCCAACAGTACATAAGCACTTTGATTAGGATTCTTTGGTGTTTTTGAGTGGAATAGATAACTCAGAAAAATATTCTGTCAGTACTCTGTCCTTTGTCACCCAAAAATGGGCAAAAAGGAAAAAAAAAAAAACCAATGAAGTTTCAGCTGAAACACCTTCTGCATGAAGGTATTTACAAGTGTTAATCTTTTTTCTATTGTAATTTGATTTTTTTAAAGATTTATTTATTCATTTTAGAGAGAGAGCACATGCAAGCAGGGGGAGGGACGGTGGGGGGGGGACAGAATCTCAAGCAGACTCTCCACTGAGCCCAGAGCCCAATGTGAGGCTTGATCTCATGACCCTGAGATCCTGACCTAAGCAGAAATCGAGAGTCAGATGCTTAACTGACTGAGCCACCCAGGGGCTCTTACAATTTCAGCCTTTAAGCAAATGTTCACAGGTACTTTTGTAAAATTTATAAATCAAAGGCGGTTACCACTGACCAGTTTTCACCAAAATCTATATCCTGACTTGTATAGGTACCAGTACTTGGCAGAGCTATCCCAGTTTCACAGTAAGACTAAAACTATTTAGAAATAGATACAGCAAATTTCTATTTGCATCTTTCCATTCTTTTAAGAACAATGTTAATTACATCTCTAACCATTTAGAGAATGTTGTGGGCTAAAATAAAATGTTTCCCTCTCCAGTCATTGATAGGAAATTGACCATCCTGAACCAACAGATGATTCCCACAGTAATTTCCCCATCAGGTTTAAGTTGAGTATCTTGATACCTCTCCCTGATACAGCCCATTGCCTAGCATTTTGAGTGTGGTCTGAAAGTAGCACCTTTGATATTTGGGAGACAAATCCTCAACCTAGGGGTATCCTAATAGCTGATGTTTCAGCGGTAATCCTTCCTTTGACAGAGCAGCTGCTAGCACACTCCAGGACAAAAGCTTTGCTACTAAAACATTAAGAGATGTAAGAAGTATCTACCACTGGTAGGCTTGGAAATTTGCCAGGAGCAAGTGTTTCATTTGCCTCTAGCCTCAACAGCTTTATATAAAGCTATTTTTGTCCCCATTCAACACCAATCTGAAACTCCACCACCAACCCTAAAATATTCTATGTAGGTTCCAAGTGAAAAATCAGACGAATGCTTCTGTCTTAGTCTTTAACCTTTACACTGTCAAATTAGGAAGGAGATATCCACCTACCCAGGTGGATGGGTAGGACCTGATCCTTGAAACCAAAGATTCCAACAAACAAAATACTTCATATGCTATGTGTGATAGGAATTAGTATAAAATAAAGAAGGAGAAGAGTTTGACTTTCAATTTCGGTCCACAAAGTTAAAGTTGTACATCATAGTCACCAATTTAGATGCAAGCATTTAATCATATACTATAACAAATTGTAAAAATATGTGATTCTCCTCACCATTTCATGATTATAGTTTATAGCTTTCCTTTTAGTTAGTTTTCAAAAATGAGATTTGTTTATTTCTTCAGTTGGAAACTAAACGTTGCATTTTTGCTGTTTCTCTGTGTAGGGATGATCCACTTGTCTGGGATGGGGGCCTTGAGGTTTTAATCTTGATAATGGCAGCTCCAAGCTAAGGGACTGGCATATGACACTGGATAGGTAAATATTTATCAAATGAATACAGTATGCCAGGGGCCAGCCGATATTAATTTAAAGAAGATTTAGTCCTCAAGGTATATACATTTTTGCCCCTATGCAGACAAATAAATTGATGCTTACAGTTACCAAATCTGTGACCGAGGTTTACTGCCAAGTGCTCTGGAATTCTAAAAGAAACTGGAACCTCAGGAATCAGCATCCCAGAGGAAGTGATATTTTAATGGGATAACATTCAGCTTAATTTGGAAAATGTTTTTTTGGGGGAAAAAAGCAGATAGTTGGTGAAGAAAGGGAGAGGCTTTACCATGAAATACAGAGTATGTGAATGACCAGAGGAAGAAAAAAACATGAAGCATTTAGGAAGTGATACTCAGTTGCATGGGACTGGAGGGTGAGGTTTTACACATGTGTGTTTCTGGTTTTAACTAAAGCTGGAGCGATAGACAATTTCTATCTAGTTCAAAAGGGGCCAGCATTTTTAATTGAAGACATTGAACTTAATTCTGAATTGTAGAAGGGAAACCAAAGAACTTGAACAAAGAAAAAGACACAATCTGGCATTTAGAAAGACCACTCCGATTGCAGAGAGGAGAGAGACCATTGATGTAACCAGATTAGAGGCAGTGAGACCTGTCAGAAGATTAAATGTTACTCTATAATTATATAAGGAGTTAGGTACTTTTTGCTCATTCATTTTTAAGTGCTTAATATAATTTCATTGATGTTTGTCCTAAAATATTTATTACAAAATCAACCTGGCAAATCCTTTTTAGGATTTCCTGGAACCCCATCCTGTGATAATAAATTCCTTTTTAATTAGTGGGAATCGACACCCATTATTGTTTAATAAAAAGGCAATGTTATGTTTTCAAGTTTTAATTAGAAGTAGTGATTAATATAGAGTGTGCAATTTGGGTGTTCGATAGCCTGGATTAGATAAAATATGTAACCTTAACCAGAACCCTGCCATACTTCTGAATTTTCTTCAAAAGCAAATTATAAACAGTATTTCTTTCAAATTTCTCCCATCAGTGACTTTAATTAGTGATTAGTGGTTATTGCTTGTGGTTTCTGCATCTCCTCTATTAATGAAAGGTCACAAACAAATGATTACTTTAAAATGTGCTAAAATGAATCATCCCTAAGAAATAACTTTTTTGTTACTGTTTTATGGGTGCTGCTCTCAAAAACTAGATGTGTGGTACTGGGAAATAGCCTTTTTTTTTTTTTTTTCTGGAGAGTGGGAAAAATATATTCATGAAAACCACACTCCAAAAGTGTGACAGTCTAGCTTTTTCATTCAAAGAACTCAGGATTTAATATAACGTAAAATGTAAATTATTAGTCAATTCATGTCAGTCTAAAAGGGACAACAAAGTGACATTTCAATTTAAACAGAAACTACTGTAACCAACCTTAATCAGATGTTCTAACAAATGTGTTGAAGGACAATATTGCATATTTCTTAATCCAAAAGAAAACCAATTGCCATGAATCTTGCTCAAATGCCATACAACACAATATGAAAATAATACTGAACAGAGATGAATTGAATATAAATCTGTTGTTCTAAGTTATACTTTGTATTTATCTTCTTTCAAATATCATTCAATTATGCATATATATGCAATTCTATGATTCCTTGTGGAATTTTTACCATAAGAAAGATATCATGCTTTGATGAGTAATATAAACTAAACAAAGAATTCATCATGTATTCCCTCATTCATCCACCAAAAAATTACTGAACTATTATTTTGTGTTAGGCTCTGTTTTAGATATCAGGGATTTATTTCCAAGACAAGAAAGACCTTGTAACTGCCTTTGGGAAGGAAAAGAGATTTTAAATAATCTTACTAATAAAGATAAATTGACAACTCTGCTAAATGGTATGAAGAACACAAAAGCCATACATGTATGAGGGCCTATTCTAGTGAGAAAGTTCAAGGCAATCTTCCTTGAGGAAGTTATACTTTAGCTGACATCCAAAGGATGAGTTGGACTTCATGTAAAGGGGCAAGGGGACAGCCTCTAAGAGAAAAGAAATGGCATGTGTAATTTGCATGTAATAGAAGGAATCATAATGGGTCACTGAATGGAAGAACTTAGCATGGGAAGATCCCAACGGGAAAACTATTCAAGAATGTGAGCAGGAAGGGGAGAATCTGGAGTAGAGGACCTCAAAACACAAATTATTATTTTGAAAATATCCCTGAAGCTACCATGTAGAAAATAAATTGAATAAGACTCAGAGGAGCAGTTCTAGCTCAGAAGGACAAATCTGAGCTAGAGAAGAGCATTGAGGGTGATTAAATCAATGAGGGTAGTTGAAATTACCTGGGGAAAGAATATAAAGTGAGAAAAGAGAATTTGAATTCAGTCTTGAAGAACTCTAAATTTATTGGCCAAGTAGGGAAGGGTAAGACTACAATAGAGACAGAGAAAGATTAGCCAGAATTTAGGAGAAAACTAGGAGACAGTCACGTAATAGAACTAGGGACAGTGTTTTCAGGCAATGGTTAATTGTATCACATGCTTCAAAGATATGAAAAAAAAGTACTTTACAAATATTCATTATTTTTATCAACATGAAGTCATTGGGATCATTGGTGAAAGTTACTTCATGGAATCATGATGACTGGAGCCTTATTAATGTGAACTGAATAGCAAGTAGAAGCAAAGGAAATTAAGACCTTCTTTGGGTATAGGCCATTATCTGACTGTCTAAAGGAGGGAAGACAGATTAATTTGAGTAACTAGTGTTTGGATTTTTTTTTAAAAGAAATTTTGCTTGTTTATTTGTTTAATTAGAGAAATTTGACTATGTTTAGAATCTGGGTTAATGAGGAGAAATTGAATATATGAAATGGAAAGGATAAGCTTGTCAGAGTAGGATTATTAGCACAGGAGTAGATGGGATCCACAGAAACAGGGTAGGGTTCTTCAGACAGAAGTTTGCAGAACAACTCTGTTAGAATGGGATGTATGGATGTGCAGAAACAGAGAGACTTCATCTGATTGCTTCTATGTAGATATATATTTTTTAATAAAGTAGATGCTCACAGTGAAGAGGATTCATCCAAGATTGGGTTTAAAATGAAGACAGAAGCCTGAGGGGTTCTTAGGTAGCTCAATTGGTTGAGTGTCCTCTTGATTTGGGCTTAGGTCATGATTTCAAGATCATGAGATTGAGCCCCACAGTGGGCTCCAGGCTCAGCACAGAGGCTGCTTGAGATTCTTTCTCTCTGCCTCTCCTCTTGCTCATACTCTCTCTTTCTCTCTCTCTCTCAAATACATGCATAAATAAGCTCTTTAAAAATAAATACATAAAATAAAATAAAGACAAAAGCTTTAGGGGATATGAATAATACTAGCTAATGAAAAAAAGGAAAACTGGAAAGATTGAGACAAAGTAGATGGGTCAATAAAAGGAAGGAATGCAGTGATTAGATTTCAGAATATTTGTAATGATGATGCTTAAATCACTACTCTGAAAGGATAGAGGTAACAAAGAGTCTACAGTTTATGCATAGAAAATTATCCTAAAAGATAAGGCATTGCTTCGGGGTTCAAAAAAGAAAAAAAAGAAATATGCAAAGGAAGTCAATCTATTTCTTAGAGCATTGAGGACTGGACTGGCTGTGTGGTACTTTAATAGATAGCCATGTTGCCTAGGTAAGGGTTGGCGTGGGTTGGTGAATGTGAGGAAAATGCCAAGGAAGGAAAGCTCATGAATGAAGAAACAATGACAGACTGTCATATACAATGATGATCAGTCCATTTTAGCTAAAGCAGAGGAAATATGAAGGGAGCAGTAAAATGAAGTTAGAAAAGGTGGGTTGGGATGCAGATTGGGTAGAGCTTTCAAGAAGGCTGGGGAGTAAATGTACATACTTCATTCAAAAACTTCCATAGTAAAAAGCAAAGGCACCAGAGGTTCCCAAAGAACATGTGAACAACAAAATAGATCAAAAATAGAATGTATTTAGCCAGATATTTTCTGGATTTAAAAAAGGCCATCTGTGGGTCTGCCAGTGAAAAAATGATCAAGTGCCACAATAAAAATATCAACACAGCTACACTTTGCTTCATTAAACACTGATTATCATTGACAAGTGAACCAAAATATTGGCCTTTTCCAAATGACATGTTGTATAAATTTCAGAAGCAAAAATCAGAAATTTGATCTTTAATGCAAAATCAGATGTATAAGAGGCATCTGCTAGTTTTAATAAGTTTTATTGCAAGGCAAAAGGTAAGGAGCTGCTTTTGAAATAGAGAACTGACATTTTCAAAGTAAATTTAACCATGGACGTTATCAATGTCCAGGACGGAATCAGTGATTCTATTTCTCTTTTTCACATTCGGGGGGGTTCGAAGTATGAAATGGTGAAGAAGCTAAAAGTAATTCCAAAGTCTTCCAGATTTTGTCCTTAATCAAGTGTTAGGCGAAAAGGATGTAAATTGCAAGTCGGAGCAGAAAACTTTGCTACTTTTGTTTTCCCTGGCAAAACACTTCTGGGAAAAGAAATTGAAGCCAAGATTAAAATGAGTTCTTGATAATCTCGAATTGACCATTTCTAACAGGTTACAGAAGATGAATTGGCAGCGTAAATGCAAGTCATGTTTTTTTTTTTCTACATGTCCAGAAAAATGCCATTTTATCTCAGATTTGGGAAGGCATTGAGGGTCATTCCTCTATTCGTTTCATATGATAATGGAAGGTGAATCTATCTACATTCCATTCTCTTTCATCTGAAATAGTTTCAATAGGCATTTTATACATGACCATGTAGTAATATCTTAGAAAGAATCCATTTCCTTTTTGTGATCAATGAACTATTTATAGAGATAGCCCAATATACACTAAAGTATAGAAATTTAAATCTGTAAAATTTTTAGAAGCCATGATCAAACTTATCTTTTCATTGTCTTTGAATAAAATATCTATTAAGTAAATTAAAATATATAAGAAACTATTTGGAATGTAAAATCTACTTAAGAGAAGAAACTTCTTTCTGGTAGCTTAGAATTATCATTTACTTATGAACAAAAAATTGCTCAATTCAAGTGATTCTTATGCATGCAGTGAACAAATTGGAAGTACCTTAAATTAACAACACTCTATTAGCCATTAGCTTGTGTTAGAGTATATACTTGAGAAGATATCAGTTCCTTAAAAATCTATTTTTAAGGGGCATCTGGGTGGCTCAGAGGATTAAGCCTCCACCTTTGGCTCAGGTCATGATCTCAGGGTCCTGGGATCAAGCCCACATCCGGTTCTCTGCTCGCTCGGCAGGGAGCCTGCTTCCCTTCTTTCTCTGTCTGCCTCTCTATTTGTGATCTCTCTCTCTCTGTCAAATAAATAAATAAAATTTTAAAATATCCTATTTTAAAAATTTAATTTCAGTCCCTTAACAATGTTCAACAGTCTGTATATTTTGTGAATTCAAGTTGGCATTACTTCCAAATTTATTTGGTTCTGTTTCACTGTATCACACAGTAAGAAAAAAACTTTTATTCACTAAAATTGGCTTCAAAATTCTGTTATTCTTTTGCAATTGTTTGTAAAATCACAACTTTGAAATTATCATTCCAGATGAAGTAATAGTGACAGTCTTAATTTAATAATTATACAAACAAAGCCAATTAAATAAATGCCTGAGATCAGTTTATTTCTTTGAACAACATGCAAATTTAATATATTGAAAATCAAAGTTGGAGTTTAATGAAGGAAGCCATTTAGATGTAAACACTTGCTTGATTCTGATGCCTCCGGATCTGAGCAGTCTATCATGCAAAGCCAAGGAAAGCGAAAAACACATAACTGTTAGTGGCCTGGAGGAACTAAAATAGTACAGAAACTTGACAAAGAACCCTGCTGCCCTAGAGTCACCAGCGGAGGAAACAGAATGCCACTTTATCTTCTCTTTTTTCCAAACTTCTCCAACATGGCCTCACGTTGACCAGTTACCTCTGACAGGAATGAGGAGGAAAACTATAAAATCTCATTAGCAATTTCACAAATACATAACTATTCAGAAAATGATTAATAATCTGAACTCGTCTACCCACTGGGCATGTTTACATCTGAATAGGCCAATCAAAGAATTGTTTTCACATCTTCAGCATATGGAAGTTCCTGTCAGAATAAAGCAATTACTACACTACACTTTTTAAAAGCCTGCTTTGGGCTACAAAAATAGCATTAGTTGATGGAGAAAGAGGCCGTAAAAAACAAACATACTGAGATTTCTTTGAAAATTTATTTAATTTAAAAGAAAATGTTGAAAGAAATTATCTACTTTGCATTTTAGATATACAGGGAAAAATATCAGCCCTTTAAAATGTCATTAACATAAGAAAATCTTGCTTTAAAATATTTGTCACTTATTTTCCACGTTTCTTTTTTTCGGCTTCTAGAGTTGCCTTGCTTTGTAAAACCCAATTCTAATTTGAATGCCACAGAAGACCCCTTCTGAGCAGCAAAAGGGAGCTGAATGGTGGAAAGACTTGATTCAGAAATTGTAGAAGAGACATTTCTGTATATAATACTGAGAGATTAAGATCAAATGACACATATGTGTTATAATCATATCAGTTACTTATGCACAGCAGTTTACATTATCATATACATTTTTCTTATACACACATACATTATTGTATTGTAGTGAGTGGGATACCAATAACGTTCTTGATTAAAATCCGTTTATACTATACTGTAATTAGGATCTTTTGCATTTCCAATACAGGAATTTAGTTGATCACTCAGAGAACTAACAGCAAAAAGAAAATCTCAGAGTTCTTGAGTATTAGGTTATGATATAGAAAGAGTTAGAGATAGATATAGAGACAGAGATGATAGAGATAGAGATATGGATGGGGATAAAGCAGAGATATGGGAAGAGTATATTTGTGAGTACTGGAAGAGAGACCTTATCTATTTGCTACTTTACCATGTAATGTTTCGCTTTCTGGAATTCTGCTGGGAGGTTAAGTAAGAAGGAAATGATGGGACGTCCTTTAAAATTGAAACGTGGAGGCTGTTGATAAATTTGAGGGGAATATATTAAGTTTTGGTGGGGTGAGAACTTAGGTGGGGAGATTTATTTAGAAGGAGATGGGGAGGGAGTTAAGGAAGGATTTTTCTTTTGACTTGGAGACATCAGCATATGTTTTAACAATGAATCAGAATGTGGAGATGGAGATGTTAATGACAATAGATACAAAGGTTATATTTGAAGAATGGAAGACTGTGAAGGAAGGTGTAGGAGGGTTAGATCCAAATCACAAGATGTAACATAATATTCATTATAACAGATGAGAAGAAGAAAAAAATATGGTAGTCTTGTAGGTGGAAAGATGAGGGAGATATATTGTATTGATGGCTTCTATTTTTTAAATGATTTATAAAGTGAAGTCATTAGCTTAAAATGAAAGAAGGTATTTGAGGAAGGTATTTCTTCCCTGCCTTCATAGCTACCTAGCAAAGGAAAAAATATACCATGGCTGACATTATTTTATTGTGGTCCCTTCCTACATTTTAAACCTGAGCTTATATTAGATGGCCACAAAGCTCTAGCCATACTGATTTGTTTTCTGTATTTTCTTACTGTCTTTGGACAGGACATGTTTTTCCCTGATTCAGGGCTTTGGATGACCAATATTGTCCTCAGGAAATACTCTTCTATCAACCTCCATAAGCAGGTCTCAGGAAAAAGGTTTCCTCATGGCAGGGGTGTGGGGATGGGGGAACACATAACAGAGGGTTTATAAAGTTTTCCCCTACCCCAAGTTTTCTATATCATTACCCTGTTTTATTATTTCTAAAATATTATACCTGACAATATAGATAGTAGGTTCTCAAATATATACTTTTTTCAGTGAATAGACACCCTTTGGTATGATCTTCTATTTCCTGAACACTTATTTCTTTACTCAGTTTTTTCTGCCTTTCTTTCTAGACCCCAGTGGAATTTAAGCCATATGAAAGTAAGGTCTGGTTTGAATTTTTTCACTCATAATTCTAACACCTGAGCAGCTGTTGGTATATAGGTTACATATCTATTGAATAAATGAACAAAACATGGGAGAATATTTGTCCATTTCACAATGATTTTGCTAAATTTAAAGTAATACCAATCAGCTTAAAATTATCATGTGATTTTTCTCCAAAATGGTGCAGTTTTTCTGATACATGGCTCATCCAGGACTGGGAAATTGCTAATGAGTGAGACAGAGAGAAGGAGACAAGTGACTTCACGGTATTTGTCATGGGTTAATTATAATGACTGGGATGTAGGAGGTCAAGAAAAGGAGCTAGTAGAAAGTGAGAGACAGGTGTGATTAGGGGATCATGCTGTTAAAGGTAATTCACCAGGTGAGCTACAAGGTTAGAAAAATGTAGTTGGAGATGGAAATATTTGAAACAGAGAACTTAGAAGTGTCACAGTTTCTGCGAATGATAAGGTCTGTATTGGGCTTATATCATAGGAATGAAGTGAAATGAAATGAAAGAAATGGTTATTGGAGGTAAAGAAGTAAAGGAGTCAAAACTATAGAACTTGGATATTTCACTTAGCTTAATAGAGAAGTCATGAGAATGGAGACAGGAGTTAAGCTAAAGAGAGACTATCATTTATAAATTAAATTCTTCAGTTAATAGCAAGAATGAATAAGAGGTGAGGGTTAAGAGGACAAAGAGAAAGCATAGTGGGTAATGGAAGTGAATGACATGAGTTTCAAAAGAATAAGAATTTTGCTGCCATTATAATTTTGATTGTTATGTCTGTATACTTCAAGAGTGTGAAATAATCTGGAGGTTGCAACTGTGCACAAGAAGGAAAATTACTTGTCTCGTTGACTTGAAATATAGAAGATGGGGGGCGCCTGGATGGCTTAGTTGGTTAAGCGACTGCCTTGAGCTCAGGTCATGATCCCAGAGACCCGGAATTGAGCCCCGCATTGGGCTCCCTGCTCGGTGGGAAGCCTGCTTCTCCCTCTCTCACTCCCCCTGTTTGTGTTCCCTCTCTGGCTGTGTTTCTCTCTGTCAAATAAATAAAATCTTTAAAAAAAAAAAAAGAAATATAGAAGATGGGAATTTAGAACAAAAAATAAAACAAAAGACAGCCTTCACAGGGACAGCAGTCAAAATGGCAAGGTGGAGCCAGATGAAGAGAGTATTTGAGAAGAGATGGTGGAGGTAAGGTCGCTGGGTACGTAATAGCATGAGCATATGGTTGGAATGAGAACTGTCATCACACATTCTCAGATGGAGATAAACTGATTTCATTTAAATCAGGCATAAGACAGAAACTCAGTTCCCATCAGTATTCACGTGGCCTTCAAATCAAGGAATTACAAGACATCAACTGGGGGATAAATGGTGTTGCTACGTCATGTTAGTCCCTCTGTTCTTTGCTACTTATCTATATCCCACTCAAAGCAGAGAATATTAATATCAGGCATACACCCAGGCCTCAGAAGGGTTCATTTAATGAATAAATACCATTTGCCATTATCTGCTATTTCTTGATTTTGTATTCCTTTACTTTTGAATACCATTAGAGGGGGAAAATGCACATTTTTCTATTTAGTCCCAAAATACTGTCTTTCAGCTATTTTCATACACCAATAACTCCTTATTCATGTAACAGATGCTGTTTCTGCTTCGTGATATCTATGCCTGGTTTTGCTAAAATTGCTATCCATCATCAATTCTAGGAGCCCCATGGCATCTTGTGACATTTGGAGATCAATTGCTACCAGAATCAATTAGAAAAATCTTTGTTTTAATGGACCTAAAATTGATATTGGTATTTTCTATTATTGGAACTTACTCAGAATATCTCGGTCACTGTTTTAACTCACAATACATAGAAAGGTCTTGATCTAGTCCCAGAAAACTGTTTAAATGTCTCTCTTTTAAAAGAACATTTTTTGTTGAGGTTTTGAAAATCTGAAAATTGAGAACCATGGGCTTTTCTTTTGTGGAGTACAAATAGGAAAGAAACTACTCAGTTTCTAATGTTTTTTCATTAAAAACAACAACAGCAACAATAAAAACTTTTCTTTCTCACTGAAATAAGAAAGCTCTAAAAATGACAGTCCACATTATTATTTGACACTTTTCTTTTGTCTGTCTGAGAAAACTGGCCTAGTGGAGCTTTGGGTATACAGAATGGTTCTCTCAAATACATTTGTTGCAGTGGGGTAAATTATACCCAAAGTATAGCCATTCATGAAATGATTGAAATCAATGTTATGGTATGAAATCCTAGTCTCTGTTAAAAATTAAACAGTATTTGTTGTTGGTGTTGTTTTTTACACTTAATGACTATTCACATTTACCAAATGCAGACTTTCAGCTGTTATGATTTAGAAACAATATAGTATAGTGAAAAACAGAAGTAGAGAGGTTTTAATACTGGGCACATTATTTTATTTTATTTTATTTATTATTTTTTAAGATTGATTTATTTATTAGAGAGAGAGAGAGAGAATGCCAATAACCAGGGCAGAGGGGCAGAGGGAGAGTTAGAAACAGACGCCTCACTGAGCAGGGAGAGTGAGGCAGGTCTTGATTCTCAGACACCCAAGATCATGAACTGAGCCAAAGGCAGACACTTAACTGAGCACCTTGGTTGTATTATTTTATTTTTTCTCAAATATTTTTTAACTGCCAGGCACCACCCAAAAAGGTTAGTGACACAATGTTTAAAAATGGAGACAAATTTCCTGCCATGAAGAATGTACAGTTTATTAAAAGATACAAGCAAATGGCAAAGAAATCCAAATGTGATGTGATAAATTATGTGGCTATATACATAGAGTTGCTAGACATAGTACAGTTTCCCAGTTAAGTTTTAAGTTAAAATAAGCAATGAATTTTTGTTTTGTTTTGGTTTGTTTTCTTTTCTTTTCTTTTAGTATAACTATGTGCCAAATATTGTATGAGGCAATATACCTAATAGATTAAATCAGGCTATCTTAGTGTGTGGAAAATGGATCCAAGTGAAACTTCTTATTTAGAAAGCCCTCATTGAGGATATGCTATCTAGGTGAAGAAAGAGTTACCTGAGTGATGAATGAGAATTATAGGTAGAGGGAACAGTACATGCAAAACCCAGAAGGTTAAGAAGAGTGCATTTGGAGGACTATATTAAGTTCAGTGTAAGTTCAAGGAGAAGGATAAGTGTTAAACTGGGGCTCTGTCATTCATGGACCTCTAACTATAGTAAGGACATTTTAATTTGGCTACACTTAAATTGTTTTTCCTGATTTGTGTTCTAGAAATATTACCTGGATCATAGTGTAAGTTTGATGTGGGGGGATTGAGAAAATTTGGGGGTGAGTATATACACTATTGATGAGAGATGATGACTGTGTAAGTAGGAGAGGTGGTGGCAGTGAGGACAGAATGGAACAAACTCAGGATCCACTTAAAAGTTACCAGTGGGACTTTGGAATTGATCATAAGAGGACAATACAGGAAAATGTTAGTGATAAGACCTCGATTTCTAATTTATCATATAGAAAATTAAGAGTAAGTTCTCTACGCCAGGAAATATGGCCTAAAAAATATGCTGAAGGCCATTGAGTTACCATGTGTGGAGCTTGGAAGGATATGAAATGCCTTTGCAAAAACCTAAAGGAGAATACCATTAGGTAGTTGGTTGCATCTCAGTGAAGCCCACATCTGGGCTTTAGCAATAGACTGAGGTATTGTTAGTTCATAGATAAACGTTCATCAAAGTGTGGTTTTAGATGACCTGTGTTAAAATCACTACAGGTTCATGTTAAAATTTCTCAGCCCCAGCCAAACCTTCCACATCTAACTTTATCACAGGATTATTCTTACATGGAGTAAAGTTTGATAACCCCTGATAGAAATGATGGATGAAGGGGCACACCTGGTAATATCCCTCAAGGACAGTATATTGTGACAAGAGCTCATAGTTCAGAATGAAATGGAATATCCTCAGAAGAACCAGAATTCCTATGGAAACTTAGAAGGACCAAGCAGAGAAATCACAAAAACCAGATGAGGATGGTATCAAGGAAACCAAAGTTGTGATGTTTCGGCCTTAAATGGTTCCAATTAAACCTTAGAAGATACAGTGTACTGAAAATTTGTTTTTTACTTTGGTTGTATGCTACCTGCTTCATAGACTAGTTGTTTATCTTCCAAATCTCCAGCATGTAGCACATAAGATGTACTCAAATTTTGTTGTTGTTTAATGAATGCATGAAAATATTCAAGCCTTGGTAATAACAAACTGTACTATTTGCCATAAATAATATTCTTCCAGATGGAATCTCTTCTGAGGGAGGCGACAAATTATAAAAATAACTTTGTAAAATTTTCTATTAAATATCAAGATATTGTTTCCTAACCAAATTTTGCTCACGTGTAAATATTATCCTAGAAGAGATAGTTATTTTATATATATATATATATATTTGAACTGAGATTCTTATAACATTGGAACTGGCAAAAATTGTCATGTGTTCCCACTAAAAATGGAACTATCTCTTTGGCTATTATTCAGTACAATAAGAAATCATTTAGTAAGATGTTAATATGACTCTTTTACAATGATTTATCTGTACTTTTTGATTTCCTCTCTGTTGTAAATCTCCACGTTGGAGAAAAGTGTAGCAGTTTTTCAGGTATACATTAGATGAGTTGGCATACATAACTCAAGGCTGTATATTTTAAAACACTCTTACTAGGATACAATTTTTAAAGAATTTTTTTAAAAAAGGAAATGAAAGAAAATGCGAAAAACGGCTCTACATATTATATCACTGTCAGTATATTAATGTGCTTAGCTTTTCAGTACCTTCTATTAAAGTTTTGATTTGGTCACTTGTTTAATTCACCACTCCATTTTAAAATTCCCACACACAAATGCCTACTGGAAGTTTAATGTGTACGTGTTTCCACTATTTAGCACATGGAATTATAGCATAAAAAGATAAAATAAATACAAGGAAATTATAAAATTATTGCAGTAAATATTCTACTTATCACAGGAAAAGACCTGTGCTGGGAAGGAATATTCATTTAAATGAAACCCCTATATATATTAGCATATCAGTCAAAAGAAATGACTCACCACCACCCCGCCCTCAAGTGGAAAGTCTAAATCTGCATTTAAATGGGAAGATGAATTCTAATTCAGAATTCAGCTACGGTAATCAATTAAGAGAAATCAGATGTGGACTGAAAGTTGGCTTTTTTATACTGGATAACACGTATATGAAGATTGAGATTTAATCAAAGGCGTCAGGTTAATTCTCTTAATGAAGTTTCTAGTCTGTCCCTAATTTAGTCATCAAATACCTACTCCTAAGAATAAAGTATAAAAATATTCATCTAGTAGTTCATTCTAATCTCATTTTTAGTATTTATTTTAGATTCCAGAGCACAGAGAAAACCAATGCATCTTTAAAATAACAATGCATCTTTAAAAAAGAATAATAATGCATCTTTAAAACAAAGAAAAACACTGCATCTTTAAAATAACATTATTTTAAAATAAAATAATGTGGGTCTTGTTTTTGTGTAGTGTTTTCCATAATACCGTTCACTGAAAAAAATCATCTTCTGGAAACCTGTGAAAATAATAATGAAAAGCTACATGTGAAGGGCCTCATCTAATAAGATGTCATTTCTGTTTATACTATCAATACGCCTACTTCAAACTCAAACCAGCTGTCAGTCAATTTAGAAATAAACCCCAACTCAGAAAGCTTCCACAAGTATGAGAACTCCTTGAGAAATGGGATACTATCTATCTTGTTTACCACCTTACTCTTGCCCCACTAAGAGAATTCAGCATTTTGCAAGCATTGTATAAAGTGAATTTTAGATCAATGAATCAATTAAATAATAGCAAGCTCAGAAATTTCCCAGAATCCAAAATGTTGAAATTAACATTGAGTAATTCCTCACAATGTATTAGAAATCAAAAGTAGAAAGGACCTTAGGAAAAATAGTTGATTGATCAAGTGTCTGCCTCTCATGCAAGGATCAGAAATGTCTTTATATTAGGGACTACATTTTGTTGATATTCAATATTCTCTGCTTCTACGGAGCCCATGGACAGTGCTCACTATTTCCTGATCGAGTCACAGTGGGTATTAGGCCTTTTCTGCTTTCCCACCTTTATAATAATATTACAAAATTATGCTTTCACAATCTTTGAACAAGCTGTTCCCTCTCGCTGGAACGCCCTCCCCTATGTTCTTCACTTGATTAATGCTTTATCATCCTGTACCACTTCTGCATTCTTTGGCAGAGACAAAATTTAAAATGCTGTTCTTTTTCAGAGTGCAGACTTATTGCTAAGAAGGTGATGCCCATCCAGCTTCTACATTCCCCAGCTCCATCTGGATCTGTGTGAGGCACTGTGACTCCTTCACAGCAATGGAATAGGAGCTGAGTGCTGTGTCACTTCTGGGATAAAGCAATTTGATTAAAAGTGCACATGCCTCTGCCACACCTACTCTTTCTTTCCTGTCCATAAGATAGCCTGGATTCAGAGGACCAAGCTCTTAGGAAGCTGTAGGGCCATAAGAAGCAAAGGTGCTTATTGGGATGGGAGCCATCCACCTATCAGAAAATACCAGTTAAATTTTATGTCTCCAAGAAATAGTGTTTATTTTGTACAGTCATTATACATTTTTTTGTTGTCACAGCAGCCATACCGCTACGCTACCTGATATATGTACCATTTTAGGCAATTCTTTTCAGCCTCTGTCGAAGGAGCTCTAACTATGCGAAGCAAGCAACCCTATGACAAGAGTATTCATCAACAAAGGCTAAGTAGGCATCACTGGAATTACACAATTTGAAGGAAACCTCTCAGAAAGAGTACTCATGTAAGTGGAAGGAAAAGTTTGTTTGTTTGTTTGTTTGTTTTGAACTATTTTTGGATAGGAGTGGTGGGTGGGAAGTGATGAACAGTATGCATAAGTAGTAAAAATTCTTAAAGTGGCCTATAGGAATGGTGGATCTGATTAATCATGTTTTTTCTGTGGTGTTGGGAAATGCAAATTTGGGGTCAGAACTGAATTGCTCAGGGCAATACAGAGGATAAATGCTGCCCCAGGCAGTCCTTCCCAAACTCACCCTGTGTATCATTCAGGCTCAATGCAGATTATGTACTGAATAAATGTTTTGCTAAAATTTTTTTGATGGTATACCAAATTTGGGGCCTGGCAAAGTATTCATTTGTCTAAGTTTGGCCTTAGCTCTAATGTGCTGTATGCTCTAGCTATCATAATACTATTACATAGACACACTATCATAATATTATTACATAGACACACAAAGTGCATTTTCAACTATGTAAGAAACAAATTTAGACTCAGCACATAAAATATTCTTTGGAATTAAGCAGGTTCTGAAATATTTGTTCATCGATTAACAAAATAATGGGATCATTTGTTCTACTATTTTAAAGATATATATGCTCCCAATAATACAAATTGGAATTAGAGTTACTAGAGAGAGGGTGTTATTTACCTCAAGGTGTAGACTGTAGTGGAAAACAATATCATACAGAGCTTAAGTATTTGATCTTTAGAACAATGGATAAATCTTTCCCTCTGCCTGGTCTTCAACACTTACTTTCTGTGATCTTGAGTAAATCTCATACTTCCTCCCTTCTTCACAAGAATAACAGTACTTGCTGTGTTTAATGAGATTCAACTGAGATGATTTAAGTATTTGACATACTGAATGTTACTTTATAAACTATCAACACGTGTGAGCCATAATTAATATTATTTCCTGAAGATAATTTATGGACTTCTAACTAAACTTATGTTCAATAGATTTCGTTATTTGATATATGCATTTTAAATGCTTTCGTTCTTTCCCCTATAGATGTAACTGTATATACTAATGTGAAAATGATATAAATTTATAAAATGGGTTTTTCTTGACCCTCACAATAATGTAAATTCAATTTCAGAAACTTTCATGATGTCTTCAAGTTTCTCTTCTGGAGAAAATGAGAAATGAAGACACCACATCTGTTATGGTGACCTATGCTAAAATAGATGGGCTACAAACTTGATTGCTATCTCCACTTTTGCCATCGAGGCGCTAACCATTTTAGGGGAAGTTATTTAACCTTCTTGAACCAGTTTGCTCCTCTAAAAATGACAATCAGAGAAAAAACTATCCTCAAAATTTGGTTTAAAGGAAAAACTAATATGAATGATTTTAAAGTGTTTTCTGAATATAAAATATCATATAATGTTCAGTATCAAGAAAAGGACTTAACTTTCACAGGTGTATGTTTCCATTTCTAATCACTATCTGCTACAGTGATGATCAGGAAAAGTAGTTGATTGATTAATTGATTGATTGGTCACTTCATAACATTAATCTAGAAGTGGTAAAAATATTATCTTGTTTCTCATCTGAAAGACATCTGCATCAAATCCTCCTCCACTTTATAGTGTAAAAGCGTGCTTATGTTAAAGTGCTTCATTTACAGGAAAAAAAAAAGATCCCTGCCAAAAAAGAGCAATGTAACGTAATTACTCTTCGCTTGGAAGCCTACTATTAGTTTATTCAATGACTTTCCCAAATGGTGCTGGGAGAATTTGACATGAAACATTTTTGTTAGGAAAAAAGCATCTTTCAGCTTATGTATAATATAGACTCAGAAGAAAAATATGAACTGCTGAAATAAGCCTACATTTAACAGTGACAAACTACTTGCCACTTAAATTTGTTGGGTTTCAAATGCCTGGTTCTATTTTTGGTTGTAAGTGAGTGGTACACAGTGTCACAGAACTTTTTGAGATCAAATCAGGGGATCTCTTTTGCTAGATCACATAGCCAGTTAACTAACTACTTCGACCTACTCAAATAAGACAAGAAAATGGTACCTCTTATAAGGGAGGAGCAGATGGATGGATAAGGACCTAGAATAACCTTACCTGCAGATAAAGTGTTGCATTTTTAGTGTAAGAGGGGAGTAAGATATTTGAAGAACATGGTGACAGTTCTCAAAGCAGCAAAAGCAGTTAATGTGTTAACAAGATTCCCACAGTTTCCTGGTAAGCAGAACTCTCTTAAAATAAAAAGTGTTTACAGTTCAAGACTGTGCAAGTTCAATATCCTTTATGGGGGCAGTATAAACTAGTTAAAATTTGAGATCTGCGGGGTCATATAGCCATTGTTCTAAATCTTGTTTTATCACTTATAAATAATGACTTTGGGCAATTGATTTAACATCCCCCAAACTCATTTTTTGTTACTAAAAAAATAACAAAAGTATCTAACTTTTTATAAAAATTAAATGATAAGATTACAAAATTTTCTCATGAGGATGGTATATATCAATACTCAATACATATTTTTATTGATATAATTGTTAGTGTCAGGACAGACAGGCACAGGGCACAGCCTGGTGTTTGTTTTATGGGTGAATTATGATGAAGTTTAGTGAGACATCACAGGGGCCCAGCACTAGTACATTAATGACTAAGCAAGCACAAAAGAGAACCATTTGCCTTATCACATACGGACTTGTGTTTGAATGCAGCAGAGAAGGCCATTTACTAGAGATACAATCACGCTTACAGGGCAAAGAGTTGCAGAATCAATTTACAAACATAGGACTTCAGTGATATAACAAATGCCAAATTTGTATTTCCTTATCTTCATTTTATGAATGAAGCTATGATATGGTAGAGAAATGTAATTGACTTGCCTGTCCTTATACATCAGTATGGGACCCAGGATTTTAAAATAGTCCAAAGAACATATTTGTAATTACTGTGCTATCCTGCCCATTGCAATTAAAGGTGAAACTAAGAGATTCCAGTCATGAAAACTACAAGGATTATCATGTAAAGCTAATAGTTTCCCATGGGAACAAATAGGACGCATAATCACTGCTTGGAATAGAACATATGTTTAAGAGTTGTAGTCATCTGAAAGCTCGAAAAAATACAAAGAGTGATGTATATTAAACAAGAAAATAGCAAAAATTACTTCTGCTAGCATTACTACATCTGAGTTGTTGTTATTATTATTATTAATAATAATATTAATACTAGTTTGACTGCTACTAATAATGTGACTGGTACATTAATAAAAGTCCATTGCCAAAAAAAAGTGAGGCAGAGGATGTTAGTACTAATTACTTACATTGTCCATACTAGTAGTCGTATTTGAAAGAGAAAATTTACAAATTGGATGATTACCAAGAGTTGATTACCATAATGGTAAAAACCAGGATACATTTTGCTTAGAGAAGACTTAATATGAGCATAGTTTTTGAAGCGCTGACATAATAAACAAGAATTTAATCTATTTTGTTTAATTTTGGGAAGACATCTAGGACTAGTAAGTAAAAAGCTAAGGAACCAAAACATTGGAATCACCCTAAATAAGAAAGTTCTTTTATGAATGCTTTTAGAAAATTATAAAAAATTTAAAAACTTGCTAGGAGGGTGCATACTTTGATTTCAGTCATTTAAGTTGACAGTGTAAGATTATCTGACGTGTTAGAGATAGTCTTTAGGAAGTTAGGGAGGATGATATAGAGGAGATTCAAACCGATCTCACTTAACCACTTCCTAACATTGAATCATCATTCCCTAAGTTAATTGCCCAACTTTCCTTATTTACCTAAATTGCAAATACTATGGAAGCACAAAATAGCTCAATTTTTGTGTCATCAAACTAAAAGGAAATTGATTAGCAAATATATCCAGAAAACATCCATAATAAATCAGTAATACAACATGAATTCTTTTGCTTGTGCTTAAAGAAATACTTTGAAAGTTTCTACAAGGTGCCTTAGGACAGCTTAGAGGAGTGATCCATTGATCACTCCCTCAGTCAAAACCACTGTCTTCAGTGTGCTTTCAGGAGATCACACGCTTTCAGGAGATGGTCCCCAATTTATAATGGTTCAGCTTACAAATTTTTTGGCTTTATGATGGTACAGAAACTATACGCATTCAGTAGAAAAGATACTTCAAATTTTGATCTTTTCCTTTTTCCCCAGGCTAGTGATAGGCTGCACAATACTCTCTGCTGAAGCTGACAGTGAGCTGCAACTCCCAGGTCATCTGCAAGGTCTTCAGGGTGAACAACCAATACACTGACAACCATTCTGTGCCCATACGGCAATTCGATTTTTCACTTCCAGTACAGTATTCAATAAATTACATCAGATACCAGGACTTTATTATTATAAGTAGGCTTTGTCTTAGATTATTTTGTTCAACTGTAGGGTAATGTATAGTGTTCTGAGCATAACAAAGGTAGACTGGCCGAGGCTAGGATGTTTGGTAGATGGGGTGCATTAAATGCATTATTGATTTATGATATTTTCAGTTTACCATGGGTCTATCAGGATGTAAACCCATCATAAACCCAGAAGATCTGTTATCTTTTACCACACTATCTGCTCCATTTTGTGTCTCTTGATGGGGACTTTGCCTCTTCTAGAATTCTATATTTTGGAGTGTCTTAGAATTCAATCCCCTTTTTATATCTATTTAAATTAATTCACAGTGACCTCCTCTATTCACAGCTTTCATTCTTATCTATATACCAATAGCTCCCAGCATATCACCAGTTCTACCCACTCTCCTGAGCCTATTTGATGGGGTTGACAGACTTCCAAGAAGTATTTCAAACATAGAACTCCCAAAACAGAGCTCTGGATCTTTCCCCCAACTCTTCCCTTCTCTCATAGTTTCTCCCTTTCTGAAATGCCTCCACTATTTACTCAGTTAATTTGTCCCCAAACTCAGGGACAATCCTTTATTCTACTCTATAATCACTGCATCAAATTTAGTGCCCAGTCCTTTGGACTCTAATTTCAAGTCACATCCTGACGACAAGCTCATGTGACAAGTCTCTCATCAAACTGGCCAAGTCACTACCATCTCTCATGTGTTTATTGCAGGCGACTTCTATTCCTTGCTTTCATTCAGACTCCCTATTGCCAATCTTACACACAGCAACCAGGGTAATATATAAAACAAAGAAAAATCATATTTTGTCAATCTCTTGCTCAAAAACTCCCACGACTTCTCATACTGTCTCATGACTAAGGAGTAAATTGGAACCCTTTATCACACTACATATAAGACTCCATGTGATCTAGCTATTGCTTACCTCTCTGACCTCATCTCATGACACTTTCCATTTTATTCTGCTCTAGCCACTCTGGCCTTTATCCTGCTCTCTGCTTGCAGCACTATTTATTCCCTCAGATCATCAAAAGGATTAGTCCTTTCTTTCATTGAGATCTTTGCTCAAAGTCACCACTTCAGAGAAGTCCTCCTGTTGATTCTTTAAAATAACACACAACTACCAAACCCCACTCTGGGTCCTCTATCACCTTACCCTTTATTTGTCCAAATAATAGCACTGTTGTTGTCCAAAATATATTCAGTTGTACATTGCTTGTTTATTATGCCCTCCACTAGAACAGTAGAAAAGAAGCTCCATTAAAACAGTAAGGATTTTAAGTTTTTGTTTTAAACAATATTATATATCTAAAGGCTGGAACAGTGCTTGGCACATGATCAGAAAAGACAAATAATTGAAAAGTAATAAGAACTTTTGTGTGTCATGACCTCAAACTGAATACTACATAAAGAGCTCATGTTAAAGAAAAATCAGGATAAAGCATTGTCTTCATCTATAATGTAGTCTTCTAGCATACTCTGAAGGATGGCATTAGTGTGAGAATTTGAAATTATACTCTTCTGACAGTCACAGAAAATGAAGACCACGACACTTGCTGACAATCAGAAATTATTTCCAACAGAACGGGAACATGACACAGCCCAAACCTATGAGTCCATATCTTATACTTCTTGAGACACTCCCGTGGTTCCTCTCGGATGCACCTTCTCTTGCTGCAGCTAATTTTGTGTGTTGTAACAAATTTGTTTCTGGTAGTCTTTGGCTGCTAGGATTTGAGAGGAGTGGAATTTCCACCAAAATTAGTCTAAGACACCTGTCACTGCAGAGTAGGGCATCCGACCCAGTAATGGCATGTGTGACTGCCATTTCCTTAGAATCCACCTGTTAAAGGCCAAATTGTCTGAGACAAAAGTAAGTTTGTACTGAATCTGATTTCTCAACATTTCATTCAGCCTTACAACTTTATATTTATTTTTTATTTTGAGGCTTTTGAATTCTGATCAGATTATATTTTTTGCCTTGAAAAATTTGACTATTAAAATTTCTCATGCTGTCTACTGCTGGTAGTTTGTGAGTTTTGTTTGACTGTAAAAGGAAGTCCATAGTGAAAGGGCAGATATGGTCAGTAAGTTTCTTCCTGAAGTCAGATCCAAGTTCAGTCCATCTCACTACACTAGTGTACTTTAGACAAACTTAGACAAACTTAGACAAACTAGACAAACTGTTGTCCTTTGCAAAATCTTCTAAGACATTTCCTCCATCTTGTCTGTGTTTCCATTAGAACTACCATGAATTCTTTTTTGCCAATCCATGTTTGCCTCTCCACTAAATTGGATAATTTCCCATTGGAAAAGACAAATTCAAATTATAGTGAATGGTTTTTAGGAACTTTTAAATATAAACAGGGATGTTCATTTGAGGAAGACTTCAAATAAAATGGAAAGAAACTGGCATTACTCAATGGTACAACTTCTTTAAATAGTAGGATGAGGTTTCAAATACAATCTGAACTGCAATGCTGTTTTCCTAAAAGACTCCCTAGAGACAAGAGGCAAAATAGTTTGACTTTTCCTGTTTGTATCCCACCTTTCCCTTGCCTCTTCTTGTTCCAGTAACAAATTTAATCCCCCAGTCCAGTGGACTCCTTAATCTTTCTTCCCCTATGTCCTGAAACATTCATTACAAATTTAAGCTGCTTATGAAGGAAATCCCTGTACATGGACTCCAAACCCCTATCATTACATATCTCTGTGATGTTGTTAAGAACTACCCATATCCCAGGACAGAAAGGGGGAAAAAAAGTTGTATTAAAATACTCAGACTTGTCCTGGACACATACACTTGAGGTCTCCCTGACCTTTATCAATTAGTACATCTTTTGGTGGAGCCAGAAAATGCAAAGACTTGCTTTTGAAAAGCTCATTGCCAGACCCTGAGAAGGATTTGAAGCTTAATGAAATAAGCTGTTCTGTAATGAAATATCGAAGGGCACATAATTTAGGACAACCCACTTTAGGAGCTCTAACTTAGGTCTTGCTAAAGTAGTACGAACCCTGGTTCAGTCTCACAAACAGCAAAAGGGAAGATTCTAGGAGACTTCAGAGATAATTAGTGCCTTTAGATAATATTCGGCATGAGGTCTGGATGCTAACATTTCCCTTACCCTCTTCAACCTTTTTGTAGGTCACCTAAAATCAGAAATTGCTGATATGGTATGTAAAAAAATAAATAAATAAAAGACTGAATGGTAGTCACTACATTATATTAACTTCTGCCTTTGACAGAATGCCTTGAAGAGTATTTAGATAGGGAGGAAAAACCCTCAAGGTAAGAACATGAATTTAAAAATAAGTAAATGAAGGGAGAACTGCCACACCCTACAAAAACAATAAAAATTCTGTTTATCAGGACTTTTGTTGGTTTCATAAACAAAAAGGTCAAAGAGAAAATGAATTGAAACATCATTTCCATAAAGAAAAATCTTATCTTAAGAACAACAATAAAACAAAAAAGAACTAGAGTTCCCTAAGGGTTAGATAGGAACTCCAAGGGAAACCGTAGCAACCCCTTTTCAATGAGTTTGTTAAACTGTGAAATAGAACTATCTCTGATAATAGTGTTGCTTGGTGGACTGGGAGGACCTGGGGTCCTGAGCCCTTCACTCAGCCTAAAAGGTGTTGTGGGAGGTTCTTGGTCTTCTCAAAGGGAAGAATTCAAGGGCAGATGAGAAGCGCAGACTAGCAGCACAACAGGAAAGTTTATTAAAGCTAAAGTACACTCTCAAGACGTGAGAGCAAATGAGCACAAGGGAGACCTGCACCCCATGCAGTTTGGGTTTCTACCTTTTATTGACAGTCCTTAGCAAGGACTTCATTTCTTTTCTTTTCTTCCTTCCTTTCCTTTTCTTTCTTTTTTTTTTTTTTTAAGATTCTATTTATTTATTTGACAGAGAGAGAGAGAGATTACAACTAGGCAGAGAGGCAGGCAGAGAGAGAGCAGGAAGCAGGCTCCCTGCCGAGAGCAGAGAGCTTGATGCGGACCTCGGACCTCGATCCCAGGACTCTAAGATCATGACCTGAGCTGAAGGCAGAGGCTTTAACCCACTGAGCCACCCAGACACCCAAGGACCTCATTTCTTGAGGTGGGAATTTCTTGGGAGCATGGTGATGTGCTTTTTCTTCCTTATCGGGTCCTGTCATGGCACCCTTAAGGAGGAGATTTTAGCAGTTAATGTAGTAGGATGAAGGAGTAATATGAACTTTAGCAGGCATCATCAGCCATCTTGAGCCTGTCTGTTTTGATCCAGTTTCTTGTGTTTTTATTTTGGAGTACTGGCAGGTCAGGCCTCTGATTTAGTCATAGTCATGGCATTGACTCCCTCTTTGTTGACCTCCAGGCATCCTGTTAGAACCTAACCACTTGGCTACTCTGACAAAAGAAGGACAGAAAAAAAAAATTTCTAAGTAAAACAGGGCTATTCTGTCAACTATTAATTCTACCACAATTTTCACACCAGTCTTAGGAATCTTCAGACTCCTAAAGTGGTAGATTTTTCACAAACTCTCAGACTGTCTCTCTCACCCAGTATATAGAAATCATTTTCAGCCTTCTCTGGAGTCAACTTTCCTCTTTGTGATAACACAAACATATTTCTTATTGAGACATTCCTTTGAAATGTAACTATCAAATTAACTGTTTTTCAGATGGACGGTTTCCTGAAATACCTCACATCTCTTTCATGCACCTACACTAATAGTTTAAATAGGTTGTTATTGTTTGTTTTAATCCTGTGTACTTAACTCAATCCTAGCTCGATGAGTCAGTTGATGTCCATGATACCTCCCGGGCCAAGGAATCTACTGATATCTTGAAAATATTAGGGACTGATCCCATTTAAGTAATAAATGATTCATCCAAGCCTTTACCCAATCTTACCCAATATCCTGAAGAGCCCAGAGCAAGGTAAAAACTGGTTTTGTTATAGAATACTTGTCAAAATGTGACTCTTTTATTCATTGTACGAATACTTGAAATATTCCTGTATTTCTTGTAAGAAAAACAAACAAATATGCATAGACATGAAACCATGATCTTATGGTTTAAATAAAATGTGATCCACTGTTTCCCACTGGCTCCAAATCCAAATGTAATATTGCTCTCAGCACTCCCCAAAACCATCCGCTTTACTATTGTGTACTTGTGCTATTTGCTTCTACTATCCCTCTAGATCTCAAACAGGTCTATTATATGTTAATGATTTATAGAAGTCTTCTTCTACTCTCAATCAAGACCTAAAGGTTATAAAATTTCTTTGTGAAATGTAAAGATGATCTTTTGTGGAGCTTAAAATACAAAACTTAAACATTGTTTCCATCTATTTATTAAAAGCATTAATTCAGAAGAGATATAAAGCCTCCAAAGAGAAATTGTAATTGTACCAACAACAAAAATTCATAATTGAGAATATAATGTATTCTAGGAAGGTAAATCTCTAATCTCTAAGAGACTACACATATCTAGAATTTTTTTAAATCAATTCCAAAATAAATTCTGGGAAATTTTATCAATAGTGCCAAATCTTTCTGAGATTGCATTTCATTTATGTAATTAATTTCCAGGCTTTGAATTTTTTCTAATGGGGGGGGAAATGAACAAGTTTTTGGTAAGGGTAAATTAAATGAAAAGTCCCCAAGCCCCCAATTTAGGATTTCCTAATCATTGCATATCCTCTTCCTATTTCAGCATTCAGCATTCGTATTCTGATCAGATACTAGATGTCCTTTGATGGTATATCAAACAAGGCATATTCTCTTAAGAGTCATACACAACTTGTTCTAGGGTCCCCATTAATTGGTTGGTTCCTCTTGCTGTGCAGACTTTTATTAGCAGAAAACACTAAGAAACTCTCAGTGAGTTTACTTCCTACAATATATTATTGACTTGTTTATATTTTACTATTCTTCGTTACAATCCTAAACTCAGGAATCCTTCCCCTATCTGAGGGAAGAATCCTATTGTTCATTTACTGTTAGACAATGATCTAAGTCTTAGTCAAAGCTTCTGAAATTTCTTTAGGAAAACACTGATTTAATTTTTTTTGTTGATACTACATACCTGAAAACAAATTCTGAATTTGTCATTCCATGTTGATTTGTATCAATTTACCATTACATAAAGAGCCTCTCCCAGAACTTAATTCAGCTTAAATGACTGAGTTGTTTCCTTTCACTTAGGCCAGGTATTTGTTAAAATATTTATAAGCCTATACTGCCCTACCCTTACATTAACCACAACAGAAATGCTAAGATTTTAAATTAGGAACCTTTAGTTCAGCCTTGTATTTCCATACTAATTTCACCCACTTATTAACATTTTTATTCAGGCAACAAGTTATTTCTAAAATGTCTACTCTGTCCCATTATTTAAAGCTTCAGAATTTCTATGAAGGCAGAACTTAGGGTGTTTTTTGTTGTTGTTGTTTCAGACTTTCTGAGATATAGTTGACACATAATATTGTAAAAATTTATGGTATACAACATAATGATTTGATATCTGTGTATATTTTACAGAATGATAATCACCATCAGCTTAGTTAACTTCCATCATCTCTCAGTTACAAAAATTTTTGTGATGAGACCTGTTAAGAACTACTTTGTAAACAAGTTTCAAATATACAATACAGTGTTGTTAACTATGTCACCATGATGTACATTACATTCCAAACTTGTTCCCATGCCTAAATTATTTGCCTCAATCCACTTTCTAAAACTGCAACCAGATAATCTTTTAAATGACTAATTTGGTTGTCTTACTGTGATGCCCCAAACTGCCTCTGTCTTTAATCCATCCATGCAGCTTTTAGAATAATAAATTCAGTTTTCTGGACCATGGCTTATAAGGGCCTGATCAGCTGTCTAACCTCATCTGTCTGCATAATCCCTCTACCTAAAGTTCCCAATACACTGAACTATTTTAGTTCTGGAAAGTGCCTTGCTCTCTGTGATCATGCTTTTATGATTATTATCCCCACTGGTGGAACATTCTTTCTGTCCTTCTTCCCTTTCTTACTAATTTCCACTCATTTTCCAGATTTCACCTTACAGAGTTTTTTTTCTTCCAGAAAGACTTTCCCTGAATCCCTGAGATCTACTGAGGAAACCTGACTATATGCAATGATTTTTTCATAGCACTTGCTATATTTTTTAATTATTTTATTTGCCTATATCCATAACTACATTGTAGAAATGGGTCTTTTTTTTATTCATTGGGGCATAATTGACATACAATTGTATTAGTTTTAGGTATATGGCATAGTGATTCAACATTTGTATACACTGAAAAATGGTCACCACAATAAGTCTAGTTACAACCTGTCACCTTACAAATTAATACAATGTTATTGACCATACCCCATGCTAAGGTTTACATACCCATGATTTATTTATAACTGGAGCTTTATACTTTTTCTTCACCCATTCCTCTCCCCATCCTCCAGCCACCCTTCATTTTGGCAACCAACAACCTGTTCTCTGTATCTGAGTTTGGGTTTTGTTTTGTTTGTTTTTTATAATCCACATGTAAGTAAAATCATGCAGTATTTGTCTTTCTCTGTCTGACCGATTTCACTTAATACCCTCAAGGCCTATTCATGTTGCTGCAATGTCAAGATTTCTTTCTTTTTATGACTAAGTAGTATCTCATTATATCTTCTGTATCCACTCATCCATCAATAAACATTTAGGTTGTTTCTATATTTGGTTATTATAAATAACGTTGCAATAAACAAGGGTGCATACATTTTTTTTTTTCAAATTGCTGTTTTCATTTTCGTTGGATAGATACCCAGTACCGGAATCACTAGTTCATATGGTAGCTCTATTTTTAATATTTAGAGGAAACTCCACACTGTTTCCCATAGTGGCTGCACCAATTTACATTCCTACCAACAGGGTACAAGGGTCCCCTTTTCTCCACATATTCATCAACACATGTTATTTTTTGTCTTTTTGACAGCAGCTTTCCTGACAGGTGTAAGATTATCCCATTGTGGCTTCGATTTGCATTTCCCTGATGATTAATGATGTCGAGTGTCCTTTTGTGCCCCTGTTGGTCATCTATATATCTTCTTTGGAAAAACATGTCTTTTCAGATCCTCTGCCTATTTTTTAATTAGACTGTTTTTTGGTTATTGAGTTGTATGATCTTTATATATTTTGGATATTAACCACTTATCTGTAAATATCTCTCCCATTCAGGAGGTTGCCTTTTCTTTTCTTTTTCTTTCTTTCTTTCTTTTTTTTTTTTTTGGATGGTTTTTCACTGTGAAGAAGCCTTTTAGCTTGATGTAGTCTCATTTGTTTATTTTTGCTTGTTTCCCTTGTCTTTGGAGTCAGATTAAAAAAAAGAAGTGCGAAGTCTGATGTGAATGGGCTCACTGCCTACATTTTCTTTAAGGAGGTTATGGTGCCAGGTCTTACATTCAAGCTTTAATTAATTCATGTTGAGTTGATTTTTGTATGAGGTATAAGATTTTAAATATAGTGTATATGGTTTCCCAACACCATTTATTGAAGAGACTGTCCTTTCTCCAGTGTACATTCTTGCCTCCTTCATTTCAAATTAGTTGATTTTATGTATGTGTATTTATTTCTGGACTCTTTATTCTATTCTATTGATCAATGTGTCTGTTTTTCTGCCAATACTATCCTGTTTTGATTACTATAGTTTTACAGTACAGCTTGAAATCAGGGCAACTGATACCTCTGGCTTTATTATTTCTGAAGATTGTTTTGAATCTTGTTGATATTTTTTTAGAGCTCAGCTTAGAGCTCAGCTTACATAGTGCACAATACATTTTTCCAGAAGAAGAGGTAGGAGAGGGATAGAGGGATGAAAAGAGAGAGGAAGGAAGGAAGGGAGGGAGGAAAAAATAAAGAAGGATAAAAGGAAAGCTAGGGGAATGGGAGGAAGAAAAAAATCACATTAGGCAATGCATTAAAGCAGTGGTTAACAACTTTTCCTCTAAAAGGTCAGAGTATTTTAAGCTTTGTGAGCCATATGGTTTCTGTTCTAACTACTTAACTCTGCCATGGTCATACAAAATAATGCCTTGTTCCAATAAAACTTTATGTACAAAAATAGGTAACAAGGTGGATTTGGCTGGAGGACCACAGTTTTGGGACCACTGCATTAGAGGTTTTATTTACATCATTTCATTAAATTTACCAACAATTTTTTGGGAACAATGAGCCAAAATAGATTATATGATTTGTCCAAAAGTCAGAACTAGCAGTGATAAGGTCTTAGATCTACTTACATCCACAGAGAAAAAAGAACGGAAAGTGAAGTTCAGAATACCATGGAGTAACTTCTTTTTCATTCCTTTATGATCATTTAGAAAACTGCAGGTGAACAAAATTTCCATAAATTTCTACAAACAGTATTAAATTTAGCTCTTATTAACTAAAGATTTCAAGTTCTTAGCTATTGATATGTGCTGATTTTATTAAATTGAAATCTCTCTCATTTCTAAATTTTCTGTTATTTTAGAAAAGTATTGATCTGAAGAAGATTTTATAACATTTCAAAAATTTAGTGTTACTCCTATTGTTCTTCTTTTTGGTCCTTTCAATGTAAAATCCCAGCCAAATCAATGATTTAATTACTGCAAGAAAGTAGATAACCAATAAATATTGGTTAACTTTCACAGTTATACAAAACAGAATCATATTATGTAGCATTCAGAAAGTAAAAAAAGAGTGCAATTTATATAGGTTCAGAAAGTTTTATTTGTGAGATGAGAATCTTAGAGGCAAGGTTTGAATTTTTAAAAGTGGATTTATGAAAAAAATTAAAGTGGATTTATGTATGTATGCCATTGAATATGTAGACACTGAATAAAGTTGAACAGCATTAAAATAAAATTGCTGCTACACATATCATTATCAGTTGTACTCAATGTCTCTTTGGTTCTAATGATATGGCATCCTTCAGTTTGTGAAAGTGAAAGATGATGTATTAGAGTTAATAGCTCAGTAGCTCCATGTAGGGAACAGATCTTCCAGGAATTTGTAAGGGCTGGACGTGCTGATTCTGAGTCTCCAAATGTTTAAAACTTTTGAGCTTTAATTTCCACCCTATTACTATGTATGAGCTCTTGGACAATTCACTTAATTACTCTAAATCTTGATTTCCTAATCTGTGAAAGAGGGATGCCTATAGGTTTTAAAGTTCAAACGCTGTTATAATAGCAATGTTAGTTGAATCCACTAATTCCATCATTTTCTAACTACATTAAAGAAGTTACATTGTTTTTGTTTTCTTTGTTTTCTTGTAGTTAGATATTAGTGCAAGGTCACAGTGTATTCATCACTAGTAACTTAAGTTGACTGGCAGGTATGATAACAAAAATTCATATCCTGTACTGAGGTCTTTGGAGCAAAGCTTCATAAATAGAATTGATAGTTTTGTTAATAAAAAATGAGATGATGGCATATAAACATAACAGCAGTACTTAGTTTGAGGGGACAGTGGAAAGGATGAGTGTCCCTAGGAGTGGGAATATAGGTGGAAATAGATACTATGTATTCCTGTACAACCAATGAAAGGTGGAGTGAAGAATAAAACTCATGGCCAGCAGGTAGAGCAGTGTTAATGAGAATCTATAACAAAGTTATGAACCATGATAGAGTCTCCTATTTATATATATAAAATTTATATATATAAATTTATATATATAAAAATACCAACAATAAATTTAAAAATTTATATATTATATACCAACACCTTTTTGTGAGGTGTTCAACAACGTTGTTGTTGAATAAACTGAGGGTTATGGAGCTGAATTATCTTGCCTAAGGCCACACTGCTAACATTTAATCCAGATTTTCTGCCAAGCCCGAATTCTTAAACATCATACTATAATACTTTAAGTGGCTCATTGTTTCAGACCTGCTGCCACTTTAACAAGTGACATATTCCTTTAGAATTTTTGTGGCTGCTGTTACAATTATGTAGATGAAAGAAGAAAAAGTTTCTCATCAAAACAATTGAACAAGCCCCTCTTGGATGATACTAGTGAGGAATGCCAGAAGGAAGTTTGTTCACCTGGCTGTCATAAATGGCTGTAACTGAAATCTGATCTATTTGGTAAACTATTATGTAATTTGCCGGGGGAAAAAACTATTAAAAGGTGAATTATTCACCAAGAGATCATAATCCTTTTTTTCCTGTTACTAATCCTCTTTTTAGCAAACTGTCATGCTGAACTTAACCGTTCCTCCAAAACATGAAACTAAGCCCTTTTGAGCAATTTCAAATATTTCCACAAATGAATAGACATAGCAATGTGTCATGAAACCTTGCCAATTTACAATGCCTACATTACTTCACAATAATATATTTCTTTATTTAAAAGCTATTTTATTGCTGCTTTACAATTTTCAATGTGCATTTCTCTTCCCATTATAAAAATGAGTAATATTAGGAGAAAGGTGTCAGCTGAAGCACAGGTTGTAAGGGTTCCAATTTCCAGTGAACATAACAAACCACACTGATCACAAGTCTGTGTGGAGAAAATCCTCTGTAAAATTACTTTTTTTGCATATGTTTAAATATTATTCACAATGGAAAATCTTTTCTATAGAAAAGCTTTAAAATAATATGGCTGACTGTTACCATGTGAATATGGTTTTTTTTTTTCCTCTTAACATAGCCCTTTATAATCACATATACTCTTTGTCCTTTTCCATTTCAGTTCTGTCTTGGTAAAAATGAACAAAATACAAAATTCAGTATAATTTTACCATTCGCATTAGCAAGCGAACAATGGCAAGTGGCTTTGAATTGCTCTTCCATCTGGCATTTCAGTTACTGTTTAGATTAATAGGTACAATAGGAGTTGAAATTTCTGGGCCAGAGTTTAATGGTGCTCAGTACTGCTTTTTTCTGAAAGGACCCATCCACCTGTGGACAAAGCCTACTGTCTGTTACCATGGCCCTGAATAAAGTGACTGATGAGCATGTGAGTCTGTTTCAAGTTGCAAAAAGGAAGAACTTACATTCCAGTTAACCACACTGTCTTTTCCCGATACGAATTATGCCAGCTAAGATAATCAATAACTTATCAGACTGCTGAGAGCCCATTAGCATGTGGTTAATATGCTAGTGTTCACGGCAGTATTCTTCAATGTGGGAAGTGGCCCTTTGGTGTAACACACTTCAATAGTTTAAGCTCAATAATAATAACTCTTGTTTAACAAGATATTAGATTGACTCTTATAAATTAGAAGATTGTTTTCATGATCTATGTAATCTACTCTATTAATAAAAATAGAACTGAAGGCTCTTGGCACAATTCATTTCTCCCTTCTACTTACAAGTGGGCTCTAAATATAAGGAATCAGGCTTGCCCAATTAATCACAGCACCAAACAATGTGTCTACCTGAAAAGAATATAAAACCACTGCTATTAGAAAGTTTAATTTAAACCCTAGGGCTAAATTAAAGAGCTTTTCAAATACAGAGATTATTGTCCAGGAACAGCAAAATACAATTATGGGTTTTTCTTCTCATTTCATTTTAGGAAATTATTTCTAGAAAAAAAAAAACATAAAAATTTGCTAAATCATTTGGAGGGGGTCGAATATCATCGCTGTTACATTTTAGCACAAACAAGAAAATGGCATGAAGAAATAAAATCAGTCCAATAGGAAGTACTTAAGATTCAAAGATTTTCATTTGCATCCTCTGAGTGACAAAGATAGGGTTTTGCATATGGTGTCTGTGTGCTAACTGAATTTTCTAGCATCTACTCCTTAAATGCAATTCTCATTGTGCAGCCTTAACAAAGAACAGCTAAGTGAATGAGCAGGATGTGATATTTCATGTACTGTTCCCACTTTGGGATTGTCATATTGCATCTGTGGGATTAAATCTTTTAAGGAGTTGTCAAATTTAATTGGTGAATTTGCACAGTTCTGGTTTACTGGATACATCACACTACCAAGATCTTTTTCTTTTATCACTTTACGTTAACTCCATGATTTAAATATTGCCATCTGTGAACAAAGCCTACAGAATTAAGAAAACAGCGTTAGTAAATCAAAAATCTTAACTGATGCATATTTTGAAGACTTTTAACATTGTTTATTTGATACTTGGTGTATTTATGTATTTATTTTTCTCATGGCAGGTATCCCATTTTGTACACGTTCAGCATAGCAGAATGCCTCATAAACATTCCAACAGGTTTAAAGACTAAAAAAAAGAAAAGCAAAATCTACAACATCAGCAACAGACTCACAACTCTTTTAAGATATAAGGACAAATACTTCAAATAAACACTTCAAATGAGAGCCAACTTTTCCCCTACACGTGAGTTCTGCGTTGTCTGAGATCTAACACTCCATCTCTCGTTCCATCTACTAAATTTGTTTTTACTGTCTTACACATCCAGGCTCTTCTGTTTTTTACATTTGTAGCTTCTCTTTGGCTCTTGGATTAAATGCAACTTCCATAAAAGGTGTAGAGGGTCTTCCCAAACATCCTAACTTGGCCCCCTTCCACCTAAAAGTGTTTGTCCTTCAATTATCAAAAAATTATAAACCTACACTCAATTTTTTTCTTTGTTTACTAACAGAATGGGCATTTTATAAGGACAAAGACAATGATTTTATTTTATTCTATTTTTTGTTTGTTTCTGTAAGTGTAAAACAATCTCTGGTAGAGTGCTGGCCAGTAGTAGTAGAGATAGCGGTGATAGGAGAAGGAGGATCTGGGAAGTAATAATAAAATTATTTAATAATAAAAATACTTCTTATTATAATAGCTAATGTGGTTGAGCCCTGTATGCCTGGCACTGTGTAAGGAGATTTGCATTTCCTCCCTTCATTTTTAAAACTATCTTTAGAGGTAGGTGATACTATTATCTAAAGTTAGTAGATGGAGACATGAAGCTCAGAGAGGTTGAATAACTTATTCAGTGTCACAAAATTAATTAATCTGGTGCCAGGATTCAAACCCTGGTCTTCTAGAGCCCACATAAAGGAACTTGTTAAATAACTGTGTGGGGTTGCCTGTGTGGCCCAGTTGATTAAGCATCTGCCTTTGGCTCAGGTCATTATCCCAGACTCCTGGGATTGAGTCCTGCATTGGGCTCCTTGCTCAGTGGGGAGCATGTTTCTCCCTCTGCTGCTGCTCCCCTTGCTTATACTCTCTCTCTCTCTCTGACAAATAAATAAATATATTTTTTTAATGAATGCATGGTGTATGAATAAAGGAAGCAAGGGAGAAAGGAAGGGAGGGAGGAAGGTAGACAAGAAGGAAGGGAAAGAATGAGGGAGGGAAGGAAGGAAGGAGGGAAGGAGGGAAGTGAGAAGGAGGGAAGAAGGGAAGGGAGGAAAGAAGGAAAGGGAGGGAAGGAAGGAAAGAAAGAGAAGCATGCTATCTATAGCAATGGATAATATGCTAAAAAAGTGTTTTGGTTTTTTTTTATGAATTCAAGAAGGTCAAATACTTAGCAACTTTATTAACAACTTTTTAAACTATGGGTTCTGAGAATGAGAAATTGAAAGGCATACTAAATAATGCTTCTATTTGGAAATAATCCTCTTAACAAGTGTATCTATCTTTGTTAACAATGAACATCATGGATTGATTTTGAGAATCAAGATTGTTAATGAAACACCTAGACACAGAGCAGTTATAGCTATTTCCCCAAGCCATGTAACAGGTGGAGCATTTCAGCACAGACATAAAGAATGCAAGGTGACAACAGCTAACATAGAATAAATGGTTCTAGGTATCGGTTTTGCACTAAGCACCTCACTCTGCATATTCCTCTGTTCACTCTTATACAGTCCCATGAGAAGAGTACAGAATCAGAAGGCCAGCAGGCATGGGACCTGGAATTCACACGCAGACATTCTGATTCCAGAACTATAGCCCTTAAGAAGTCACTCTCCAGAGTTCCTGGAGCATCTCTGTTGGAGGCCATGGGAATACGGGGAATTGTGAGAAACTGCACAGTTTATAAGTCATCATTACACATGGGTTATCTCAATGAAACTTTTCAAAAACTTGAATTCTTTCCTATTTGAAAAGAGGGAAAATAATATTCAGAGAAGCTGACTAACTTACTGAAGTTTCTCTGGCCAATAAATGCTAAAACCAATTTGATTCCAGACCTGAGTGTTTACAAAACCCAGGCTCATTTTTTAAAAAGCCACAATATTTTGTGGAGTTTATTATCTACTGTAGTCTGAAGAGAAAGGAGAAACAGCTGTAGCTCACCATAGTGTTCCAATTTCCCAGTAGAATCATCTGAATGCTAATTCTGGTATAACTCTGACTAGCTGAACGAGCTTGATTTACTCTTTTGAGAATGATTATTTTCCTTAGATACATGATTTATCCAAATATAAAAACTGATACAAAATGATGATGATGCTATGGTAGTATCATCCTCAAGAATGAACTTTTCTCCAGGATTTGTAAATTGCATCTTAATGTTAAAAATACATATATTATCACTTTGAATATGGTGATTCCAAGAAATACATAAACACAGTCATCATTTTAACAACTAAATATTTATATATTGGTAATAAATGAAGCACCATTTGAAACAAGACTTTAGAAAGATAGGAATATATAAGCACTGATCTTTAAAAATAGAAAATCAACTAAAATATGTCCTATAACTGAAGTCCTATATTATTATATGGATATATGGTATCTCAAGTAAATAAGGAGTAATAGTTTACTGTTTTAGCAGCTCATATTCTATTGTGACATGAGGTGATTAAATAATTGGTTCTTCAGCTATGTATGTTTGAAGATATTTAACAATATAAAAAAGGAAGGGTCATGTGCTGAACATGTGAAAACTCCTGTCTAAGAATGGTTTTTGAAGACTTTTCCTATCATATCATACATCAGCATAACACCAGTAATATAGTCTAATGGAGGAAGTACTAAAGTAGAATGCCTGTGGACCTAAGGAGTTATCAAGGTTCTCAGCAGCTGGCTCAGCTCCCTGGGTTATAGAGAAGATGCACAATATTGAATTTTCTCCTTCGGAGGGGGGAGGGCACTTACATCCAACATTTCAGTGTCCTGCCCAAGGAAAAAGGGAGAGTTGGCTTGTTGCATTAAGCATGGCTCTGTGGGATTTGGAGAAGATGTATAATCCTGAGAATTATCTCTCAGAAGGGAGGGATAGGTATAGAACATGCACATTCTTAAAAAAAAAAAAAAATGAGAAGCTTCTAGAATCTCCAGCTAGGCTAATTGGTGAAAGTCTTTCCCTGCCAAAACCAGACTATAAAGACTGGAAGAGGAGGCTGCTTCTTCAAAGGCATAGGAACCAGCACATAGCTACAAGAAACATGAAGAATCAGGGAAATATGACCCTACCAAAGGAAAAAAATAAATCAACAGTTATCAACCCTAAAGAAATGGAGACATATAAACTACCTGACAAAGAATTTAAAATAATTTTATTAATGAAGCTTAATGAACTACAAAAGGCACAGTCAGAAGACAAGACAAAATCAGGAAAATCATACATGAACAAAATGAGAAGAGACAATATGAAGAATTAGAAACTATTAAAAAGTACTAAACAGAATTAAAGAGCTAAAAAGTATAACTAAACTGAAATAAAACAAAACAAAACATCAATACAGGGCTTTACTAACAGACTTGATCAAGCAGAGGAAAGAATCTGTGAGCTTAAAGACAGGTCATTTTATGTTATCTAGTCAGAGAGACAGAAAGAAAAGGGGGCAAAGTAGAATGCCTAACTTAGAGAAAGCAGCAATACTACACAACCATAGTTGATATACTGAAAACTGTATTACTGAAAAACCAATCTTTCCATGAAATATTAGGAAGTAACCAAGTGGAAAATAAGACCCATAGATCAGAAAAAGATACTACAGGGAAATCAAGCTCACAAATACAATACAGGAAATGTTTCAAATTCAGAACTGTTTCTTTTTTTAAAAGATCTTATTTATTTATTTGACAGAAACACAGCGAGAGAGGGAACACAAGCAGGGGGAGTGAGAGAGCGAGAAGCAAGCTTCCCGCCGAGCATGGAGCCCGATGTGGGACTCGATCCCGGGATCATGACCTGAGCTGAAGGTAGTCGCTTAACCAACTGAGCCACCCAGGCGCTCCTCAGAACTGTTTCTAAATCCATAATACATCTCAATTATTCTGACTTTCTTAGACAGAAGGTGGATGCATCTATTATAATTCATTTTATAAGCCTATATATATAAATATATGCAGTATTTGTTATCCCATTGCTTTATCTACTCTCAATAAATTTTTAAGTGAAATGGCAATTTCTAAATTAAAGAATAGCTTAAAATTTTGTTACATTTAGATCCTAATAAGTTAGATTGCATCTAAATATTAGAACTTACAAAGAATAACTAAAAATATTTTTGGTTTGATGTGGGGAAGGGAAACTTTAAATGACAGATAAATCTTTTAAAATATTAACTAATAGACATGTAGTTAGAAGGAAGTTACAAGCAGTATACAATTGGACTTACCTGTGGAATAAATAATATAAATCAAAGTAGTATTGTCTGTTTAAATTAATGCATACTTTAAAAAGTCATAGATTTGTGTGCCTGGGTGGCTCAGTGGATTAGGCCTCTGCCTTCGCTCAGGTCATGATCTCAGGGTCCTGGAATGGATGCCTGCATCAGAATCTCTGCTCAGCAGGGAGCCTGCTTCCTCCTCTCTCTCTGCCTGCCTCTCTGCCTACTTGTGATCTCTCTCTCTGTCAAATAAATAAATAAAATCTTTAAAAAAAAGACATAGATTTCTTTTAAATGGCATTTTAGAATTAGTAATAACTTGAAAGTAACTCATACTCTGATTTATAATATTAATTTTTTTTTACTTTATTTGACTCTGTATTTGCTTCATTATTAGGCTGGGTTTTTTTGTTTTGTTTTGTTTTATTTTTGCTTTTTTGTTTTGTTTTGTTAAGAATCTGACTTCCTTTTATATAGTTGAAATAATCTGAAAATTATGAAAGAACAATTAGCTAAAATTTGGAAGACCTAACAGAAAAAAAGTTTTTTTTTTCAAGCAGTAGGTTATTTATAGATTTTTTTTCAAATTCTTTTGAGCCAGAAGCAGTATAATTTTTTAAATTTATTGATATTTTAAAAATTTCTAATTTTTATTTAAATTCTAGTTAGTTGACAAAAACGGTAAAATTGGTTTTAGGTGTAGAACTTTGTGACTCATCACTCACATATAAAACCCAGGGCTCCTTAATATCCATCACCCATCTAGTCCATTCCCCACTCACTTCCCTCCATCACCTCTCAATTTGTTTTCTATAGTTACGAGTATCTTATGGTTTGCTTTCCTCTTTCCTTTTTCCCCCTTCCCCTATGTTCTCCTGTTTTGTTTCATAAATTACACAGACAAATGAAATTGTATGGTATTAATCTTTCTCTGACTTGTTTCATTTAGCATAATACACTCTAGCTCTATCTACATTATCAAAAATGGCAAGATTTCATTCTTATTGATGGTTGAGTAAGATTCCATTGTGTGTGTACCACATCTTCTTTATCCATTCATCAGTCAATGGACATTTGGGCTCTTTCCATAGCCAAATTATGAGAAGAGACTAGAAGCAGTTGATAATATCAGAAGCAGTATAATTTGCTATTAATCCTTAGTTTTGAGGTCAAACATTGTTTCAGATTAAAACAAAATCAAGAAGGGGGAGAAGTAAAAAAAATATGAATATATATGTTATATATATATATATATGATGTACAACATCCTTTTTTTGTGTGTAACCTTAAACTATCTCATGCAGTAAAGATATTTAAACTGTGCTCTGATCTGATGTTATATTCTACCTAAGCCCATTTCAACATGAAACAAGGAATTAAAATTCTGGTTCTAAGTACTTAACAGTTACATAAATTTGGGCAACTTATATCTTGTCACTGCACTTCAATTTCATTATCAAATGAGACTATAGTACTTCACAGATACAACTGATACATAGCCTCTCAATCATTGGTAGTGATTTTTAAAAGTATAGTTTATATTTTCTTTCTTGGAATGCCCATAATACATATGTTCCCCATAAGTGTAGGTATGATCCGTCAACATACAACACTATTAAAATATCATTGACTATGTTCCCTATGTTGTGCCTTTTATGTCTATGACTTACTCATCCCACTACAGGTGGCTTATATCTCACACTTCCCTTCACCCTTTTGCTCAACCCTACCCCTCACATATGCACCTCCTTCCCTCCAGAAGCCATCAGTTTGTTCTTGGTATTGATAGGTCTGATTCTGCTACTTGTTTGTTTTTTCATGATGCAGCTTGGTAGAGTGCAAGAGTTTTTGACATTAGCATCCATCCAGGTCACCAGGAAAGCTTGTTAAAAAATAGTTTCCTAAGTTGTACCCCTATATTTTCTGATCAATAGGTTTGTGGTGAGGTCTGAAAATTTGTATTTCTTACAATATCTTAAATGATGCTGATAGTGCGAGTCTGGGGACTGTAACTTGAGTACTAGTTACATATTATAAGAAATTGAATTGACATTGGAATTGAATATACTAGTATTAAAATCCTTGCTAGAGTACATAGGTGATATCTTTATTCAAGTTAATTCAATTCCTTTAAAGTGTGATTCCTCTTCTATAGGTAAAGAAAAGGGCCATTCAGCATTGAATTCATTTTTTTCCCCCAGAAACTCTGTGGATTAGCTGTGCCTTCCCTGGTCCTAAGATTGGATGGCACAGAACACCCCCACACCACTCCCAGCAGCTGTACCATTCCAAGGCCCTTTTGCTCCAGTGGTGTCCTCCTGATTCCTGATAGCTAAGGAGAGGTTCTGCCTATAATCCCCCATCAGTCCAAATCCCTGTTCTGCTCAAACCATCCTCCAGTTCTAGGATGGGACTTTATCTTATTCATACTTTTCTTTTCAGTTTGTATTTAACTCTGAATGTGATACTGGCTCAGATCTGCTCCCCGCTCAGAGGCTATATAACCCCTGGAATGATGCCAGGGACTGGCACCTTTTTGAACAGTATACAGTCTAGTGAATTCAAGAGAAAGGTTAAAGCTTAAGTAGATAAACTTTAGTATTATCTATAAAATGATATTTGACATAAGAAGAGCCTTTGATATTCCACAGCACAGTCAAGGAGAGACACATGGTAGGAAACCACATTTCTTTAGAAGGCAGGAAGGTCTGACAACACTGTGCTACTAACTGGTGCTTGCGTTAATCACTCAGACAGACTTAAAAATCACTTGTAAAGTTCTGGAAAAATTAACCTTCATCTCTGGCTAAAATCGCCCCTAACTACTATTTTGAAACAGTCTAAAATGGATATAAGGCTGTTTAGAGTACAGGCATCACAATTCTGTTTCTTTTCCAGCATGGGGATGGGGTTCAGCTCAGTCAGAGACCCTAAAATCTAGCATTTCACTCTGTACATACAACTGTACAACAAAAATGTGTTCTCATACTGTATTTTTACCTTTCTGTTTTGCGAAAGTTCTAAACAAACATATGAAAAGACAAATGACTAAGTTTATTTTGGTTTGTATTTTAAAGTCCTCTATATTGGAACACATTAACATATGAACAATAATATAATAAGTGTCTTTGTTTCTGGTTTTCCTTACCATCATTCCTTATAAGAGAGACCAGCATAATTACAGCTGTTCCCTCAAAAGGTGGTAATATCCAGTGAAGTGAGACACCCATGTCAACAAAGGGAGAGGCCCCTATCTTCAAAGACCTGGCAGGAAACATATTAATGAATTATTTGTTTCTCAGGTCCCACTGCCTTAAGGCATGCTCAGGATCCAGACCTAAGAGCAATGTGCTTTTGAAAACCTAAAAGTGACAGGGCAAAATCTAGATGGCTTATCACTGCTGAAACCAAGTACACACCTTCTCTTTCATTGCACTGACACACGTTCTGCACTATTCATCAACCTTATTCTTTTCTTCTCCAGTCTAACCTTTTGGTGACAGTAAACATGACTTGACAGAGGGTCCAACAAAGAAATTTATGATCTTTAACCTTTTTCTGATTTGTGACAGGTTTGGAACTCATCTGGACTAATCCATCAGGAAGAAAAAATATCTTTGGAATTATAATATGACGGTGAGCTTCAGGAGCAGTCATGTGTTTAAATATAGTCCTTTCCAGTTGAAATCTAAATGAATAGAGAAAATGATAATTTTCTACTTAAATAAACTCATTTACTTAGAGTGAAAGGCATCTTTCCCATCAAATGACGGGCAATAGTAGTTCAGCATGCATTTTTAAAGTGTTTATGTGGCAACAACATATCCTGGAAAGTAGATTATATATTAATTCTCATGGCTTTAATATTAAATACAGATATGTGTGTAGTAGAGAAAACAAAGACACTGTAGACATCTGTGAAATTTAGGCATTTTTAGAGTTGGAACTAGTGATATAAATATATGTTGATTTAAATATATCTGTATGTGAAAATGTCCTTATAAATGAAAAGCATTTTAACAATTTCTTCTTTTAAAAAATGTGCCTGATAAAAAAATGCCACTAAATACTGATGGTACTTTTTTGTTGTGAAATGAAGAGAAGGAAATATATTCAGTTGTAAATATTTAAATTTCCCCTATGCTCTGGGGCCAAAACCAGGTGTTTTCTAATCACTTTTCTTCTTTATCAGGCAAATTTGTATAACAACAATCATATTCTCAACTAGAAAAAAATCAAGGACATTTAGTCCCACAATCTCTCAGTGAAAATATGGAAAATAAGGCATTTCGTCTCTATTAAACACTATGCTTGTTTCAATGCTTTTACTCATGATGTGTATAATTTTACATACAAACTGCCAAACTGCAATTTCTTACATAATTAAGCTAAAACTTCCATCCTTCATCCTCTCCATTTTGCCTGGCTTTCTCAGATGGCTAAAGAAAGAGCAGTTTTTGGTATCTTTCATCCCAGGATAATTAAAATACCTCCATTTCCTTTATTTGCATAAAATTCCTACACACATGATTATAATAATAAGGTTAATAACACTTGGGTTGGGGGATGGAGATCGTACTCAAGCTGCTTAGCAACTTGTCCCCCAGTATATACTAAGGAAGTATATTCCTAGTATGTAGAATCCTTGGCAGAGATGTTCTGCCAGACTAAAGCAAATTTTAGCATCAATAGTTTCCTACGGCCGAAATGTATAAATGTTCTTTTTACTGGTTATAGTAGAACTGGGCTCTACTGCTATATAAAAAGTAATTGGGTTACTTTTTAATGATACTGATGAAAGGACCAAATTATTTTTCCAAAGATAGAAATAAAGATGACATTTATGCAACTTCCTACTATGCTCATGGGATCTACCCATCTGACTACACATTGAGTTCACTATGTTCATAAACTTGTTTCCTTAGATGAGTTCAAGGATTTTTTTGTGTTTTTTGTATAATTTTTTAAGGATTTTATTTATTTATTTGAGAGAGAGAGAGAGAGAGAGAGAGAGAGAGGGAAAGCATGAGCAAGGGGGAGGGACAGAGGCAGAGGAAGAAGCAGCCTCCCCACTGAAAAGGGAGCCCAATGCAGGCTTGATTCCAGCACCCTTAGATCATGACCTGAGCCAAAGGCAGATGCTTAACCGACTGAGCCACCCAGGTGCCCCTTAAAGATCTTTTTGATAAAAAATATTTTGGACTTCAGATTGCCCTTCACAGTTTCAATTAAAGGCTTTGTTTTGAATCTGGCACTCACTTAACATTAAATACTTGTAAAATAATATTTGAGAACATACAGAGATTTCTAAATTAAAGCAGGATTCATAAAAATCTCTTTTAACCTATTTTTATTTAGGATTAATGTAATATGCATTTGTAAAATAATGTACTTGCTACATTTTTAAAGTCAGTCAGTTAAGCATCTGACTCTTAATTCCATTCAGGTCATGATCTCGGGGTCATGAGATGGAGCCTGGGTTGTGCTCCATGCTCAACATGGAGTCTGCTTGAGATTCTCTCTCCTCCTCTGCCCCTACTCCTGCTTATGAGCACATTCTTTCTGTCTCTCTCTCTAAAATAAGTAAATAAAATCTTCAAAATAATTTTTACAAAGTCAAAATGACTTCCGAATTAATGACTTTCTTCTAGTTGTTGACTTCTACGATACAGTGAGGAACATTTCTCTTTAGATAAAGGTTCAGTATCAGTTCATGAACTATTCTTAAAGATGTGTAGGTCCTGTGAATTAGAAAGGCCCCGCTGGAGTGATATTGGGCACATTTCCAGGATCTGCAAGAGATGAACAAATGATAGCCTCTGACCTATAATTTATCCTCAGCTGTTTACAGGAAATGTTGCTGATGTTTAGCTGATACTCTCATGATTGCTCATGTTATAAAGTAAGGCCAAGAGATTAGCTGAGGTGCTGTAGTGATAAAACCACAATTTGATCATAATATCAGCTTCAGGTTAGGGAAATTCTATAATCTCCAGATGTGTCAACCCACCTGCAAACTTGAAAACATCTCAGTAAACTCCATGTGGGACTGGGCCATTTCTGTTGGATTCATGTTTCTAAACCTAGTTTAGTTGGCACTGATCAAATGGAGATAAGATTTTGTACCTTCACAATGTCCTCTACAATTGCCATTAGACACATTCAGCCACTCCAAATAAACATACTTCCCAAGTAAAGTCAGTATCTTTGTCAAGCAAGCATATATTCAAGATCATTCTTTAAACCTGAGTTTCCACAACAATCCACTTCTCAGTATACAGCTGAAGGAAATGAAATCACTATCCCTGAGAGATATCTGCACCCCCACACTCACTGCTGCATTCTTTCCAATAGCCATGATGTGGAAAATTATTTATTGACAGATTAATGTATAAAGAAAATGCATACACCCACAAAATGAGATACTATTTATTCGTTAAAAAAAAAGATAGGAAAGAAAAAATGAACTATTTGCAACAACAACAACAACAAAAAATGACAGACGTTGAGGGCATACATGCTAAGTGAAATTACTCAGACAGAGAAATACATAAACTGTATGGTCCCACTTGTATGTGAAGTCTATGGAAATAAATTCAAAGAAAGAGATCAAATTGGTTGTTGCCAGAGGTGGGGTGAGGAGTGAGGAAATTGGGTGAAGATGGTCTAAAGGTACAAACTTCCTTGGGGCACCTGGCGGCTCAGTTGGTTAAGTGACTGCTTTTGGCTCAGGTCATGATCCTTGAGACCCGGGATCGAGTCCCACATCGGGCTTGCTCGGCAGGAAGCCTGCTTCTCCCTCTCTCAGTCCCTCTGCTTGTGTTCCCTCTCTCACTGTGTTTCTCTCTGTCAAATAAATAAATAAAATATTTTTTTTTAAAAAAGGTACAAACTTCCAGTTATAAGATAAATAAGTTCCAGATGATTTGGAATACTCTGAAAAGGTAAAATTTAAGAGTAAGTATCTGGTTACAATTAGTGGTGGATTTAGGTGTGGTCTTCTAGGAATTCCATGGTTTTACACAGTCACTCAGGAATTATCAAACCCCATATTTCTAAAGAAGTTGTATGGAAGAAACAATGTCCAGATTGGGGGGAAAATACAGCATTATTATTATTCTTAGTGTTTGCAAAGCATTTCCAAACCTGAGGTGTAGGATTCTTTAGTCTCATGTATTTATTTTATGTAACATCTGTTGACTGCTTTCTAGGCTTCAAGCACCATAGTGGTGCATAAAACACTCAGCGTCTCTTCATGGAAATCACGTTGTGGTGGTATGTGGTGGTAACAATAAATTAATAAAGGAATATAGAGGTCACAAGTTGTGTTGTGTTTTATGAAGGAGCAGAACCCAGTATAGTATAAAACAAATATAACAGAGATTACCTGTTTCAGAAAGGGATATCAGGGAAGAACTCTTAAAGAAGGAGCATTTCAGCTGATACCTAAAGATGAAAAGGAGATAGCCAAAAAAGAATCACATTTTCAGGGAGAGTAAATGGTGTTAAGTATGGATGTCCAAAGGATGAAATTTGCTGGGCATAATTAGAGAATTAGAAATTATCAGTGTAGCTGAAGTAAAGTGGTAAAGAGAAAGAATTGAATGAGAATGAAAAGATAGATGGAGGGAATTAAAAAAAAAAGATGTAGGGAATTAGATACGAAGAAACCTTTAGGATTGCCACCACAATTAAATTTTGTATAAGTGTAAAAGAAGTTATGGAAAACTTTTAAGCAGGTATATAACATAATATGATTTACAGTCTGTTTTTCATAGAAAGGTCTTGCATAGATTTTATTACATTTATTTCAAAACACCTAATATTTTACAACTATTTTAAGTTACTTTAAAAAATATTAATTTTAGGGGCACCTGGGTGGCTCAGTTGGTTAAGTGACTGCCTTCGGCTCAGGTCATGACCTGGAGACCCAGGATCGAGCCCCACATCGGGCTGCCTGCTCGGCAGGAAGCCTGCTTCTCCCTCCCTCACTCCCCCTGCTTGTGTTCCCTCTCTGGCTGTGTTTCTCTCTGTCAAAAAAATAAATAAAATCTTTAAAAAATATTAATTTTGATTAGTTGCATAAAGAACTATGATTAATTTGTTTCCAGGATTTTGCCATCTTATTAATTGTGATGTTGGTATAATAATTAGAATTTTCTATATTTAGAATAATTTTATCTGCAAATGTGGCTATTTTGTTTCTCCCTTTCTAACCTTTATAACATTCTCTTGCTTTTTTTACTGGTATAAGTAATAGAAGTGATAGAATGGTTTTTAACTTTATGTATTCTATATTTACACACTAAGTGCAATGTTAATTAATGCTTTCTATAGTCATCTTTTATAGGCTAAGGAATTTTCTATTTTTATTTTTCAAAATATTCTATTCTATATTCCTAGTTAAGGAGGGTGTTTTTTAAATCATAAAGCAATTTTTGAATTTCATCAAATACAATGTTATTGGAGATCGTGTAATTTTTCTCATTTAATCTGTTAATGTGGAAAATTGCCTTTATTTTCTAAGTTAAACTACAATTGTATTTCTTTTATGAAATAACTTGGTCACGATATAATTTTTCCTTATGACACTGAGTTGAGTAAACTATTAGGTTAAGTAAGTTAGCTAATTTGTTAAGGTTTTTGTATCTATGTTAATGCCAAAGGCTGGCATATAATTTTCTTTTTTAATATATTTTGCTGTCAGTTTTTGGTTTGAGTATCAAGGTTCTACAATCCAGAAGATTAATTCATAAATAGTACTGGAGAAATTTGTGTAAGATGAGAATTAATTCTTGATTCATTGTCTAGTTTAGGTATCCTAGGTGAAGCCATTTAAGCCTTGTGTTTTCTTTTGGAAATATTTAAATTATTGATTTGATTTTTTAATACTAATTGGATTATTTATGTTTCCCACTTCTTTTATCAGTTTGATTGATTTAATCCAATAAAATCTGGGAAGATGGGGTGCCCAGCTGGCTGAGTCAGTTAAGTGCCCAATTTTTTATTTCCACTCAGGTTATTATCTCAGGGTCAGGAGATTGAGCTCTGTCTCCAGGTCCTTTTGAGTATGGAACCTACTTAAGATTCTTTCTCTTTCTCTCCCTCTCCTTCTGCCCCTCCCCCACTTCTCTCTCTCTCTCTCTCTCTCTCTCTCTATCTCTATCTCTATCTCTATCTCTATCTATCTCTGTCTCTAAAAACAAGAAAGTAAAATAAAATCTGGGAAGACAGTTTCTAATTTATTGGCATGAAGTTTTACCTAACATCTCTCTTTTTTTTTTTTTTTTTGGTATTACATATTATCTGTGGAGCTATTTTTCTGGGAATCTCAAAGAGTGATTGTTCCTTTCTCTTTTATATTGTTGGTTTTGCCACAAGTTTATCAATTCATTATCTTTCCAAATTGGCTTGTTGAGCCTCTTGACTGAATTTTTCATATTTTATTGATTTCTCTTCTAAGGTTAGTATTGGAATTTGGAGGTTTATGTTGTTTGGATATTATTATTATTATTTTATGAACAAAATACTTAGCTCACTACATTTTCAGGTTTATTTTCTAATAGATGCATTCAAGGCTAAAAATTACATGAAATATAATTAATATTTAAGCCAGTCTTTATTATAATCAAGTTAAAATATTTCTAATCCCATTATAATTATTTCATTGCCCTATGTCTTTTTTTTTTTAAAGATTTTATTTATTTATTTGAGAGAGAAAATGAGAGAGAGAGAGAGATAAGCTGACTCCTGCCTGAGCACAGAGCCTGCCGTGGGGCTCAATTCCAGGACCCTGGGATCATGACTTGAGAAGAATGAAGATGCTTAACTGACTGAACCACCCAGGTGCCCACCCCATGGGTTATTTACAGCATCATTTCAAAATAAAAATTCTCAAACATAAAAGAGTTTTCTAAATATATTTTTCTATTTATATGTAAAAACTGCATCATGTCAGAAAACACTCTATAATTTAAACCCTTTAGAATTTTTTGAGATTATGTTTCAGTATACTTTTTCTATTGGTAACTTCAGTTCGCAGTCCATTGCAGGAGAGCAATGCAAAAGATACAGCAAACTGGAAAACTGGATATCTGTGATTTACTAGCGAGACAGGTAAGACTACAGATTGGAATCATTTCCGAAATTCCAACAAAATGCCTCACAGCTTCAGGGAAACGTCAGAATGTTAGTACATATTGATTGTTACTTGCCATGTATCGGAAGATCTGGGGAAAAAGAATAATTTGAGGGGAAAATATTGACCAGTTTGTAAGCAGAAATAAAAGGGTATCTATGCAGTACTGATGTTTTCATCTAGCCTCTTTATCTCTCTTCTTTTCTTTCCACTTTCACGATTTGTGTTTTTATTTCATGTGCTAATGAATCTCACTCTCAGGCTACAGGAGAATGAATTGGAGTGGGAGCTAGAGTGGAAGTACAGAAACCCATTGAAAGAGGATTATAATTACAAATATTAGAGAAGATTACCACCTAGAATGAGTGGAAACAAAGGAGGAAATAAATTAATTGATTTGATACATATTAAGGGAGAATATCTACAGTGTAAGATCCATAACTGAATTAAATATGAGAAAAGAAGATGGAAGCCAGAAATCAAATGTATTATTGTCAAATAATATGGTGATGCCATGTCCTGAAGGGGGGAAAGAGAACATAAGAAGAGGTATGGAACAGAGAAAGAAAAGTGAGAGTTCAATTTTGGTTTACATGTGTTCTAAATTTCTTTAAATCCAAACCCAAATTGTGTTATTGCACCACCTTCTTGCTGTCTGGATGGTTTAGGAACCCAAATCAGGCATATCATGTTAACACAAAGGAAAAGAAACCAGAGGGTGTCATTTCTGATCATTCTCAGGGACTGTGTCCATTAGTGAGTAGGGTTCAATCAATATCTTAGACTCTCTTCTGTCAAGAGTTATAAATCCTACTCATGGTGGAATGAGAAATGATACAATTATCTTAAGAGGGTAAGGAAAGAAGCAGGCAGAAATACCCCCTTACTATGAAATCTAGGTGATTTGAGTTAGATTAGATTTCAGGGAGAGGAGAGGAATAGGGGAAGATGAAGAGTCAAGTTTAACTCTGGATTGCATATTTGGATGAGCAGATGAGACAAATAGCACAGTGATGGGGTGGGGCGGGGCGGGGGGGGGGGGAGATACAAAATTGGTTTTAAAACAGATCCCAAGAGCTACCATATGAAATTGTCAATGGGCTTAGGAACTGAAACCTGATCTATTCCCTAGATGTAACTTTCAGTTCAGCATATAAATAACAATTGACACCTACTATATTTTATTGGGTGGGCAGAGGGAAAGGATCTGCAAAAAAATAAAAAGTATAGAAGGAGGGTAACAGGAGTGTTTGTGTCATAATGTTAGGAGAGGGACAGGGCCAGGGTACCCAACAAGAAAATATGAAGTTGGAACAGCTAAGACAAAACCACACTAACATCTTGCTTTGCACCTTAGACAGGACCCCAATAGCATTCTGTTTTGCAGCCTTTGCAGAAATGGCTTCTGCAAAATGTCCTAAAATAAAACAATTAACCACAAAGCATTTGTCACCATCGTGAGCATGGGGCAGTTAAGACGTAAGGCCCCAGATGTCAGCCAAAAAAGACCATTAGCGTGTGAACATTAGCCTAAGACACATGCACGATCAAAGCCCTGATTGGCGTGACTCAGCGCATCCTGATTGCTTACAATAGTTTTTGCAAAATGGCTCATAAAACCCCCTAAACTTAGAAATTCCAGTGCAACCAGGTCGGGTTCCCTCTCTCTCTAGGAGCTTTGTACTATCCTCAATTAACTTTACTTTGCTGCCCACCACTCTTCCTCTGGTCTACCTCCTCATTCTTCCAAGTGGCGCGACCGGGAACCGCATGTGCTAAAGGAATAGAAACCCTGTGACAATTACGAAAGGGGAACGGAGCATTTTAAGGAGAGATGAACAACATTTAAACAAAAACAACATAAAAAGAAGTCAACAATCACATACTTTTGATATTCTGCATATGATAAACACTATGAAGCATCCCTTGCTTTTATAGAATCAAAGTGCTTTTAGTAAAAAGAGCTTTAGTGGGGCGCCAGCAGTTATGGTCAGATTTTAATGGCCTAGGGTTTTATAGAAGATAATAGCTCTTTTTTGATTTGAAGAATAATGTAAAGGTGAATGGATTAAATAAATCTTAGTTTCCTTCCTTCCTTCCTTTCTTCTTTCTTTCTTTTCCTTCCTTCCTTCCTTCCTTCCTTCCTTCCTTCCTTCCTTCCTTCCTTCCTTCCTCCCTCCCTCCCTCCCTCCCTCCCTCCGTCTTTCTTTCTTTCTCTTTTTCTTTCCTCTCTCTTTTTTCTCTCCTAGAAAGAAATAATGTTCAGAGTTGATGGGAGGTGGACTTCCCATTCTTTCTTACTCCAGACCTTCCCAGAACCCAGTAACTCACGTTATGGAGATGAAACCAAAAGATAGAAAGGTAAAGAATACCTGATTAAATTTTTCTCAAAACCTGAGTGAGTTTTAATAATATGATAATTAAAAATCTCAAAACAGACTGAAATTTATTTAAAGTACTATACTTTAATCACAAGATCTTATTCCTTCCTTTGAAATCAGTTTTAAAAAAATATTTTGGTTCACATTGAAAATTGCATGAGTTACATTTATTTATATATCTGTTTATTACTTTCCCACACAAACACAAAAATAGCCCAGCTGTGATTACATATTACTAACTGTTTATAAATTGCAAATCTGTTCCCTAAAAATTCTTGACACTACTCCAGGGAGGCATGTATACACTCTGAATTTTTTAATAAAAGATACTTTGTATCATGCATATGTAATCTGTACTAGGGTTAGTCGAGGACATACAATTTAAAGTCAGCACAATGATTTAGTAAGTCTCTAAGGATTTTATAGAAGATAATAGCTCAAACCACCTTATGACATTCCATTAACAATTTTCTTTGGGATAAATCTTTTAAGTCAGCATGCTTTCTTATAGGCACTTAGCATCTATCTGAAAATCATACATATCCTTTTTGCTTCATCTGACCATGTATAATTTAATTTTAAGATGCAGCTTTTATCATAAAAGTTTTTCAGGAAGTAATTATAAGTTTGAACTACCTCTAATCAGCACTTTTTATCAATTTACTGGCATTTTTTAAATGTTTTCATGATATCATGTTTTCCTGAACTACCTAAGTAGATTTAACCCAACATATAGAATGTCCTTTTCTATTTATATCTGAGTAGCAATCATTCTATGTCAGTGAGTTCCTTTCTTATAAGGTGTATGATCCACTTTTTTTCATCTTTTAATCTTACCAACACCCAGGGCACTTTATAACCCTCATTGTTGACAGAGACTTTTAGCTACCAAAGGAGGAAAGTTGGACATTAATACACTCTTTACTGGGTAATGAGCCTGGAGGAGAGTACAGAATATATTTTTTATATATAGGAAGAATTATTTATTTATTTATTTTTAAAGACTTTATTTATTTGACAGAGAGAGACACAGCACGAGAGGGAACACAAGCAGGGGGACTGGGAGAGGGAGAAGCCGGCTTCCTGATGAGCAGGGAGCCCAATGCGGGGCTCGATTCCAGGATCCTGGGATCATGACCTGAGCCAAAGGCAGACTGAGCCATCTGGGCTTTCCTTTAACTTAATTTAGAATAATGTAAAATTCGTCTTCCTAACTATCTTATTATAAAACAAATTTGAATGTGATATTTGCATGGTGACCCCAGAACTTTCATGCTTTTGTTCATTCACTTACTTTTTCTTTTGCCATATACATTTTATGACCATTTACTGAAGACTTTAGAACCCCTTAGACATACTGATTTCTTACTCTTTCTTAGCAACTATTAATCCGTTATACACCAACAGAAACTCCTGAACTTCTAGTATTTTTACTCAAGGTTTTATGAATTCCAACAAAGTGAACAGATGATATGACCTCTTTTTGTAAGTTTTCATGACTTTTCTCATGAGATATGGGTTTATCTTAAGCCATTAATAATCAAATGTCCTTTTAACACTCCTTATCATTTTGACCACCTTGAAAATAGATACATTGACAAATCTTATTTGAAACTCCCTTCTTGATTTCTCACTGGCTATTTATCTCCTGCTTTGTCTTCTAACCTAACCACTCTGTTTCAGTTTTCTGTTCTATTTTGTCAACAGTTTTTAAATAGAGACACAGTTTAAGATTTTTTTTTTAATCCAGTCTTCATTTCCCTTTACATTCTTTCTATGGATAATTGCATTCACATCAATGATTTGATTGGCAATTATTTCTTAATTATACCTCTAGCCTCTCTTCACCCTTTTTATTCCACATTCTCATTAAAGTCCAACATTTGTTTTAATATCCTACCTGCATACACCTGTTAATATAGCTGTTTTCCCTGTCTCTATATTTTATAATATGGTAGCAAAAATATTAGAAGTATATTCAGGAGCTAAGGGAATATGGGAAGCCTTGCTTTTACAAGAAAAACTATAACTTTAATAGTCTTGCACCTTCAAATCTCTATTGTTGGCCTTTCTTTTTATTTTACTAAGAAAATACAAGCAGGCTTTAAAAATTGCTGTCTTCTTGCCATTAGGTTTATCAAAAACCATCTGTATTCATATGTCCCAACTATCTTGCATGTTCTGTGAACAAATTATCCACATTTTTATTTAAGACCAACCCTCCCACTGCTCTTTGGATCACTTCTACTATCACCAACTCAGAAACCTTATTTCTGCTGTTTATTGTCTCATTTCTATCAGTCTGCAGCCATGTTCATATCGTAAAAGGATAAAAGCAACTCCCTGGACACTGTGCTACTTTATAACTACTTTCCACCCTCTGTGCTCCCGTTTGGAACAGTAATCTCCTAGGAGCCTCTACAGTCCATCCTGACCATCTGAATACCTTCTCCCTTTGATCACTCCACTGCCATTTTCAGGCCCAGCCCTCCCCCAGCACCAACTCAACTGAGATCACTTTTGTTCCACATACCAATGAATCTATCCTGTTGAACCAAACCTCTGGACATGTTACTCAAACCCTCAGCAATTTTCAACGACCAATTGTTGTAGGATTTCTACTTCTTTAGAGTCCATGGTTCTTGGTCATGCCAGTTCAAAGAATGAAGAGGTAGACCAGACAACATGGTGGGCAGCTAGGCAAAGTTGCTGTTTTGACGTTCAGATCTAGAAGGTTTTATGAGCTCTTTTGTGGAGCTATCTTAAGCAACCAGGGTGTGTTGAGTCATGCCAATCATGGTTTTGATCATGTATATGTCTACCTATTAGGGTAATGTTTAAGTGCTGATGGTCTTTTTGGCTGACATCTGGGACTTATGTCTTAACTCTCATTTGCTCATGATAGTGATAAATGCTTTGTGGTTAATTGTTTTATTTTAGGACATTTTGCAGAAGCCATTTCTGCAAGGGCTGAAAAACAGAATGCTATTGGGGTCCTATCTAAGGTGCAAAACAAGATGTTAATGCGGTTTTGTCTTAGCTGTTCCAACTTCATATTTTCTTGTTGGGACACTGGCCTTGACTACCTAACTGTCCAACTAACTTTTAACACAATCCTTCCATCTCAATTTTCCCCCCTCTTTTTCAAAGTGACATACAGTGAGCAATCCTTTTTTTTTTAACCTTCATTGCCTTATTCATCATTTCCTAACTTTTAAATAAAAGATTTCCCGAGTTGTTCGTTCTTTCTTTCTTTCTTTCTTTTTTCTTTCTTTTAAGATTTTATTTATTTATTTGACAGAGAGAAACACAGCTAGAGAAGAAAAAGAAGCAGGGGGAGTGAGAGAGGGAGAAGCAGGTTTCCCACTGATCAGGGAGCCTGATGCAGGACTTGATCCTGGGACTCCAGGATCATGACTTGAGCTGAAGGCAGACACTTAACAAGCCACCCAGGAACCCCTGTTCTTTCTTTCTATGCTTCCTTTCTAGAGGGTCTCATTTAATCTCATGGCTTTAATAGTCATTTATCAACAACAATAATAATAATGTGCAGTTATAATTAATATAAATCATTGACTAATTTATCTCAGAACAAAATTAATTTCACCTTGCAGATAGTGAAACAGAGCACAAACTGAGACGTACAGTATCTTGGTCAAATGTACAAAGCCAGCAAGTACACAGTAGTTCAGGGATTCAAATTGTGGCAATTTGGCTCTAAGATCACAACTTTAATCATTACACCACATGGATAGTATATTTCTAGGCCTGACTTCTTTGTGGAGCTCCACAGTGTTATTTCCCAACTTCTTACCCAACATCTGCATTTGAAAGCTTCACACACATCTAAAAAGCAAACATATCAGGCACTGATATTTGAGCTTCCTCCTAAGCCTACTTAATTTGTCTTTCCCATCTACATGGTAGAGCTTCTGTTTCTCTGAAATCATCCACCTTTCTGTTTCCAAGAACATTAGCCTTTTGACCACAATTCCAACTTATACCCAAAACGGATTCTTCACACTTGCTCTTCATCTTGCCAAAATGTTGTTCCCTGAGACTGTATCTGACTTGCACTCTCATTTTACTTAGGTTGTGCTCCAAGATAAGACTCACTTTGAATAAAATGGCCTCCTCACTATTTATTTTTGCTCAGTCTCTCTCTGTCTGGATGATTTTATTTTTCTTTATAGGACATATCACCACCTGTAATTAAATATTTGTTTTTAGGGGCACCTGGGTTACTCAGTCATTAAGCATTTGCCTTCAACTTAGGTCATGATCCTGGAGTCCTGTAATCAAGCCCCGCATCAGGCTCCCTGCTCGGTGAGAAGCCTCCTTCTCCCTCTCTCACTCCCCCTGCTTATGTTCCCTCCCTAGCTGTGTTTCTCTCTGTGAAATGGATAAATAAATAAATAAATAAACAAACAAATAAATAAATATTTGTTTTTAGTTGCTTGTAATCTATTTCTCTTTTAAAATGAAAACTCCATTAGGAAAGACCTCATCAAGCCATTCCCTTGCTCTGCCAAAGCGTTTTATTGGCCTTTTTCTAAACTCACTTTATATTTTTTAGCCCATTTTTTCCACTCTCAGTTTCTTTTTTTCAATATCATATTTATCTAACAGTAATGATATAATGATATTTTTGCTCTGAAGATGTCCATAATTTCTCCAGTTAAAAGTTTGCCTTTGTATTTTTATTTTTTTAAGACTTTATTTATTAGAGAGAGGGAAAGAGAGAGAGCACAAGCAGGAGGAGGGGCAGAGGGAGAAGCACACTCCTCACTGAGCAGGGAGCCCGATGGGGGTTTGATCCCAGGACCCTGAGATCCTGACCTGAGCCCAAGACAGATACTTAAAAACTGAGCCACTCAGGAGCCCTCCTTGTATTTTTATACAAATCCTTTTCTCGAACATCGATCATGGATTTCATATTGTATTCTGCCCAGTGGAACAATGTATGTGCCACTATTTTTCCCCCTCATGAAATTATGTTTGATTTCCATTCCAGTCAATAAACAATTGTTGACACACTCACAGTTCCCTTGTCTGGCAACAATGTCTTATCATTTTTACATATTTTGAAGCCCTTAGACATAGTAACTTACATGTATTCTGTAAGTAACTTACACACATAGTAACTTATAATCGCTCAATAAAGGTTTGTGAGATTGGTGAATCCTCCCATTCCTGAAAAATACATTCAGTTTCTTAAACTGAATCAGGCAATATAATTACTATAAAATTTCATTATTTTTGGAAAAAAAGCTCTCATTAAGATGGTAAAGCAAATAATAATGCTCTCTCCTCTATTTATGTATTTTGGGATTTTTGCTTGTGTTGTATTGTTTTTTTGTGTACTGGGTTTTCCTACAGAAGGAAATGGTTGTAGCTCTCACTGACTTTCTACCATTTACTATTCCTGGTATATTGCCTATGGTAAATTGAAAACCGAATGATATGTACTCTCCTCTGAGGTTATATTTGTTAAGTGACCCACATTGAGTAGGTCAGATTCACAATCACTATTAAAAACCCAGTGAAGCTCAGGAAGCAGCATTTCCTCTGCATTTAGCAGCTGCTTTCCTAATCTTCTTTCCCTTAGCAATGACAGGCAGGCTACTGGGAGGCCTCTTATGTCCCTTGGACTTGAACTTCTTATACTGACAGTAGCCTCACAGATTAGTTTGGCATAAATAACAGCTGCTTTAGCCTCTTGTGGTATAATTTTTGACAAACTATCTGACGTCTTATCTAAGAAACAGGACTAGAAATTACATTGGAGGGAGATTTCATTTTATTTGTTGAACTAGTAGAATCCAGGATTTGTGTATAATCCAAAAATATCTGTCATAAATGTCAGATGTTTGTTTGCTCACGGAAACCAATAATTTATCTTTCTAGATTTACTATATATTCCCAAATCTCAAAAAAGGGAATACTACAATTCCTATAGTTTATTAAATCTAGATATACACCTGCTATTGTGTGTTTAACACCATAAAACAGCTACAGATTCGAAATAACACAATTATCGATTATATGTTTTTCATCCAGTAATCCAAATCATATCCCTATCATTGTTGGATTTGTTGAGAAAAAGAATGGAAGATATTGTATAATGTCCCAAGCTCCTTGCTTATTAAAAAACAAGACTTTTTAGGTTCTTTGATTCTCTAAAATCTTTTACCTCATTAAAAAGAAGTTCCCTATATTCCATAAATTCAGCCTTGGAATAAATTATTCTTTTTGGTGGTTGTGTCACACTGTTGGCTTATACTGGAAGTGTGAGCTAACAAATCCTGTGTGTGTGGGTGTGTGTGTGTCCTTTTTTAAAACATGAAGTGCAGTCCAATCAGGATTCCATAAATTAAGTCAATGCAATTGATTTCTTCTAATGTAAATTCAAGACTCTACCTTGTTAATTTTGGTCCGTTATTCTAGGCAACTAAAATTATGTTGAGATTTAGTCATGTCACCCAGTGAAATGGTCACCCCCTTTTACTTTGTGTTATCTAAAAGCTTAATATAGAACAAGGATAGCTTCCACTCAAGACTTTCACAAAATGCTGAAGTGGCAGGGATACAAGACACAAAGCTTTGAGGAACCACTCTGGACCAATATCAATATACACTTGCTGGATTATTGTAAAGTAAACCTCCAGATTTCCTCCCCTTGTCACCGTGATCCCTTGCCACTTATTCTCAATCCTGAATCTTAATAACACACTCAAAGCAGAAGTTAGATCATGGAAATCCCTGTTCAAAATCTTTTTCTCATGCCTATTAAAAAATTCATGCTTTTATTACTTGGTGCCTAATCGGAAGAAATCATGGTTTGCTTGGTACTGCTTGTAACTGACCCACTCCAATTCCCAGTGAATTCTTTTTGTTTCTCTATTTTTAATTAAGGATTGTAACAAATTTTCCACTTGTTTATTTAGAAAGAAATGGGAAAAAAATCTAAAACATATGAAGTAAAATATACTTCAGACCTAGTAAAGTCAAGCTAGATATATATCGGCCAGTGCTTTTATATAATACATAATAGAAGAAGTACAAAAGGGAAAAGGCTAGAGCAATAATACCTTGTGTAGTTGATTGAATAGCATTCCCCAAAATTCATGTTCACCTGAAACTCTGAATGTGACCTTATTTAGAAATAGGATCTTGCAGATGTAATTACAGCTCTAGAGATAAGCTCATTCTGGCTATAGAGTGGATCCCTAGATCCAATGACTGGCATCTTTAGAAGGAATGGACACAGAGAAACAGAGAAGTCTGCATTAATGCCAGACAACAATTAGAATTACGTTGGCACAAGCCAAGGGACGCCTGGGACTACTAGAAGCTGAAAGAGTCGAGAAAAAATCCTTTGCTACAGTCTTCAGAGGAAACATGGCCCTGCTGAAACCTTGATTTCAGACTTCTAACCTCTGGAACTGTAGGATAAATTTATGTTGTTTTAAGACACCATAGCAGCTCTAGGTGATAGGTAATGTGTCAGAGCATATCTAGGAAACTAATTCACTATGTAAATACTTTTTAAAAATTTTTTTAAAGATTTAATTAATTTAAAAAGATCGATGTCTTTTGTCGGTTCTTATAATTCCCACTTAAGCTTCATCGATTTGAAAAATAAAAGGTAAGGAAAGGATGAAGTCTGGAAAAATCAAATGCAAAGAAAGCACCAATTTAGATTAGCTTGGTCACACTGAACTACATAAGTGGCCCAAGGGAGGTGGCTGGTGGTGGGAAATCTAAGTAAATATGTGACATAGATGAGTTACCTTTGAGATGTTCTATGAGAACATTTTACATGTTGAGATATTGTTGAGGAAAGTCTACTGTGTCTCCCCTCTTGAAGGCCATTCGTGTATTAGTATGTGCTGGGATAAGTAAACCTGTTTAAATTTGTGTATTGCAACAACAACCGATATCTAAAAACCTTTTCTTTTCTTCCCACAGAAAACCTATTCATGTCCTCCAGAGATAATGTTCTGAGAAATTCACTTTAGAAAACACATCTTTGTCTATATGAAATCATCTGACTAAATTTAAAATATAGGCTGATCCATTTTACTTTAAAATCAATAAAAACACATATATCATTCATTCTTTAAAATTCTAGTTCTTCCTTGGGTGTATATGTAATTCATAGGGGCAGTGTTTGATAATATATGAGCATGTAAAACCTCTCACACATGTGTTTTCAGATTTCAACTTTATGTAGCCAGAGGTGACCACTTCAAAGGGAATATAGAAAATGTGAACTGAAAAAGGGAAAATTTTGACTAGTTGCCAATGTGTGGTTGACAAAATCCAGATGTTAGCATTTGAACCTTTTACCTTTTTTAGAAGATGGATTTTCCTTCTATAATCCACATAGAAAGACCCAGCCTTCTCAATATTAAGGCACCTGAAAAGTTTAGCAATACTTTTCAGACATCTGAGCACCTACTCAAATAACTATGCAGATCTTGAAAAGAAAAAAGAAGCTCTCCTTCAAAACAAAATTAATCAGATTATGTGACTAATGTGTTCTAGTGGACAACTGTGCAGAAACTACAAAAGAAGGAAAAACTGAGCTTATAGGTTTAATTGCATTTATACATAGGAAGGTAACATAATGTAGTAGCAACAGCAATGAATTTTGTGAGGAAATCTGGGTTCACATTTTAGCTCTGGCAAATATTAGCTGAAAAAGCTTGGACAACTTAACTTTGCAGGTCCTCAATTTTCTAATATGCAGGATGGGTTGGCAAACAAATCAGTGAGACTATGTCTATGTTCAGGATCAACATAAAGATAGCATTTGAAAAGAAGATTTTTACCGTAAAACACCATACAAGTTGAGCTGTTTATTATGTATTTCTTTTGTTAATTGAAGTGGAAAAGATTAAGGTTAATTAAAAGAGATGACATATTTAACACCAGGAAAATAGGCCTTCTCATCCTTAATTTATTATTTTTTTTACCGTATACTGAGTTGAATCTGGTAAGTAAAATCACATGAACTCAATCAAAAATAAAATGCGTTGGGGTCTTTTTCTTCTTACCAAATGAATGATCATTTTAAAAAGCTGTTCATGACTCCTGTTTGTAAATTAGAATGAGAGAAAGATAGAGGGAAAGAGAGAGGCCATTCAAAACCACTGAAGTATAAAAGATATATGTTTCTGCTAAGCCTGCCAATACCCAAATGTGGCATAATAATCAAAATGAGGAATGCAGGTAAAATAATAGTGCAGAAAGTTTTTAAATGATGTGAGGATAATTGCCTAGTACGTAAATATTATTTTCAATCAACAGGGGGTTTATCACTCATATTTCTGCTGTAAATATATTATGGCTATTAAACATATTTTCCTAGTGGGAAAGGAATTTATATCTAAAAGCAAAGAGAGGGTCTAAAAATACAGAAAGACTGGAAATGGGGAAAGCATCTGATCTAATTAAAACACAGCTAAAATTGTATATTTTTGGAGCTCCTCAAGAATGCTAATTTCTTTTTGTTTAATGTTTTCTATTTATCAGAGCCATGTAAAATAATTCCATGATCCATCTTTAAGTCTTCATTAAATAAGGAATGCACTTCCGTTTGTTTCTTGCCTTCAGTGAATTTATAATCTAGATACATGTGAAAAGGAATTTCAATAAAAAGTAACCTCATTTGAATTGTCTGGCACAGGGTTAAAAAAATATTAGGAATGAGACAGTAAAAGAGAAAAAGATTTCTGGATTATTTTAATTCTAACAATCTTAAAGATGTGTCTAGAATACTTTTGCTTCCAAACATTCTTACTTGTTTATAAAAATGCATGAGTCACCAGATATGAGGTTCAGAAAATATGTTCACTGAGGGCAAAAAAATAAAGGGCCTAGATGTGCTATTAACTTGTATGACCTCTCAAAAGTCTCTAGACTTTCAATATCACCACCTTTACGGTGACAAATATGTTTCATCTTGAATTCTAGCTCTGATTCCTTGTAGGAATGTACCTAAAGCACTGTGTTGAAGAATCCAAGACTTTCCCTAGAATAAACACAAAAGCATGCTGCTCTTATAAATGCCTACCATGGATGAAGAGAGAAAAGCTGCAACACAAATATCACTTAAAAAAAAAAAAAAAAAGACATGTCTAAGGTGCATTTGACCTAGAAATTCCATGGATCCATAATGAATACTAAGGAAGAATACCAAAGTAGTCAGAAATCACTATTACAGGTATACCAAGGGAAGGTTTCTTATAGGTAATGGAAATTAAGCTGAAAGAGAAAATGAGTAAAGTTCAGAAAGGCAGAGAGGGCTAAGAACAACATTCCAAGAAGGTGTTAAGTGTCACAATGGTCACAAGAAAGCTTAAGGAGTCCTGAATGGAAATTTACATTCAAGGTTCATTGTAGATAGTGGTTAAGCTTTCAGACTCATGGACTGCCTCATTTCAAATACTAGTTTTACTAGTTCTGTGGTCTTGAATTTGCCCCTGCCTCAGTTTACTCATCAGGAAAAAAATAAGAAAATAGTAGTACTTATCCTAGAATAAACGGATTAAAGGTGAGGATTAAATGAGATAATAATCATTTGATTGATGGTAGCTACTACTACTTCAGGTTGAAGTTTAGTTTTATGTAGAAAATCAGTAAAAACTGGGTAGATAAAGCCAGATACACAGTCAGATTATGAGCTGTTTTTAATATCCAGCTAAAGAACTAGTATTTTATCTCCATTTTTTTTTTCAGTGTTTGACATATTCTGAACAGTGGTTATTAATAGCTTTACTACAGAAACTTCTTTGTTATAAAGATTTTTATAATGGTGAAATTCCAGATCAGTACATTTTCTTCACTTACACAGATATAGTTGTTTCAAGAAAAAAATCATGAAGGGAGGATAATACCATTGAGCAAATTTAATTAACAACAACCATGTTCAAAACTAAATCCTCTTCATCCCACTATATGCATCAATTAGACCTTTATTTGTAAGACAGCTGAATGTGTGAATTCACAATATAGGTACTAGAGCCAGACACAGAGTGAGATCCAATACCAGTTAAATTATGCTTTTCAACCGTTCCAAGTTACCCAAATTCTCAAATCTCAATTTCAAACTTCTTTTTCTATGACCATAATTTATCATTAAAGATACCTTATTTAATCATTCCGCGCATGTTTTGTTTTTGCATTCTTCTCCTCCATCATTCATTGAAGCCTTTAACTTTATCCAACTTTCTAGCCTGGTTCTCTTTTACCCTTTACAGAGTAAACTTCATGTGCTTCTTGCTCTTTTATCCTTCTATTATGTCTTCCTTGAGAAATCTTGCTAAAACCAATCCAACTGACCACATTCTCTTTTCCAACATTAGTGCCAAGGATAACTATATGCTTCAAACTTCAACTGGTCTTTGACAGATTCTGTCTCCTTCATTGGTCCTCAAATTGTACTTTCCAAATTCTTTTCCAGTCCCTATACCACCACTTCATTTCTTCCTTACTTTTAACAATTTACCAAATATTTCACTTACCAAATAAAAAGAGGAGGCATGACATGGAAAATTATAGTACTTCCATCCATAGAATTTTCCTGCCTATGCCACCTCTTGACATTTCCATGTATTGTGTAAAGCCTCTACTTGTACTATTATAACACTTCTTCCTTCAAAACTAACATTAGATACCCTCCTTGGGGTATACTAAGCTTGAAATTATTGTCCTAATTCTGAACTTTCATAAAATCCTGTTCTGATATGTAATCCTTTTAAAGAACATATTAATTTTGTGTGTGTTTACTTATGACCCACTCCCCTTCATTACTCTATATTGAATGTTAAGGGAAGGGATTATGTTTGTTTTAAATCTTTGCTTCCTTGGGCTTAGCATAATATCTGACACATACTATATACTCAAGAAATGCTCATTGAGGGCACCTGGGTGGCTCAGTGGGTTAAAGCCTCTGCCTTTGGCTCAGGTCATGATCTCAGGGTCCTGGGACCGAGGCCCGCATAAGGGCTCTCTGCTCGGCTGGGAGCCTGCTTCCTCCTCTCCGCCTGCCTCTCTGCCTACTTGTGATCTCTCTCTGTCAAATAAATAAATAAAATCTCAAAAAAAAAAAAAAAGAAATGTTCATTGAATGAGTGAATGAATAAATTTTGTTTAGCAAACATTCTTTATTCTCCTATATCTGAGACAAGCGAACTGCTATGATGACTATTATTTATAGATAATGTTTTGTTTCTTCTCTTCTTCAGAGTATTCTCTACTCTAAATCCTTGCCATTAAGAGTGTGGGTCTTCATACTCTGGTTGACATTATCTGGGAGATTGTTATAATTCCAGAAAACCAGCTTTGACCCTATACTTACCAACTGTGCACTTTAATAAGGATGATTCATACACACATTAAGCATTGAAAAACATTGCTCTAAAATAGATTTGGTAATCCAAGTCACTTGGGAATACTCCTTAAACAGAAAGCTTAAGAGAGAATTGAGGGGAAAGCCAAAGCAGTTACTGAGAGGTCATTAGTCTCTAATATCAGGTACTATTCCTTAATTCACTCTGTCAACAAATATTTCTCAGAACTAACCATTTCCTAAAAACATTTCTAGGCATGTGTTAAGAACTAGAAATCAGAGAATGAAATTAAACAGTCTGGGAACTCATAAAACAGTACACTGTTCCCTTTTTGTTGAAAACCTCTCCAGCTATTTAGGATTGTTGAAGAGAGTCACAGTTTGATTAACTAGATTAAGAGGTCCTTTTTTTACTTGTATATTAATGCTTGAAAGTGGTGGGGGGAGGGGAGAAAATAAACCTTTTCATAATAGTGTGTGTGATGATTAATTTTATGTATCAATTTAACTGGGCCACAGGGATCTTTTTTTAAAGATTTTACTTATTTATTTGAGAGAGGAGACAAAGAGCATGAGAGAGGGAGAGAGCATGAGTGGTGGGAAGTGATAGAGGGAGAGGGAGAAACAGCTCCCCACTGAGTTGGAAGCCCAGATGTGGGGCTCAATCCCAGGACCCCAAGATCATGACATGAGCTGAAGGCAGATGCTTAAGTGACTGAGCCCCTAGGTGTCCCCCAGGGTTTTTAATATTTGATTAAATATTATTCTGGGTGTATCTGTGAGGTTGTTTCTAAATGAGGTTATCATTTGCATAAGTAAACTGAATAAAATAGATTGCTCTCCCAAATGTGGATGGACTTCGTCCAATCTACTAGAGACCTGAATAGGACCAAAAAGGAAAAAAAAGAAAAAATGGCTGAGTAAGGGATAATTTGCTCTCTACTCAACAGTGTTTGAGCTGACATTGGTTTTCTCCCACCTCTGGACTCAGACTAGGAGTAGAGCTCTCTAGCCTCTGCTCTCCTAGAGTGTTCAGTTTGCCAACCACAGATAGTGGGATGTCTCAACCTTCATAACTACTGCAATTCCATATATATCATCAATTCTGTTTTTCTGGAGAACGCAGACTAATACACCAGGTAAGCATGGTGGTTAGGTTGTTTTCACAGAGAATATGGGATGCAAGATAATCAAAATAGGTCAGTTAAATCTTGTTATAATTATTTGAATGAAATTAAAATATGAGGACTGTTGCTTTTGAGTTTTCTCACTTTCCATGCATCATCAAATTATAGCAATGCATGATGAGCTGGATAAGGAACACTATAATCAGAGAGACAATCTTAATCACATTTGTACAGAAGTTTCAATCTGTATTGTAGCAACTAACTTTATGTGACCATTCAGATTTATATTTAAATGAACAAAAATTAATAAAGTTAAAATTGCAATTTCTCAGTCACACTAGCCACATTTTAAATGCTCAAAAGCCATGTGCGGCTAGTAGCTGTCATATCCAACAGCACTGGTATAGAACATACCCAACACTGTGGAAAATTCTGTTTCATAGTATTGGCCTAAATCATCAGTGGCAGTCAACAGCTTTCTTTGAAAATTCAGTTTGATTTAAAAACTGAATAATAGGGGAGCTGGACGACTCAGTCGTTAAGCATCTGCCTTTGGCTCAGGTCATATTCTTGGAGTTCCAGCCCTGCATTGGGCTCCCTGCTCAGCGGGAAGCCTGTTTCTCCCTCTGTTACTCGTCATTCCCTCTGCTTGTGTTCCCTCTCTAGCTGTGATTCTCTCTGTCAAATAAATAAATAAATAAAATCTTAAAAAAATAAAAACCTGGATAATAATTAGTAAGTCCTTGTAAGTTTGTCTTGGCATGTCTATATCAAGAAAGTAAAATATCTCTAAATGTTTTAAATCGAACTGGTTTTTTTTTGTGTCTCAGTATTGGAAAGGGTAAATAATAGGATTATAAATATGATATTCATTTATATTATTTAAATTTATGTGACACATGCCAATTATCAATAATTATTCATAGTTCCTTAAAATTTTTTAAATAGGCTGAGTCTTTGCCCTTTAATAATGATAGTCCTTGTATTTTAATGAATGAAAACTTAGTGTTAGTTCTGTCTCACTTCCTTTCTTGCTCCAGCAATGCAAATATTAGAAAGTACTACCTTCAAGCTTTAAGGCTTATAAAGTTAATTACCAAGTTCAAGGGAAAAAAAAAGGACAAATGTCATATTAAATTATAATTTTGGGGGGGTAGGTTTCAGTGTCCTTTCCTAACTAAAGCATAAATCCTGCCTTAAATTTTGGAAGACATGAACAAAAATCCCATTTGGACTCTTCTTTTGTTTTTTGTTTTTTTTGCCTTGCCAATATTTTAAACAAATTCTGATGTTTCATTCAAAATACTACTTATTGCCAAAGAGGAAACTGTTTTTTATTTATTTTTATTTATTTTTTTAGGAAAAGTGCTTTCTAATTGAAGTATTGTTTATTTATAATATAAAATTGAAGTATTGTCCATTTATTTATGGATACAATGGTGATTAATCATTGGAACTTTATTTTTTAAAATGCAAAGTCATCTTAAAGGAACCCTGTTTCTTCTTCTCTTTTGACTGAGAATAGATATCAACAATCTCTAACTCTTTATATTTCTGATGTGGAATGACATGTAATTGTTTAATAATTTCTTAGCAGTTTCTATACCCAAATGTTATTTTTCCATTGCAACTGATCGGAATTCCTCTTTATAAATTTTAGACCACAAACCTTCCACTTATCTATTATGCAAAGGACAGTTGTAATTCTTAAAGCCATTCATTATAGATTTATTATCACTGGCCTCCTTTCGTCTAGACACTTAAATATCCATGCCTTCTCTGCTGCATTTCTCAAGAACTCATTACATTTCTTTTATTTGTTTGGCACATTGATCTCAATTCTGGTCCTTACTTCCAGGTTCTGCCCTTTTATTACCCAATCTAGCTAGAATAGAAGGAAGACTGACAACTTTCATTTAACTGTCAGGTCCTTCTGGTGTCCACTAGCTGCAGTAAAATGACTCTACATTGTATTTAACGAACCATGAAGATAGTAAGACCCATAAAAAAAAGTTTTCATGCCCTTAGAGCAAGCGGCTAGTCTCATCTTCTATTAAAGCTGTTTAACAGCCCACAACAACTGCCAGACATGGGGGAAAAGGTGAAATGGCCATGTAACTGAGCTACTCACCTCCCATAATGAAGCATCTGTTCAAAAAATACAGAGTGCTCACTCCTTCCTAGAAACTCAGAAGGCAAAGGTGAACCAAGTAGTGAAATAAAGACTCAATTAAACAATACACGTTATAACTGGAGAGAGGAAAGGGAGGTTAGAAAGAAATAGGAAAATGACGGGAGGTGTTTTAGCAATTTAAACATTGTTCATTAGTGAGAATGAAAAGAAGTGCACAGCCTACCTACTGTTACAGCAATTAGGTTCCACACAATTTGGCAAGAATAATATTAAGCAGTAGATAAATTTTTTGTTTGTTTTGTATACACAATAAAATCCCTGTATTATTTCCACATAATGTTGGAGTTTGACCTCTCTCACAGGAGTTATATTCTCCTCCCTATGTCTGAACATGTTGGTTATCAGTTTAAAGGAAAGAAAACAATAATTAGTAAGAAAGCAGTTAGGATGGTTTTGCTTCATACACACAGATACATTCATTTTCCCAGGAAGACTTCTAACATCTCTGATTTGCCTCAAATTTTTATGGCTTTGTTTACTTCATCTTAAAGCTAAAGTAGAGTTCATTGATATCCTTACTCAAAAAGAAAGAAAAAGAAAGAAAGAAAGAAAGAAAGAAAGAAAGAAAGAAAGAAAGAAAGAGGAAAGAAAGAAAGAAAGAAAGAAAGAAAGAAAGAAAGAAAGAAAGAAAGAGTTAACATACAATCAGTTTATATCTACATGTTTTAATTGATAAAATGCTAACTGATAACCAGCAACCCTACTGTATCCACAGATTACAAATATTGCCACATCAACCTCCCTCAGTATTGAAATTTCACTACTTGCAGCTTTAATTCTTTAGATTATGAAAGTAAGTTTCGAGAAGCCACCTGTGAAATACTGTTACATTCAGGAGATCTAACTTATTAGGTTAAGCTATCATCATACAAGGGTATTTTGCAGAAATAAATTCCAGAAAATTATGGGTGATATTACGTAGAAAACAGAGGTACGCTGCAGAATGATGACAGCAGGGCAACCACTAGCTTGACAACTGAAAAAGTGGATGGATTTTTGCTCATAATTGATCCCTGAGTGGGGTGTCAGGAAACAGAGCGCAGTCAGCACAACCTAGAACCATATGTGGTGACCTCAGGGGAAGGGACTGGTGTAGCACCTGAAGTGCTTCAAGACGGGCTAACTCTGAGAAGTGCTACAAATGGGGCTGTGAGATTCAGGCCTTACTAATAACAGGGAACTGATAGTAAGAATTGTCTTCCTTCAGGGAGTAATAGGACAATAAATGGGAGAACAAATTTGGTAAATGAGAAGGTAGCAAAGGTTGATTTGTTTGTTTGTTTTAGTCTATGTCACAATTTTGCCTGGGCTTGCTCTGGATATGAGTTCATTTCTTGTGGTGTTTTCACTGGGGAGATTTATTTAGGAGAGCTTTAAAGCACATTGGCATCCTTCAAAATGACTATGCAGAGTAGGCAGAGCCTATAAATACTAATGGCAGCTTGTTATTAGGATGGGTAAATGCATTTAATCAAACCAATCAAAGTTTTAATTTTTCTCTTTATAAAAACATCTGTAAAGTGTCTGCTTTTAGCTCACCAAAACAAATGAAAAACATCTCTGTTATTTTACTTACAAGGAAACATCAATGCTATGTCTGCAAACATCTCTCCATATGTATTATAAGTTTGTACTAAAAGAACTTTCCCTGGAAGGAGAGAACTATCACTTAAAAAGAAAAGAAAACTGAAAGGCATTTTGCAGGTTTGTATGGCATATGCCTGACCTTTTAAATATATATCCAGAGGTTTTGTGGGTTATGCTGTTTATGACAGAAGTCCATTGTGCCAGAAAAGTTTACCTTGACTGGTGCCTTAATGAAAGCAGATTTAACCCAAAATTCATATGTCCATCTAAAAATGCAGTGCACTTAAATATCCCTTTAGCTCTGGGTTTGAGTAATAGGAAATGTTTGTTTTATTGGCCTCTAGCTATATAAATATAGTCAGTGTTATTTGCCCTTTAAAATTCTTTACAAAAAAACCATTTATCTAATTTATACTGAAGCATTGTACAATTGGCTTAGTATGTAATCATCTGCTAGTACCACAATAAAATGTTGCTGTGCATTCATCAGAAGTTATTATTAATCACCAGTTTCTTATAATGGCTATCCTTATGTCTTTCTAACAGCTTCACTCCGTCAATTAAGTTATTGTGGACTGAGCTAAGAATTTCATTAAGTGCCTGTTTTTCAGAAGGAACACTTTTGTGAAGAAAATGCAGACATATGCATGTAGGCAATATATAATTGCCTTATTATTTCATCGCCATAATTCTATTTTAGAGCTGGCTTTAGATATCCATCTTTAAAATTAACCACATTAGAGAAAATTTGAGATTTATTCCTTTTTAAAGTGCATCAAAATATCATATAAAATAGAAAAGGCTTATAAGAACACTAATTCCACTTTAATTTGAGTCTCAGTCTTTATCCCTGTAGTTGTATTCAACAAGCCAAATAAAAGGGAAGACAGTAAATGCCAACCAATGCATTTTTACCCAGTGAATTAATAAAGCCAATGGAGATAAGATTTTAAAAGAAAAAACACAGCCTTGTGTATATTAATCAGATAAATTTAAACAAGAACAAGTAATTTCATTCCACTGATTTAGGTCATGTCTTTTGGTAAATATGGACATGCCACTTCCCAAATCATTTTATGCATATACCAAGAACCAACTGTAGGGCACCTGGGTGGCTCAGTGGGTTAAAGCCTCTGCCTTCGACTCAGGTCATGATCTCAGGGTCCTGGGTCAAGGCCTGCATCCTGCTCTCTGCTCGGCAGGGAGCCTGCTTCCTCCTCTCTCTCTGCCTGCCTCTCTGCCTACTTGTGATCTCTCTCTCTCTCTCTGTCAAATAA
>PITA01001491.1:152762-192670 GCA_004023965.1 Spilogale gracilis | reverse complement strand
AAGGAAGGAAGAAAGAAAGAAAGAAAGAAAGAAAGAAAGAAAGAAAGAAAGAAAGAAAGGAAGAAAGAAAGAAAGGAAGAAAGAAAGGAAGGAAGAAAGAGCAAGATGACCTTTGGATAAGCCTTGAAGGAAGTGAGGGAGGTAGCCATTAAGATATCTGGGGGAAGGCATATGGCTGGTGTGTTGGAAGGACGGCCTATGCCATGAGCTGCAGCAGAGTGGATGAGGGGGGGTGAGAGGCGGAGAAAGAGATGTCAAAGAGGTTACAGGAAAGGGGAATGCTTTCAACTTTACCCTGAGTGAAATACGAGTTTTGAGTAGAGAAGTGATATGATCTGACTTAGGATTTAACAGACTTAGGATATCTGGTTGCCATTTTGAGAATAGACCAAAGGGAAGCAAGAGCAGGTAGAAGGTAAGTTAGGAGGTGAGAGATGGCGGTAAGAACTGATGGTTAGGAGGGGAGAGGTGCTGCTGGTCTAATACTACTAGGAAGGATTTGCTAATGGCTTGGCTGTGGGATGTAAGAGGAAGAGGAGCCAAAGATAACACTTTTTTTTCAAGTAACTGGAAGACTGGAGTTGCCATTTGCCTATGTCTAGTAAGACTTACAAAGGAGCTGTGCTAGGGTAAACACAGGAATTCAATTTTGGACACGTTAAATTTGAAATGCTGTTAGACATCCAGGTGGAGATTTTGGATAGACAACTGGATAATCAAGACTGGAATTCTGGCAAGAGGTTTAGGTTAGAGCTACAAATTGAGGAATCATCAGAGATAGATGGAATTTAACATCCTGAGGTTGAATAAAATCCCTCAAGGAGTGAACACAGATAGAAAGCTATGTCCCCCAGCACTTAGGGGAGGGGGTAGCAAAGAAGACTGTGAAAGAGTGGCCAGAGAAGTAGGAGTCAAGCTAGGTAGGTCTATATGAAGCCAAGAGAAGATGGCTTTCAAGGAAGACTTGGAGGATGCTCTTCGTTAAATGCTGCGAGAGAATGAGCAGTGTCCCCTGGGTGTGGCCCATGGAGTTCATTTGCTCCCATGACCGGCAGCTTGGGGGGCGGTGGAGGCAAACCCTCATCGGAGTGGGGTGAAGATACTATGAAAGGAGATAAATTGGCAACTGAGTATTCTTTCAAATAATTTTGTGTGAAAGGAGGAAGTAAGTTGGGGTCTTAACTGAAAGGGGAAATAGAGTCTACAGATGGGTTTTTTAAAGATTTATTTATTTGAGAGAGAGAGAGAGCACAGGGAGGGATGGAGGGAGAGAATCTTTAAGCCGACTCCCTGCTGACAGGAGGGCCTGATGTGGGGCTTCATCTCCCGACCCTGAGAGCAGGACCAGAGCAGAAAATAAGAGTTAGACACTTAATCGACTGCACCACCCAGGCACCCCAAGAAAGGGTGTTTTTTATTATTAAAGATTTTTATTTATTGTCAGAGAGAGAGAGAGAGAGAGAGAGCGCGCGCGCACAAGCAGGGGGGGAATGGCGGGCAGAGGGAGAAGCCGGCTCCCCAGTGAGCAAAGAGCCTGATGCGGGACTCGATCTCAGGACCCCAGGATCATGACCTGAACCAAAGGCAGACACTTAATGACTGAGCCGCCAATGACTGAGCCACCCGGGCGCCCCATGGCCATAGATTTAAAGCCAACCAGTGAGCACAGCTGTACATTGTTACAGCCGCGGTCAGCTGCAGGGGAACAGGTGCAGTGTGGGAGAAGAGGTTGGATTTAAACAAAGTTGAGGTTTGACAGTCAGTAAGAGCTATTGTGGCTGTCCTCATTTATGTTCCTGTGGTTCTGAGGACCACATGTGTTGGTTTGCTCAGGATCCTGCTAGTTTATGCCTGGTTTCCGAAGTGACTAGTCCTAGTGCTCACTTTCACTTTCAAAACTGTTTTGATTTGGGTAACAAATGTAAGGATCATTCTACTTAGAGCAAGGCAGAGCCACTGGGGTTTTCTCAACAGAGCATGCATCATTATTTGACTTTTGAAAAAAAACACTAAATAGATTATAAATTCCTTGAGGTCAGTGTCATGATCATGCCTCTGTCCCCCATAGCTAGCATAGCTTTCATCTGTGACATTCTTGTCTCTCCGTTAACCCAGCAAAACACAGATGACTCGGGACTAGAAAAGCTGTTGAGGATAATTCCAATTTTAGGCAAACTCTGCTCAATCTCAAAACACAGGAAGGGGCGCCTGGGTGGCTTAGTGGGTTAAGCCTCTGCCTTCGGCTCAGGTCATGATCTCAGGGTCCTGGGATCGAGGCCTGCACCGGGCTCCCTGCTCGGCGGGGAGCCTGCCAGGGAGCCTGCTTCCTCCTCTCTCTCTCTGCCTGCCTCTCTGCCTACTTGTGATCTCTCTGTCAAATAAATAAAATCTTTAAAAAAAAAAAAAGGGAAGGAGATGGAGGCAATTTATACTACAAGAAGACCTTTCATAGTCCTGCTCAGGGGATCATGGGGGCAGAGTAGGTAAGAATAGAAAGGAGGCCAGTCAAGACTTAGAACTATGCAGGGGGCAGGCTGACCTAAGGAAGGATTTCAAGCTCAAATGTTCTTGTTGTCTGTTGCCGTGTAACGAATCACCCTAAAATTTAATTACTTAAAACATTAGCAATTGCTTCACTGTCTCTCACTGTTTCTATGGGTCAAGAATTTCCAAGAGGTTGGTTGGGCAGTTATGTTTTGGGATCTCTTTTATGGTCGCAGTCAACTGGCTAGAGCTGGAACAGTAGGGGATCTGGAGAGTTTGGGGGCTGGTGACACATCTCACTCTCTTCATGTAGTCACAGAACCTTTCTCTGTGGTCCCCTGCTGGAGGTGATTTCAGGAAGCTCCTAGCATGGTGTCCTCAGGGTAATCAGGCTGCTTCCATGATGGCTGACAATTTCCAGGATGAATGTCCTGGTGACTTAGCTTGGAAGCCACAGTGTTATTTCTGTCCCTGAGTCTGCTCAGTGTCAAAGGAAGAGGACATAAAAATCTCTTCTCAATGAGAGGAGGGTCAGAGTCACTTGGCATGATCACATGGGATGGGCAATATTGTTTGGCCCATTTTTAGGAAACATAGTTGTGACACTAGGTGTAGGTGGGTTCTTCTACTTTCCTTCCTTCCAAGGAGCCTGGGAGGGCTGAAGACCCCATGCTTTTTTTGGTTACTTTTAACCATTTTTATGTTAAAGATCCTTCCCAGATGGAACATCTCACCTAGCTCCCCTTCCTGATATGTGGCGATACATCTAAAGGGTTTGCTCAATGTCCGAGGGGTTTAGAGGAGGATGGACATCGTAGGCTGTACCTCCTCAGAAAGAAGCTTGACAGTATGGTGTGAACAAACTGGTCCATTTCAGCTGTTTAAAAAAAAAGTTGTCAATATGAAATCTCACGACACATTAGGTCTTATTGATGTGGAACATATTACCATAAATTTAGTGTCTTAAACATAACACACTGTTGTTACTTCATGGTTTCTTGGATGAGGAGTCTGGCATGTTTTAGGCAGGTCCTCTGCTCATCGTGTCACAAGGCAGAAATAATGTGTCAGCTGGTTTGTTTTCATCTGGAGGCTCACATACAGAGAGGGCCATTTCCAAGCTCACTCAGGTTGTTGGCAGAGTTCATTTCCTTGCGCTAGCGTGACTGGAGTCCTTGTGTCCTTGCTCGCTGTTAGCTGGGGACCCCTGTCAGCAGCTAGGTCTCAGGCCCTTGGCCATGTAGCCTCCACAGACCATTTAAACAGAGTAGGCTAAGCCCTGAACACAGAGAGCAACGTGTGTGGTCTCCAGAGGGCAGAAGGTGAAGGGGATGGTAAATTGAGGAAAGAGGAATGGGAGGTTCAGGCTTCTGGTTCTGGAATCCACTGAGATGAAAGGCGCAGCACAGGGAACCTAGTCAATGGTGCTGTGCTGGCGTTGCGTGGTGACAGATGCGAGCAGCGCTCGGGGTGGGCACTTGTGGGGTCACCGTGTCGCACACCTGACACTAATGACACAGTGCATGCCAACTATACTCCTGTATGTCAATAAAAAATATTTAAAAAAATATTTAGACGCACATGGCACACTCTAAAAGTTCAATAAATGTCAGGTATCATTTACAAAGGGAAAGCAGGACACAGTTATAGCCACAGTAAGCAAACGCACAAGGGAACACAGCGACCTACCTCTTGGAGGCCAGAGACGACCTCTGTCGTACATCTCATCTCTGATTTCAGGGCAGGCCCTGTCATTTTTAAGCCCACATAATTAGGTCAGGCCCATGCAGGATAAACTCCATCCCAATTAAGGCAAAGTCAACAGGGACGCCTGGGTGGCTCTGTGGGTTCAGCAACTAGGACCCTGGGATTGACCTGCCTCTGGCTCAGGTCAATCCCAGGGTCCTGGTTGGAGCCTTGCGTCAGGTTCTAGGCTCAGCGGGGAGTCTGCTTCTCCCTCTCCCTCTGCCTGCCACTACCTGTTGTTTGTGCTTGCATACTCTCTTTCTCTCTCTTTCTCCCTCTCTGTGTCAAATAAATACACAAAATCTTAAAAAAAAAAAAAAAAGAAAAAAAGAAAGAAAGAAAGAAAGAAAGAAAGAAAGAAAGAAAGAAAGAAAGAAAGAAAAAAAGAGAAAGAAAAGAAAAAAGAAAGAAAAGAAACCAGGTGTGCCTGGGTGGCTCAGTTGTTGTGTCTGCCTTTGGCTCAGGTCATGATCCCAGGTCCTGAGACCGAGCCCCACATCGAGCTCCCTGCTCAGCAGGAAGCCTGCTTCTCCCTCTCCCACTCCCAGTGCCTGTGTTCCCACTCTCACTGTCTCTGTCTGTCAAATAAATACATAAAATCTTTTTAAAAATTAACAAAACAAACAAAAAAACCCAAATACTGAAAGTTAACTAACCTGTAATTTTTTTTAATTAAGATTTTATGTATTTATTTGACAGAGAGAGAAAGAGCACAAGCAGGCAGAGCAGCACGGAGAGAGAGGGAGAAGCAGGCTCTCTACTGAGCTGGGAGCCCAACGGGGCTCCATCCCCGGACCCTGGGATCATGACCAGGCCACCCAGGTGCCCCCTAATCTGGAACCTTAAATACATCTACAGAAGCCCTTCACACTGTCAGATAATGTAACCTAGTCTTGGGAGTTAAATCCATCCAGTGCACAATCCCAGCGCACTCAGGCCCAGGGTGGGGCTGAGTACACGGTCATGCACTCTGGAGGATGGGACTCTCAGGGGCCATGACCCTTGATCTCGGGGGGAACTTCTGGATGGTGGGTCTCCTATATTAGTCAGGTTAAAGTTTTTGGAACCAAGAAAGGATGTGGTGTCCTTAAAAGGAGCTGGAAAGGTGAAGGAGAGGGAAGAACCCTCCAGCTTCCTCAGCTTCTGGTGTGGGTCACGCAGAGAGGGGCTCACCCTTCAAACTATGCTTATGAGTCCTAGTAGTAAACTAAGAGAAAAGAAGTTATATTTTTTAAAAGATTTTATTTATTTGTTTAACAGAGAGAGACCACAAGTAGGTAAAGAGGCAGGCAGAGAGAGAAGGAAGTAGGCTCCCTGCTGAGCAGAGAGCCCAATGCGGGCCTCGATCCCAGGATCCTGAGATCATAACCTGAGCTGAAGGCAGAGGCTTTAACCCACTGAGCCACCCAGGCGCCCCAGAAGTTATTTTTTAAAAAGCAATTAATAAAAAGATAAAGAAAAAAGATCAAAATAAATGGATAATTGAAACTGTAATAATACACAAGATAAAAAGATGTCAACTATAAAGTTAAAAGTAATAAAGAGAAACAAAAAATATCATTGAGAACAAGCACTTTATTTTTTATTTTTATTTTTTAAAGATTTTATTTATTTATTTCACAGAAACACAGCTAGAGAGGGAACACAAGCAGGGGGAGTGGGAGAGGGAGAGGCAGGCTTCCCACTGAGCAGGCAGCCCAATGCGGGGCTCAATCCCAGGACCCTGGGATCATGACCTGAGCCAAAGGCAGACACTTAATGACTAAGCCACCCAGGTGCCCCTATTTTTATTTATTTATTTATTTATTTATTTATTTATTTGTGTATTTATTTATGTATTTATGTATTTATGCATTTATTTATTTGAAATTTTATTTATTTGACAGAGAGAAACACAGTCAGAGAGGGAACACAAGCAGAGGGAGTGAGAGAGGGAGAAGCAGGCCTCCCGCCAAGCAGGGAGCCTGATGCGGGACTCGATCCCTATTTGGAATCATGACCCGAGCCGAAGGCAGTCGCTTAACCAACTGAGCCACTCAGTTGCCCCTATTTATTTTTAAAGATTTTATTCATTTATTTGGCAGAGAGAGAGAGAAACAGCAAGAGTAAACACAAGCAGGGGGGAGTGGGACAGGGAGAAGCAGGCTTCCCACTGAGCAGGGAGTCCAATGTCGGGCTCAATCCTAGGACCAGGGGACCAAGACCCGCGCCCAAGGCAGACACTTAACAACCGAGCTACCCAGGCACCCTAAGAGCAAGCACTTTAAATGAAATAAAAGAAAGAAGTATAAAATAGGAAAAGAAGGCAAAACACACTAAGAACAATTAAACCGGTGGCACCTGGATGGCAGTCAGTTAAGCGTCTGCCTTCCGCTGGGGTTGTGATCTCAGGGTCCTGGGGTCAAGCCCTGTGTTGGACTCTCTGCTCAGCAGCAAGTCGGCTTCTCCCTCTCCTTCTTCATCTGTGATCTCTCTTGCTCTCTTGGTCTCTCAAATAAATAAATAAAGTTTTAAAAGAACAATTAAATTGTGCCAATGATTAAAAGGACCAAATAACTTTTAAAAGCTAAAATAATAAAAGTAAATAAAATGTAAGAACCAAGGAAGTAAGGAGCCATAGTAAATGTGCCTAAATATGGAACAACAAACTCAAAAGCCTAGCAACCTCTCACTAAGTTAACCAGAATTCATCTAGCAGAAGCAACCCTAAAATCCAACACACCTATGTGAGCCTCTTGCTCAACCAGGGTTCCTCATCCGAACCATAGAAAATAAAAAAACTATTGGAGTGACTATTTTCTCCATGCCCCCCCTAAATGGTACACAGCTAGTATCCTTTATCTACACAGAAAAGAGTTAATTCGTGTACACAGTGAATGCCTGGAGTCTTGGGGCTTCCCTCTCTCACCAAACTATGTCAAAAAGTATATAACTGAGATAGTATTGGTCAATCCGGTACGGGTTCTGTGATGTTTCTGAGAGACAAGTTTTAGGTGAGACGTGGAAACTGAAGTCAGAGTCCTGGGACGTTTTCTTCCTCGAGCGCTGCGCGCTCATGTGATGACTGACTAAAGCACAGAAGTCACTTTGGGTCATTTACTGACAATAATAAGGCCATCAACAGATGTCTTGACTTCACCCAGAGGAATTCAGAGAGGTAGCAGAGAACATTCATTTATTTGATTTTACTCCATAAGCCTCCTGGCCAAAAGCCCATGGAAGACTTGGACTGGTAACTTTTTTAAAAATAGGACTTTTCCAAATTCACATTGAGAAGGGCCGAAACTATCTTATAAGGGAGGACTGATGCCAGAGCAGCTCCCAGCTCCCACTCATTTCTCCCCCTCCCTCAGCATTATATAAGTGAAAAAACAAAGAGCTGCCAGCTTCGCCCAGTTGTCCTCATCCTGGCCAAGGGACCCCTAAAATCCCACAGGCAGGACACCCCCAGAAAGTAACTAGGGCCACAGCCTGCCAAGTTCTGCTTGACTTCTAAGCTGCATGGACATTGATCGTGCTTTCCTTAAAACACTTATTTCCTTGTTGTATTAGTTACCCATTATGTAGCAAATTACACCAAAACGTTAGTCACCTAAAACAACAGTTACTAGCTCAAGCTTCCTGTAGGTCAAGAATTCCAGAGCATCTGGGGCGTCTGGGTGGCTCAGTTGGCTAAGCATCTGCCTTCAGGGCGCCTGGGTGGCTCAGTGGGTTAAAGCCTCTGCCTTCAGCTCAGGTCATGATCTCAGGGTCCTGGGATCGAGGCCCGCATCGGGCTCTCTGCTCAGCAGGGAGCCTGGTTCCTCCTCTCTCTCTGTTTCTCTGCCTACTTGTGATCGCTTTCTGTGTCAAGTAGATAAATGAAATCTTAAAAAAAAAAAGGCATTTTTCTTCAACTTAGGTCATGATCCCAAGTGTCCTGGGATCGGGCTCCCACATCGGGCTCCCTGCTTGTCAGGGAGTCTGCTTCTCCCTCTCCCTCTGCTACTCTCTCTCTGTCAAATAAATAAATACAATCTTAAAAAAAAAAAAAAAAAGGGAATTGCAGAGCATGTGAGCTGGGTAGGTTTAGTTCAGAGTCTCTCAGGTAGTTGTAGTCAGGATGCTGGCCAAGGCCACTTTCATCTGAAGGCTTGCCTTGTGCTGGGGATTGACCATGATGGCTCCTTCACATTCAGATGGATTTAGGCAGGTGCCCCCCCTGCCTCCACCCCCTACCCCCACTCCACTTAGGTTCTCAGCTGGAAGCCTCAGCTGCTCATCATGTGGCTGTCTCCATAGGCTGTTTGTGCATCCCCACAATATGGTATAACCACCCCTGGGAAGAAAGAAGAAATGGGCAGTCCTTTTATGACCTAATCTCCAAATTTACACATTGCCATTCTTGCTCGATTCTACTCCTGATAAGTGAATCATCAAATCTAGCCTAACCAAGGGTGGGAGAACCAGACTCCATCTTTTATTCTTATTACTTTTATTTTAAAAAAAAATAGAGATAAATCTATTTCAGAGAAAGTGCACTTAACAGGAGGAGAGGGGCAGAGAGAAAGAATCTGAAGCAGACTCCCCGCTGAGCACAGGTCTCAGTGTGAGGCTCCATCTCCGGACGGGGAGATCATGATCAGAGCCCAAATCAAGAGTCAGACGTCGAACTGACTGAGCCACCTAAATGCCTCTAGACTCCATCTTTTAAAGGAAGAAGTATTGTGGCACCTGGGTGGCTCATTCAGTTAAGCATCTGCCTTCTGCTCAGGTCATGATCCCAGGAGCCTGGGAATGAGCCCCATGTCCGGCTCCGTGCTCAGCAGGGAGTCTGCTTCTCCCTATGCCTCTGCCTGTCGCTCTGCCTACTTGTGGTCTCTATCTCTCCGTCAAATAAATAAATAAAATCTTTTTTTTTAAAGATTTTATTTATTTGACAGAGAGAAACACAGCCAGAAAGGGAACACAAGCAAGGGGAGTGAGAGAGGGAGAAGCAGGCTTCCTGCCGAGCAGGGAGCCAGATGGGGAGCCCGATGCAGGACTCGATCCCGGGTCTACGGGATCATAACCTGAGCCGAAGGCAGTCGCTCAACCAACTGAGCCACCCAGGCGCCCCTTTTTTTTTAAGATTTTATTTATTTACTTGACAGAGAGAGAGAGAGAGATCCCAAGTAGGCAGAGAGGCAGGCAGAGAGAGAGGAGGGAGCAGGCTCCCTGCTGAGCCTCGATCCCAGGACCCTGGGATCATGACCTGAGCAGAAGGCAGAGGCTTTAATCCACTGAGCCATCCAGGCACCCTAAATAAAATCTTTAAAAATAAATAAATAAAGGAAGGAAGAAGAATTGTAGAGGAGGAAAAACAAACCAAAAAAACCTTTTTCCCTTTACCCTCTTAGGTTCATTACAGGGGCCCTGCAAATTAGACTCACAAAAGGCAGATTAACAAGAGAAAAACAGCTTATTAACCCATGTAGAGCTCATACAAGAGGGGAAAATAGTGAACAGCGATGAATTTAGGCTTCTAACGTCTCAACAAAAGCCAGTACATTTATAGAGAAATGGCAAGCCAAAGGAAACGGGTTTTAGGCTTCCAAGAGTGGCAAACTGTGGGAAGGAACCTATGAGGGGAAAGCTCCTGGAAGATAAGAATTATTTCAGTGTAGATTCCTCTCCGTGCTGTCTCTGGGCTGATAAGAGTCTCTTGTGATTAAGAGCCTAAGCCTGCTTCTAGGCGAATAGTGGGGGAGGGCAGAGAGTTTGCTTTCTTTTTTCTTTTCTTTTTCTTTTCCTTTCTTTCTTCCCTTTTTTTTTTTTTTTTTTTTTTTTTTTTTTTTTTTTTTTTTTTTTTTTTTTTTTTTTTTTTTTTTTTTTTTTTTTTTTTTTTTTTTTTTTTTTTTTTTGGTGTTTGCTGTTTCTCAGTTGTCTTCCACTCAAAATATTCCTTATGCCAAAGCATATTTTGGGGTGGCGTATTCTGATCCCCTACGGTATCAAAGAACCTGTGGACATACTTTAAAACTGCCGCACTTGGCTTCGGCAGCAAGAACAGCGCAGCTCTCCTGGTTGTCTCTCTCTGCCTCTAGCCACTCGCTCTCAGTGTCCATCCATGGCTCTTCGTATTATTCCTCTTTCTTGAATATTGGGTTTCTGGTCTCTGTTCTTCTCCCTTCACATGCAAACATGTGGGCCAGCCGACCCTCTCATGGGCCTCCTTCAGCCGGGGGATTCTCCAGCCCAGGGGCTGGCATATGTTTTATGAAAGTGCCATATGGCGTAGTAGTAAATGGTGTCTATTGCAAGTATCCAGCTTTGTTGCTATTTTGCAAAAGCACCCGTGGACAATGTGTAAATGAATGGGGCTGTGTTCCAATAATACTTTATTTGTACAACTGACGGCCAGTCTGCAGGCCATGCTTTGCTGATCCTTTTTCTCACTTCTGTTGCCCTCACAGACCCTACTCCTGGGCTCCAGATAGATATCCACCTGGCCTCGGGGTGTTTCTTCTTGCTTGCCTCTGAGGTAAACCAGACTCCTCTCTTCCCATACCGTATTCCCCATATTGAACCCCGTTTTCTCTTGTGCTCTCTGTCTTGTAAGTGGCATTGCCATTTGGTCAGAGCCTGAGAGCTAGAAAGGATTCCTGCTCATCCATCTCCCACATCCAGTCAGTCAACCTGTATTCCACTTCCTAAGGTTAAGCCTTGGCTCCATCTCCAGTGCTCCCACTCAGTCTAAGCGCTCATTGTGTCCTTCCCAACGTACCGCAAGAGCTTCAGTGAACAATGGCCCCCAAAGATGTCCACGTCCCAACCCCCAGAATCTGTGAATATGCCAGCTTACATGGCATAAGGGACTTTGCAGATGTGAGCAAATTAGGGCTCCTGAGATGAGAAGATTACCCTGGATTATCTAAATTGACCTGATATACTCACAAGTTTCCTTATAAGGGAAAGGCAAGAAGGTCAGACAAGGGCGGGAATGTGCCAATGGAAGCAGAGGTGGACGAGGTGCCCTTTGAAGGTGGTGGAAGGGGCTAAGACCCCAAGAACGCAGGTGTCCTCTGGAAGCTGGAAAAGACAAGGAAACGGATTTTGCGCTCCAACCTCCAGAAGTTACCAGACCTGCCAGCATCTTAGCTTTAGCCCACGAGCCTGACTTGGTCTTTCAGCCTCCGAAACTGTAAGATGATACAGCTGTGTTGTTTTAGGCACCAGGTGTATGATCACTTGTTACGGCAGCCATAGAAAATGAATACACCTCCTCACCCTTCCTCCCATCTTGCTCTATTCTCCACCCCACCCTGGACACAGATCTGATCTGTCAGGTCCCCATTCAGAACTCTTCCCTGACTTCCCTGCATCCTCAGGATAAATTTCCAGCTCCTTGCAGAATCCATCATGGGTCCCCAGCAGTTTATGCCCCATAAATTCATACAAGGAATTTCCCATCACATTGTCCCTCCATTAAGATAAAATGTTTTGTCTGCTTAGGACCTGTTTATTTTCCCTCTCCCACCTGACTGACGCCAGCCAGTCATTTAGACATCACTTCCTCAGTCATCACTGCATTCGGGTCCTCCTCTGTTAGAGACACGAAAGTCATTTCCCTATCACACCCCTCCCTGACCCACTTCGTTGCTATGACTTGTGAAGTCAGAGACCGCACATCTCTCTCGTTCACCAGTCTGCGCGGAGCACCTCCCATGACGGCTGCATCCGTGGATGAGTGGTGGGTCTAGGGAGACTTGCTGGAGGTGGTGGGGAGGGGCTGGCTGGGTCCCTGTGTCATCTCCCCTTGAGAGCACTGGGGAAGAAGAGCCCACGGGCGAGAGGGACCTGGAGCCAACTTGGGAGCAGGTGGAAGTCTAAATTGCCCTCATTTCCCTTCCTGCTCCGCTTGGTGGGGAAGATGCTGGGAAGAGGAATGGGCCGTCACTGCCCTCCTGCTACAATTAGCTGAGGCTTTCATTCTTCTTCTACAAAGAGGAGAGAGCAAATCAAAGGAGATAAAAGTGTGTGTCCCACAAAGGACATCGAGATGAGGGGGAAGGAAGGGAGGGTGGTGGGACAGAGAAGCAGAGGCAGAGAGAAAGCCCTGCGGCCCAAACAAAAGCCCAAAGCCAGCTGATCCCAAGGATCAGACGGTGGAGACACAGGGACAGGAAGAGAGCAGACCGCGTGGGGATCAGCGGCCCTGTCAGCCAAGGAGGAGAGGGAGTGAAGGAAGATAAAACACCCATGTGAATGGCCAGGGAAGAGGGTGGAGAGGGACCCCAAATGGAGTTGGGACAAAAGCATGAAAAGACAAGATTGCCACCATCCCATGAGCATTCCACTCAGGGAAAGCAAAGAGGGCTGGAGACAAAGGCGGCGAGAGGAAGGCGGAAAGGGAGGGAGCTCAGGCTGCTGGCCCTGGTGACAGGCGCTGAGCGGGGAGACTAGCGGTACCTTCTCCACGGGGCTCAGCCAAGGCCCCAAGGGGGAACAGGGAATCAGGGTACTGGCCTATATTTGATGAAAGAATCCTACCTGAGCAGCTTTCTTGTATTTGAACTTCCTATAAATAGAATCTAAGAGACGAACACGCAAAAATCATGTGGTCATGAGCCTTCCAACATGTATGCTTTTGTGTCTGGCTTCTTTCAATATGATGCTGCATGTGGTGTCGATAAGTCATTGTCATTACTATATACTATTCCACCATGTAGATAGATAGATAGATAGATAAATAGATAGACAGACAGCCATTCTTATACCTAGTGGAGACTTTTCTTTAGGTCCACAATCTCTTATCTGAACCCTTGGAACCATATGTGTTTCAGAATTTTAGAAAGATGGTAAATAAAGATGTGAGGACACAAACACCGTACTACACAACTCCATATGCTGGGTGTGCAGAAGTCACCTGTAATCAGATGCATGAATGTTTCTGCAAGAAAATTCATGAATGCTCATCTTACAAATCGCTTCATGTCAGGTCGGGTTTTGCCACCAAATGGTTCAGGCTGGGCTGGGTTATGTCTCCAAATAAAAGATGACATGTTTGGTTTTCAGGGCTTTTGTTGTTTCAGAATTCAGAACTCGGCTGGTGGACCCATAGTGTACTCGTTCCCAATAAAATTCGCTTTGAGAAACCCTGGCAGAAAGAGGGGTTCAATACCAGGGTATGGGAATCAGCAAAAATCAGAAACAAAGGTCCAACAGCCTTTAAGCAATGAGAGGCAATCTAGAAGGAATGAATCGGGCTCAAACCCTGGCTGTGTGAGGCACAGAGGACTGCTGTGTGTACTTCTGGAGGCTTCGCTCCCTCATTGCCCCGTCCCATCTGAACATCGCAAACCTTTCTTGTTTTTATAACCTCAGTTCCTAATCTTAAAGTTGTTGATTATATTTTTTGTATCATTTCTTTCTTTTATCCTTTTAATCTATTGGTCCTCTAGTTCTGTTTTGTTTATCTTGATTATTCCTTATCTCTCTTTTGTCCTTTATAATTCTATATTACATTCTTTAAGCTCATCTTATCTTCCTGCTTATATTGTTATTGTGCTGTTTCGTAGTGATTGACAGAGACGGGGTAGTGTGGAGGAGCAGGCGGTGGCGTTGGTCCCCACCCCTCCCTCTGAGCCCCACGGCTCATTACTCAGGAAGAGTTTCTTTCCCTGAGGAGATTTCTGGGCCAGTGGAGAGACCCCAGATTTTAAGCTCAAGCCTTAACCAAGAATTGGTCCTGGGGCTCTTGAAGACTTAGAAAACACCTAGTCTCAAAGCAGGAGGCTGTTCTAAGTGGTGGGATTTATTTCTGGTTAAATATGTCTTTGTTCTGGGAGAACAGACCCTCGGCGCCCTTCACCTGGCAGGGATGCCCCTCCTTGTGCCCACCTGCCCGTAGGTACTCCTCACCCTCGTACATCCTCAAGAATGCTCCATGCTGAGGATGCAGTGCCCTGTGTTTAAACTTTCCACCAGCTGCAGGGATTTCTTTTCTAGAGGGATGGAGAAGGCATTGCTCCCGGGAGACCAGTGAGGGTATGACCGTGAGCGAGCTGTTGCTATGTGGGGCACAGAGAGCACCCGGGCAGAGAGGACGTCAGCCGTCACACTGACATCACCGTAGACCTGGGGGTTGCGGGGAAGGTTGCGGTCTTCTCATAGAATTTTGCCAGTTGGACAAACCCCGACTTTGGGAAATGCACTGAATGGGGAGAATGGCCGCTTATACCCTCCACTCAGAGCCAGGCTGAGTCCCAGACTCGCCCTTTTGTCCTAAAGGGGTGCACATTCGGTCAACTGCCCTAGAAAGGGGCAGACCCCCAAGAAAAAGGAAGACCTGGGAGTAGTAGCCTCGAGAGTGCTTTAGAGCTCCGGACCCTCTGGAAAAAGGTTTGGATTTCCTGTTCTTTGAGGAAGGGAGAGGCAGGCAGGTCTGGGAAGCAGGAAGCAGGCGAGAATGGGGCTTTGGGGGACTCAGAGGAGTTCGTTTTGGGAGTTCATTTAAAGTCCTGTTTTTCTACATGCCAGTGTCCCTTCCCAGGGGTCCCAAGCCTTTCCGCAGGTTTTGTCTGAACAGTGCCAGCCTGACCCTCACCCCTGCACACCCTAGCACAGGGCAGCAGATGGGGGGCCTCCCTGGCCTGGCTGGCCTCCCAGGTCAGTGCAGTTGGGACACCCTCCCCCCAGCCCCACCCTGCAGGGGACCCGGGCTCCACAACCTCAGGGCTGTGCGGCTGTGGGAGAGCTGTGGGCTGAGCTGGGGCTCATTTTAGTCCCTTTCATCAGTTAGCTGCACATGGCTTTTTATATCATTTTAATTATCTTTTTATTTCTTTTAATTTACTTTATCTTTTTTTATGGGTAGCTATATATATCTTTTCTCTCCCGTTTGCTGTTTCTTCACCTTAATAAACTGGGTGCTGGGGAGCCTGGGCTCAGGGGGAGGGCCCGGAGGCGGCCCAAGCAGGAGAGGCTGGACACTGCCCTCTGACTGGTCCCCCAAGTCTCCTTGCCAGTCGCATCTTGTCCCCAGTAACCCTCAGGACTCTGAGAAATTCCTACCTGTGGAATTCAGGAGTCCCCAGGGCAGAATTCTTCCCCAGGGTCACGATGTATTTACCTACACTGATTACACATTTGGACGAGGGAGAGGGAGGTGAAGCTGTTTTCGTAATTAGAAAGGTAACACCTGCTCATCAGCAAGAAAAGCAAACCCAGAGGTGTGTGTTGTAAAAAAGAGTGTGTCCTTCAACTTCCCCCAAATCCTGCTTTAGACTCAGAGTAGCTATGTGTGTGGAAATGTCATCTGTAGCACACGGGTCCCCCGGGCATGTTTAACACTTGCTAGGTAAGGCCAACCTGTATCCCCACCTCCCCTCTTTGCCGCCCCCTCCCCAGCCCAGCAGACATCTCAGAATGCTGCCTGTGTCCCCAGGCCCTGCCCTGTACCTCTCTCCCAGTCCTGGGGCTGTTTGGATTCAGGAAATGGGGTTGAAGCGAGTGGCCTTTGTCCATTAATCCCTAGGAGATACAACGTCCTTCCCAGACGAAGCTCCCACTCCGTGCCCCCCCCCCAGGCCCCGCAGGGACCCCCAGGCACCCTTGGCAAGGGCGGGTGCCTATCTGTGCCTATCTTCCTATTCCTGTGGGCAGACACCCACTGAGCACCAAGTGTGAGTCATGCCTGAAGGTCCGTCTGGATTTTTCCCAAATCCTGATCCTCTCCCAGAGGGAGCGGCAGAGCCTTCCCCTCCACACCCTCCCACCACATCTAATAGCTTCCACCGCTCTGGGGAGACTTCCCGGGATCAGGTGTGCGCCCGGCCAGGGGCTGCGGTTAGGAAGGTGGGTCTCCCTGCCAGCCGGCTGTGGTGGGGTCGGCAGTACGTGGGTGGGCAGGCAGGAGGTGGGTGTCCACATAGCTTCAGAGCTAGTCTGTGTGCAGGTGAGAGAGATGATGGGAGGGCGGCCCAAACTCAGGGTAAAGAACTGAGACCAGGTGTAAACAAGGCAGAGGGAGGGAAGTTAGAAAGAGGCGGGGCTGGCTGCCAGGCCTGTACCCCCACGTGTCTCCCCCCACCCCAGGCCTGGGTGCCAGCTGTCTCACCAAGGCCTAGGAGCTGGTTGGAAGGTGACAACTAGTCACCATCCTAGACAATCGGTTTAACTTCTTCCTCTCTGAATGAATGGAACAGTTATCTTTGACCTCAAAAATAACAGCCCTAAGCTTTTTATGACTTGGAAGTTAAGACAGACACCATCTCCTCCTCCTCTTTCAGCGGTGGTTCTGTGCTAGGACACTGCACTCGCATGCTGAGAAGGAGGTGTGTCTGGGCTGCAGCCTGGGGGTCTGCCTGGTGGTAGAGGGCATGGGGGCCCGTTTACTCCAGCTGCCCTCAACTGGAACAAAACATCTCCTTTAAGGAGAGGCCGCTGGAGCCCATGAGCATCCTGGGATTGCAGAAGGGCTCAGCCCCCACCCACTCCCAATCTGCCTTCCCTCAGGAGTCTCCGCTCTAGAGCCCGGGAACGTGAAAACCACTCTTCTCCAGCTCAATGGGACTTTTGACAATGTCCTAGCCAGCTAGACATGAGTAAAAACTGTTTGGCTTTTGGGAAACCCCTGTTTGTTTGTTTGTTTTTAAAGATTTTATTTATTTATTTGTCAGAGAGAGATCACAAGTAGGCAGAGAGAGCGGAGGAAACAGGCTCCCTGCTGAGCAGAGATCCCGATGCAGGCCTATATCCCAGGACTCTGGGATCATCACCTGAGCTGAAGGCAGAGGCTTTAACCCACTGAGCCACCCAGGTGCCCTTGTTTTTTTTTTTTTTTTTAATAACGGGAACAGATGTATCTGGCACGGTCCCTCCCTCCTGTTGCCCACCTGGGATGGGGATGTGACACCTGGGGCTGTGGTATCCATAGTGTGACTCTGGGGGAAAGGCCAAGGAAAATATAAGATGTTATCGCTACTATTACAGTACTCTAAGGCAATGCCAGCTACTGACAGCCTCCAGACTTCTTGTTACCAAAGGAAGATAAATCCCAGTTCATGTAAGACCTTGTTAGTTGGCTTTTCTGTTTCTTGTCATTGAAAAGCATTCCTAAGCGATCAACTTGTTTATGGATGTTTTCAAAGCAAGAAGGCTTAAAGGGATCCCTCAGCCTTTCCAGTTGAACAGGGGAGATGCGTCACCAAGGCCCTCCATTTAGGGACAGAATTATATGGGAGGACCAATCTCCTTCCCCTGCATAACCTGGGCCTCGTAGCTCTGTGCGCATTGCTTGCATTGGCCTCATCCGGCCTCCAAATGAAGCACCCTGTATTGTTCGTTGAGTTCAGGATAAATCTAGGCCCCTGGGCGGAATGCCAAGGAAGTCAAAAAGACAGCTTTGCTCTGATGGTCCCCCTGGCCCTCTATTCCCTAACGATCCCCAAGTGTGCTCCAAGAGACACAAGCTCGGTCTTGGGCCTCCCTCCCAGGACGATGGGACGGCAGCTGCAGGGGCGTGCTTTTGTCCTTCTTCCCTGGGATCCTGGGAGCTATGAGACCCACCTCATGAGGTTTTCCAGACAAACTCAGCTGATTCAGACAACACAGAAAATAAAGAGCAGACCCCAGGGAATAAGCAGAAGGAAACTAGAGTCTTCACTCTGTTATCACTTTACCACCTAATCCCCTCGCTAATCCTTGCTAAGCACTCCTTCTCTCTCTCCTTCAAGGGCTCCCCTGCCTTTCCTCCTTGGCCTGCCCCCCCATCCTCTATCCTCCACCTCTTCTCCCTCTCATCCTTTATTCACTTTTATAGCTTCCATATCTACTGAAATCCTCCCCAGACTGGGTTCCAGCCTTCAACACCCCAGCTATTCCTCGCCCATTCTCACTTGGGCTCTATAAGCTTAATATGTCCCTACCATAAATCTTTTCCCCCAATCTGTTTCTACCCCTTTGTACCTTCATGGCACCATTGCCCCCTCTGTTAGTTTCCCATTGCTGCTAAAACCAATTACCACTCAGTGGCTTATAACATCACAAATTTATTATCTTACAATTCTAGAGACCAGAAATCCGAAATGGCTCTTCCTAGGCTAAAATCAAGACTTTGGCAGGGCTGAGTCCTTCTGGAAGCTCTAGGGAAAAATCCATTTCCTTGTCTTTTTCTGCCTTCCAAGGCCACCTGCATTCCTTGGCTTGTGGCCCCTCGTGGCTAGCAATCACATCACTCGAGCTCTGCAGAGTCCTCACATCTTCTCTAAACATCCCACCTCCTTCTTTCTCTTTCTTTTAAAAAATTATTTATTTACTTAAGTAATCTCTGCGCCCAATGTGGGGCTTGAACTCATGACCCTGAGATCAAGAGCCACATGCTTTTCTGACTGAGCCAGCCTGGCGCCCCCTCCCTCTTTCACTTATAAGAATTCTTAGGGTGCCTGGGTGGCTCAGTTGTTAAGCATCTGCCTTTGGCTCAGGTCATGATCTCAGAGTCCTGGGATCAAGCCCCACATCGGGCTCCCTGCTCGGCAGGAAGCCTGCTTCTCCCTCTTTCACTCCCCCTGCTTGTGTTCCCTCTCTCGCTGTCAAACAAATAAATAAAATCTTTAAATAAATAAAATCTTAAAAAAAAAAAAGAATTCTTGTGATTACACTGGGCCCACCTGGATAACCCAAGATTCTCTCCCCAAGATCCTTACTTCAGTCACATCTGCAAAGTCCCTTTGGCATGTAAGAAACCTATTCATAGTTTCCAGGGTTTAGTACGTGACATGCTTAGGGGCCATTGTTCTACATAATGCACCTCCCATTAGTAATAATTGCTACCTTACTGAACATGTTTTGTAGTCTAGGCTCTGGGCTGATTTTTTCCCCTAAGTGTTCTCATATACTATTGAGACAATGCAAAATAAAAAAAGCCTTCTGGACTCTCAAAATTCTATTGGTAGGAGGTAAGCTGAGAAAACACAGGCTAACTTTCATGAAAAGGGAGGCAGGACACAGAGATCAGAAGCAAGAGTTCAGAGAGGAGAGCCAAGAAGAGCCATGGAGAATTATTCCATCTGCTGGGTTAGATTTCAGAATTGTTATGGACCACATTCTCCCTTTTGAAAAGGAATGTATTTAGCAGTGATCTTATGCCTCTACTACATTGAACCCAGGGTGTGGTGGCACAGGTAACTCACCTCCGTTTAACTGATCAGGAGGACCCTTTCATGGAAATCTACTTAAGAAACTCCATCTTGTGGGCGCCTGGGTGGCTCTGTCAGTTAAGTGTCTGACTCCTGGTTTCACCTCAGGTCATGATTTCAGGGTCCTGGGATTGAGACCCAAGTTGGGCTCCTGGCTCAGTGCATAGTCTGCTTGAGATTCTCTCCCTCTGCTCCTCCTGCTTGTGTACTTTCTCTGAACTAAATAAATAAGTTAAAAGAAAGAAACTAGGAGCCTTATCTGCACTTGTACTTGATTTAGATGATGAGATGGTGCTGCCAAGAGATAGGACTTCTGGGTTTCGCAGGGTGGGAGAGGGAGCATATTTTGCATGCCAGAGGGATGAAACCTTAGGGGCCAGAGGGCAGAGACAGCCAGCTTGCTCTCGACTTCTGAGAATCACACCTCTACATAGTTCCTTGCACGCCGCTCCGGGAGCGCCCAGCCAAAGTGATGCCACGTGACTTGTGGGGCAGCTCATCAAAGACCATGGCCACTGCCTGGGGTACATTATCTCTCTGTCTCTCTCTGTGGGGGAAGTAAGCTGCTTCCTTGGAGAAGCCCACATGGTGAGGAGGAGAGACCTAGAGCCAGGAACACCCCCAAGAAGCCACCTTCAGAATCCTGATCCTCAGGCATTTGTGAGATATGTTTGTTGTTTTATGTTGCTGATGTTGGGGTAACTTGTTTGGCAGCAGAATGGATCTCAGGGGGCTGGAGAGGTGTGACCCAGGACATCTCCTAAAGCAATCTCGCTGTTCAAATGTCCTTCAACAGCTCTGTGGACCGGAGCGTCTTTTGTAGCCATTCCTTTGCCCTGGATGCCTGATTTTTACATGGCCAACTTCCTTATCCCATTCCCTCCAGAAAGTTCCTTCTGGCCTTCCAACCCAAAGTAGTGCCTCTGTGACTCATTTTCATGCCTTCCTACACTAATTATCTGCTTAGCATTTCTCGCTCTGATATGTTTGTTTGTTTGGTTGGTTTTTGTTATCTGTCTACCCCACTAGAAGAGAAGCTCCATGAGAGAGGGAGCCTGTCTCTCTCTCGGCACCTAAAACCCGTGCTTGGCATCAATACATGAGCCCAAAGAGCTCTCGCTTCCTACCAGCACGTCTCTACAGCTGTCCCTCCTGTCCTACTGAACTACTTGAAGTTCTTTTCAGTCCCCCTATTCCACACACTGTTCCTTCCCTAGAATGCTTTTTTTTCCCTTCTTCCTCTTTTGGTGAAGGCCTATACATATATTTTTTTTTAATATTTTTATTTATTGGTGCCTGGGTGGCTCAGTGGGTTAAAGCCTCTGCCTCGGAGCACCTGGGTGACTCAGTTGGTTAAGCCACTGCCTTTGGCTCAGATCATGATCCTGGAGTCCCAGGATGGAGCCCCACATCAGGCTCCCTGCTCGGCAGGAAGCCTGCTTCTCCCTCTCTCACTCCCTCTGTTTGTGTTCTCTCTCTAGCTGTGTTTCTCTCTGTCAAATAAATAGAATCTTTAAAAAATAGAAAAGACTCTGCCTTTGGTTCAGGTCATGATCTCAGGGAGCCTGCTTCCTCCTCTCTCACTGCCTACCTCTCTGCCTACCTGTGATCTCTCTCTGTCAGATAAATAAATAAAAAATCTTTTTTTTTTAAAGATGCGCCAAAGGCAGTTGCTTAACCAATGGAACCACCCAGGCGCGCCCCTCCTTTTTAAAAAAGATTTATTTATTGGGGCACCCAGGATCGAGCCCCACATCAGGCTCTCTGCTCAGCCGGAAGCCTGCTTCTCCCTCTCACTCCCCCTGCTTGTGTTCCCTCTCTCGCTGTGTTTCTCTCTGTCAAGTAAATAAATAAAATCTTTAAAAAAAAAAAAAGATTTATTTATTAATTGGAGAGTGTGTGTGAGTGTGTGAGGGAATGCAGAGCAAGAGAATCTCAAGCAGACTCCCTGCTGAGCCTGGACCCTGACACCAGGCTCCATCCCACGACCCTGAGATCATGACCTGAGCTTAGCCAAGAGTCGGGTGCTCAACCGACTGAGCCATCCTGGTGCCCCAAGACCTACAGATCTCTTAAGAATCCTGAGCTTCTGGGGGCGCCTGGGTGGCTCAGTTGGTTGGGCGACTGCCTTCGGCTCAGGTCATGATTCCGGAGACCTGGGATCGAGCCCCGCATCGGGCTCCCTGCTCGGCGGGAAGCCTGCTTCTCCCTCTCTCACTCCCCCTGCTTGTGTTCCCTCTCTGGCTGTGTTTCTCTCTGTCAAATAAATAAAATCTTTAAAAAAAAAAAAAAAAGAATCCTGAGCTTCTGGACCATGACATTTGCCATCCATTAGTGTTATTGATCATCTAAGTATCTATTCCCTGCCAGATACTTGACTCTGGAGGTCCCGGGCTATGGCAGGGTGCTAGCCCCAGACCGACTCTATTCACCTCAAGGTGGGATACTGGAGGAGTTCTCTGGAGCCCCCAGTGGTCCTGGGACCTCTGCCCCCCCTTCGTTAGCCTGTGATGTAGACGGATGAACTACATTGCCGGCTGCCCTGCTCTCCTTCCGTGTAGTGGCTGGAAGGCCAAGCTGTGGGGGCAGGGGTGGCATTGGTGAGAAGAAGGAATATATGAATTAGGAGGCAGGAACAGAGTGGAAGAGAAGAGAAAGAAGAGGGGCTACTGCTGGCTTGTATGATTTAAGACTCTCCTACTTTGAAATTCCCAAGACAGCCCCCTCCCCCAACATAAAAAACCCTTTCTCAGAACAAAAGCCCTGTCACCGAAAGCACTTATTTAACAACAATGACAGCAAAATACACTAGGTACAAAAACATTTTTCTCAAAAATTTTTCTACTTCAATTCAACAAATATTTATTTTCCTGAAAAAGCGGAGATATATAAAGAAATAGAAACATGTGGATTTTTTTTGTTTGTTTTTGATTGAAAAGCCTATCGGCACAACCAGGAGAACAGCATTGCCCCAGTGAGCCAAAGCACAATGGGAAAGCATTTTTAAAATAGAAAAGAACACTAATATATAAATATACCAAGGTGATTTTAAAACACAGTAGCACGTCTGTGCTGGAGTGGGGGATGGGCCTCAGGCTCCCAGGCAACTTGTGCTCTGTCTTCCCTGCCCAGCGGGCTGCTTGGGCTCACAGGTTCATCCAGGCTGAGCCTTCATCATCATGCTAATAAACCCGAGGACCCAGGTGCACATGTGAAGCTATCATTAATAAGGATATGCCCAACTAGCGAAAAACAACGTGAAAATTCATTTAGAAAAGCTCATGGGAGACCAGCGAGCCAGCTTTGGATAGAGAAAGAAGACTCACTTTCCCCATCTGTGAAATGGATTTGATTTCTACTGTTCTTTCAGGTGCTAATAGGCTGTGATTCCAAAGGGGTTAGTCAGGAATCCAGGGGCTAACATGCTGGAAGAGATACGCAGATTGCACAGGGGACCTGATGGGTACCTCTGTTAGAAACAAAGAGCCAAACCAAAGGAATCCGAACCCCCAAACTCCTCTAGGGAAAACCAGTAGGCCTGTCCCAAGTCCCCGCGGCATTGTGTAACCTGTTGCCATGGTTCCTTTCCATCGTGTATGAAATTGATCTTTGCCCCTCACTGGGGGTACATGTATGTTTCAGTGGTGCGTATCCTGCAGAATGTGGAGCTGGGCATGTGTGTGAGATGGTACCAAGCAGGGGACAACCTGTCTCCAGGTAGAACTTGGCCAGGCTGGTGTCAGAAAAAGACAGCCGTACCCCAAGGGTGACAAGTCAGGGTAAGTGAGACATAAGGGCAGGTGCTTTCTGGTTTCTGGGTCAGTATGCTGCGATGGCCAGTGCCGCCGATAATCACTCCGGCTTGCTCAGTGCTGTTCTGAGTTCTTTTAGTTCCTTCCAGAATACTGCCAATAATTCTAGTGTTTGCAAAGGTACCATGACTACCGGAAGGGAACTCCTGGGTAAGAATGGTCCTCAGGGGGCAGCCTCCCCACGTGTCTGCCTTCCCGGGCAGAGGATGGCTCTCAGGGGTCACTCCGGTATTCTTCCTGACCGCAGAGCTCTTGTCCGCCTCAGCTGCCTCCCTTCCTTTCCTCTTGTCCTCTGTTCCCGCCCAGCCCACACAGATGCACCCATGAGGGACCTGCCGTAGACTCTGTCCCCTGCCCCACGCCCACAGACACTTCTTTGGTGAAAGCCATTCCGTGGCTTAATTATTTGCAGATCTTCCTTCCCTTTTGGGTCTCCCAAAGTCCAAAGACTCTTCAGATAATTAAATCTGGAGGGACAGGAAGAAAGAGACCCACCCCCTGGGCCTTTGGAATCGGGCTGGGCGATTAGGTCATAATTGATCTTTATTGTTGCAGCTGAAGATCATTCATCCACTCCCGTGGAGCCCGCGTCATGGCCTGCCCCACCCCCAGCTTGCCGGAGTGGAAGCTGACCCGGCCCGGAGCCCGGAGCCCTGCCTTCAGTCCCATCCAAGGTGGTCCTGGGGACAGTGACTGGGCTGTTTATTTTCTTTTTCTCTTTGGGGGCCTCCCCCATCCAACCAACGACTTGATGGCATTTCTCAACCTCCTTGTCACTGCCATACCTGTTGTCTCTCTCTGGGCCACCTCATCCCCGGGCCTCCTGACTGTGATCAGCCCTCCTGGGGAGCAAAGGCCAGGGTCAGAGAAGTGCTCAGGCACATCCCTACGGCAGCCTTCACTCCCAAGTTCTGAGAGCTTTCCCAGGCATGCCCTGGAAAGGAAACCAGAGCGGGAGGAATGAGGTTCCCTAAAAATATATTTAGATTTCCCAGCGGAGGGACGAGTGGGAGGGTGAAAGGCAGGACTGTGAGCCACACTGGACATTCAGCCCCAGTGTGTCCCCGAGGCATGGAGGCTCTGCTTGGGGGGAAAAAAAAACTCCCTGGAAAACAATGGGAAAAAGAAAATTCTTCTACCCACAATAAATCTCTCAGGGCTATCCTGGGCCATGGAGATTAATTATATTATTATTTGTGATAATAATACATTTTATGGCATACTTTAAAGCATTTTTACTGATTTCATTTTGCTCATCAGCGTGACCTCATTTGTCCAGAGCGCTGAGGGAGGGCAGAGATGAGCAACGTGTCATAAACAAGGGAGCCGAGGACAAGTCAAAACCAGGCCCCGGGCGCCCTGCCCCTCCTTCTCCGATCAATCATGCATTTCCTTGTGACAATACCACGGTCTCCTCTGGGAGCTTGTGACCTTCACTTGCTGAGCTGAGATCCGCTAGTAAGATTGTGTAGGGTGCTGCGTAGCTACCCCAACAGAGGATTCGAGGTCTCCTACCTCTCAAGTGGTGGGTCCCCCCTGGGCCCACCAGGGTCCTGCTCTAGAGGTAACGCTTCCGAGGAAAGGGCGACCGACCGCAGCTACCATTCCTCCACACCCACCATGTGCCAAGGGCTGTGCTGAGCGTTTGCTCGAATTACCCCATTTAGGTCTCCAGTAAGTCTGAGTAGAGGGCTCTCTGATCAGTCTGATCTCTCGGATGAAGTGGTGGGATCAGAGAAGAACCTGCCTTAAGGTCACACAGTCAGTGAGAGGCGAGAGCCAAGATTTAAGCCCACGGCCTCCTGGACTCTGAAGCAAATGCCTTCACTGTGAGCTCTTTGCTGAAAGGGAGCACATCTTGAGGTTACACGCCACCTGCTTACAGAGAAACTGAAGGGGAGCAGAGAGAGGAATTCGGGTCAGAGGATGTGAGTGCCACCAGGGCCCCTCCAGATGGCCTGCTGGCGACCGCAGAGCACAGGCGAGGAAAGGGTGGCCCCCAGGGAGCGAGCGCTGGGCCCCGGACCGAATGGCAGAGCCAGAACTGGAGCCCAGGCATCGTGGCTTGCAGGCCCGGAGCTGTGCCCTTGACCCTCCCCAGGTCGCTGGCGGCTTCCTTCCTCAGCTTCACAGCTCTCCTTCCCACGGCCCACCATGTCCGTGGCCCTCGGTGGAATCCATGGTCACTGCCCCCTTACAGTTTCTAAAGAAACTTCTTGGGTTAAAGTACGGCCCCAAAACACAAGCCAGCAAACAAACAACTCCTCAAATAATTAATGAGATCTCGGTTATGCTCCCCTGAGTGTCGTCATAAATGCCTGAGATGTAAAGCTCACGTGGTCTCCATCCCCAACCCGCCCCTGTTGGTTTGAATGGGGGTAAAGAGGTGCCCAGAGTGGCAGCAGGCCTCAGCATGCACGGGAGCTTCGGTGTGGCTCTCAGATCCTGAGATCTCGAGATGGGACAGACGAGACCATGGCCCTAGCTATAGCACTAGAGTCCAGTACCCTTCGTCTCACTGGTCCCTGCCCCACCGCTGCCTGGCCCGGGGCCATTTTCCTACCTGCTCAGCCTCCAGTGCCCGGTGGAGGCAGGAAGGGGTCTGTGTTCCCAGAGCAAATGAGCTGCACCTGCTTGGTGAGATGGGCATTAAGCACTGAGCAGGCCTTATGCTGACCCTGGCTGGAAAACTAGCTCTTAAGGAAAAAAAAAAAGCCCTGACTGTAGAGACTGCTTATTTTTATGGCATAAAAACTCCTACAGTGGCTTGCAAGTTACCAATGGATCTAACATTCCTGAACATTTAGCGCTGGGCTCTTGTGAGCCAGTCCAGGCTGGCCCCAGCGTAGCATCGCCCCTGTCTATGCTGCCTACCTTTGGCTTCCAGATGTCCTTGGTGCAGGGGCAGGTTTTAATTTTGTCTCGGTCCCTGGCAGGTGTCTGACAAACAGTCTAGGAAAACCAAGGCCCAGACAGTACATCTCCCCCAGCCCCGAGGTTCCAGCCACAGGGGAGAGAAGCAAACAGTGTAAAGCCTTGATGTCTAAAAGGGTTTTTCTTCCAAGAAGTTCAAAGCAGTTGCTGTGTCTGATCTCACCTTATCCTCCCAACACCCTGGGAAAGTGGGGAGCCGGCAGGCATGATCTGGGTCTCCTTTCCTGAAAGATGGGGACACTGAGGCCCAGAAGGCTTGGACAGTTTGGTCCAGGTCATCAGCAGTCTGGAGGGGAGGCTGGAATGGGAAGCTCCATCATGCCTTCCATTCTCAACGCCATGGCTCCTTCCCCCACTCTGCCTTCTCACGATCCCACGGAGGAGGCGGATGGGGATGCAGAAGCAGAAGATCTCACTGTGGTTTTCCCAGACAGATCCCAGGCCTTACTTCCCAGCTCTCCCAGTCTCAGACCACACACCCTTAGCGCCTCCAGGGGAGCTGGCCCGACAGGCTTCCCTGGGGGTTGTGCCAACTCTGTCTCCGCTCATTAGCAGGTCTGTTTCCAGGTGGATCTACTGTGGGGTCATTAAAGCAATAAACAAGTTCCCGATTGTCGGTGGGCTGGACCAGGCACCCAACGTTCCTTGCATTGTGCAGAGCTCCAGCGGGCCCACACAACCTCTGAAACAATGCCTCACTTCCTCCCAGGAAGCCGCAGACCCGAGCCAGTCTCCTGGGCTCGCCCACGTGCTCTGGCCAAGTCATTGTATCCAAGACAGCCAGGTCCAGCCATTCCCATGACCAGGAAAACTACATCCTCTCCGCCATCCAAGAGTAGGAGGGCCAGGGGCCAGAGAGCCACAGTTTCCCATTGCTCCCAATCCCCACAGCCCCTGGCCAGGAGGCCTGTGGTCCCCGAGGACCATTTGGATCCCATACCTCAGCCTTTTCCTGGATCAGGTGTAAAAAAAATATCCTAAAAGCAAATGCAGGCTGGAACCCTAACCGAGCTTTTTGGGCCTCCTGGCCCCCCGCCTCTGTTTGGCTAGGCTTCCTCCCTATGTCCCTAAAGTGTTCTTGTATGTATCCCCTGGAGGCACTGAGTGGTGGCACAGAATAGGGCCCATCAACGTGAACAAAAAGGTCACCCAGCCTTGCAGGGAGGCCCTGACGTGTGGAGAGGAGCCCCGGCCCACCCAGGGTGCCCTTTCCCAGGAGGGCCGGCTAGGTCCTCAGTGCAGCTGAGGCCACAGTTATTGCCAACTTCAAGTTTCTTTCTTTTAAACGGCTCTGCTTGGGAATGATGTCTTCGGGACAGGAAAGACCTGGGCTGGAAGGAACTAGGATCTGAAAGGAAGATGAGACTCGGACTGGGGACACCACCAAGAGGCCTAGGTCAGGTCTGGAACCTCACACAGCCGACCAGACAGCCTGGCCCTGAGGATCCACAGGGTAAGAAGCGTTGAGGTCTGATGGCGAAGGAGCCAGAGACTCTGCATGCTGTCCCCCGCCCTCGCCAAGACCCAGCAGGAGCTGGTGAGGCAGGTGTGTTTAGTGGAGGGCCGACTCGGCATCAGTGGAACACAAGAACACAATGTGCTCCGGTGGCTCAGGGGTGGTGCTGGCCGCTCATCCACGGGGGCCTGCTGCGAGCAGGTGCAAGGGGGCTCTGACTCCTGGCAGCTGATGGAGAAAAGTCTTGGCTGGGGCCGGGGGGCGGGGGGGCGGCGGGCAGGTGGGAAGGACATGCTGGGCAAGAGACCTGTCACAGGGAAAGAAGGCCCTGCTGGAAGATGGCTTTGAGGTAGAAATCCTGGAAATACATGGAAGGGGGTGGGAAGGTGGAGACTGAGCCCAGCTTTCAACAGAGCACACAGCAACGTAGCCTTTTTACTTTCTTTTAAAATTAACTTTATTGAGATAGTCAGTTGGTTAAGGAACTGCCTTCGGCTCAGGTCCTGATCCTGGAATCCCGAGATGGAGTCCCACATGCAGCTCCCTGCTCGGTGGGGAGTCTGCTTCTCCTTCTGACCTCTCCCCTCTCTTGCTCTCTCTCTCTCATTCTCTCTCTCAAATAGATAAATAAAAATCTTAAAAAAAACACTTTATTGAGATATAACTGACTTAAAATACACTGTTTCTTTTTTTTTTTTTTAAACATTTTATTTATTTGACAGATCACAAGTAGGCAGAGAGGCAGGCAGAGAGAAAGGAGGAAGCACGCTCCCCACCAAGCAGGGAGCCCGATGTGGGACTCGATCCCTGGATTCCAGGATCATAACCTGAGCCAAAGGCAGACACCAACTGAGCCACCCAGGCGCCCATAAGGAGTCTGTTTCTTGTCATTGCTGAGTAGTATTCCATCGGGGGGTGGAGGGTGGGGTCTCCACCCTTTGTTGATTCATTCACTTATTGATGGACATTTGGATTATTTCCAGTTTAGGGCTGTGATGAGTGAGACTTCCGTTAATGTTCATGTAAAATTCTTTAGAGATCTATTTTTCATTTCTCTTGGGTATTTTATTTAGGAGGGGAATCGTTGGGTCATAGTTGGATGTATGTCAGCTTTGTAAGAACTTGCCAAACTATCTTCCAAAGTGTTTGTAGCGTCTTACACGCCCAGCCATGATACAGGAGCGTTCTGTGCTCACACTTGTCTTGCCACCTTGCCTTTTAGCCACTGGGAGAGCAGGGTGGTAACCGCTCCTTGCGGTCCTGATTTGCATTTCCCTGATAACCAATGATGCTGGACATGCTTATTGGCCATTTTTATGTTGTCTTGGTGAAATGATCATTCAAATCTTTTGTCCATTAAAAAATATATTGGGTTGTTTGTCTTATTGAATTGTAAGAATATATATATATATATTAAACTTTAATCATATATTCTGGGGGCACCTGGCTGGCTCAGTCAATGGAGCATGTGACTCTTGATCTCAGGGTTGCAGGTTCAAGCCCCACACTGGCTGTGGAGATTACTTAGAAATAAAATCTTTAAAAAGTTATATATTCAGAATATATCTTTATAAGTTCTGGACACAAGTCCTTTGTCAGGTACATGTTTGTAAATACTTCCTCCCAGGCTACGACCTGCGACTTCTTTGTTGTTTTCCAAAAGTGTCCTTTGAAGAGCAGAAGTTTCTGATTTCAGTGGAGTGAAATTTATTGTTTCTTTCTTGGTGGCTTTAGAAATCTTTCTTATCCCAAGGGCACGAGGATTTTTCTCCTGTTTTCTTTTAGAATTTTATCACTTTAGCTGTTTAGTTCCCTGATCCGTGTCTAGTTTATTTTGGTATGTACTATGAGGTTGGGGTCAACGTGTAATTTTTTCCATAAGACTGTACAGTTGTTGTAGCACCATTTGTTGAAAAGATAGCCTTTCCTCTTTAAATTACTGTGACATCCTCGGCAACAATCAATTGACAAAGCATGTGTAGGTCTATCTCTGGACTCCCTATTTTGTTTCACTGATGTATATGTCCATCCTTACACCAATGGCACACTGACTTGTTTACTATAGCTTTATGGTAGGTCTTAAAGTCAAATAATATAAATCCATCGGGACGCCTGGGTGGCTCAGTTGGTTAAGCGACTGCCTTCGGCTCAGGTCATGATCCCGGAGGCCCGGGATCGAGTCCCACATCGGGCTCCCTGCTCGACGGGAAGCCTGCTTCTCCCTCTCTCGCCCCCCCTGCTTGTGTTCCCTCTCTCGCTGTGTTTCTTGCTGTCAAATAAATAAAATATTTAAAAAAAAAAAAAAAAAAAAGAAATGTTCAAATAATATAAATCCTACCTTGCTCTTCTTTCTCAAGATTGCTTTGCCTATTCTGGGTCCTTTGAATTTCCACATAAATGTACAACAGTTTCATCAATTTCTGCAAAAATTACCAGATGATTGTCTTAATCTGTTTGGGCTGCTGTAGCAGAATTCCATAGAGTCACCGTTGGCTTAAACAACAGAAATTCATTTATTTCTCACAGTTATGGAGGCTGGGAGACCCAAGATTAAGGGACTGGCAGATTTGGTGTGTGGTGAGAGCCTCCATCCTGGTTCATAGATGGCTGTCTTTTTGCTGTGTCCTCACATGACAGAAGGTATAAGAGGTCTTTCTGGGGACTTTTAACATTTTTTTTATTTTTTAAAGATTTTATTTATTTATTTGAGAGACAGAGAGAGAGAAAGCACACAAGCATGGGGGAGGGGCAAAGCAGACTCCCTGCCAAGCAGAGAGCCCAACACAGCTCGATCCCAGGACCCCTGATCATGACCCGAGCTGAAGGCAGAGGCTTAACTGACTAAGCCACCCAGGCCCTCCTGGGGACTTTTTTATAAGGGTACTGATCCCATTTGTGAGGACTCTGACTCCATGACCTAATCATCCGCCAAAGACCCCATTTCTTTTTTTCTTTCTTTTTTTTTCTTTTTTAGAGAGACAGAGAGATAGCATGCAAGAAGGGGTGGGAGGCTGGGAGGGGAGGGGGAGAGAGAATCTTAAGCAGGCCCAGCACAGAGCCTGACATGGGGCTCCAATCAGGGCTCGATCTCATGACCCCAAGGTCACGACCTAAGCCGAAATCAAGAGTCTGGTGCTTAACTGACTGAGCCACCCAGGTGCCCCAAAGGCCCCGTTTCCTAATATAATCACACTGGGATTAGGGTTTCAGCATATGAATTTGGAGGTGTAGGTGGGACACAAGCATTCAGTCTATAGCAGTGATTATGATTGGGATTACATTGAATCTGTAGATCAATTTGGGGAAAATTAACATTCTTTTTAAGATTTCATTTATTTATTTGACAGACAGAGAGATCACAAGTAGGCAGAAAGGCAGGCAGAGAGAGAGGAGGAAGCTGGCTCCCTGCTGAGCAGAGAGCCTGATGCGGGCCTCGATCCCAGGACCATGAGATCATGACCTGAGCCGAAGGCAGAGGCTTTAACCCACTGAGCTACCCAGGTGCCTGAAAATTAACATTTTAACAATACCGACTCTTCTTGTCCATGAACATGGCATATCTCCTCATTCATTTAGATTTTTTTTTTTTTAAAGATTTTATTTATTTGACAGAGAGAAACACAGCCAGAGAGGGAACACAAGCAGGGGGAGTGAGAGAGGGAGAAGCAGGCCTCCCGCCGAGCAGGGAGCCCGATGTGGGACTCGATCCCGGGTCTCCGAGATCATGACCTGAGCCGAAGGCAGTCGCTCAACCAACTGAGCCACCCAGGCGCCCCTCATTTAGATCTTTAATTTCTCTCAGCAATGTTTTAAAGTTTTCCATGTAAATGTTGTACATATGTTTCACTGCATTGATCTCTAAATATTTCATATTTATTGATGCTGCTATAGATGACAACTTTTCATTCCATTTTCCAATAGTTTGTTACAAGTACATACAAATATGAGTGATTTATTTTTATTTTTTTAAAATATTTTATTTATTTATTTGACAGAAAGAGATCACAAGTAGGCAGAGAAGCAGGCAGAGAGAGAGAGAGGAGGAAGCAGGCTCCCTGCCAAGCAGAGAGCTCAATGCGGGCCTCAATCCCAGGACCCTGAGATCATGACCTGAGCCGAAGGCAGAGGCTTTAACCCACTGAGCCACCCAGGCGCCCATGAGTGATTTTTTTTAAATATATATTTTGACCCTGTATTCTACAACCTTGTTCAATCGACTTATTAGCTGTGGTAGTTTTTTTGGTAAATTGCTTAGAGCTTTCTGCATACATATCATTTTAGCCAGAAGAAAGACAGTTTAGTTCTATGCCTTGCATTCCTGAATTACCTTACTTTGTATGTTATTGGGTTCTACCTGCAAAGATTTTAAGGCTTTGTGTCTATTGTTCAGGAGGAATATTAATCTGTAGGTTTTTTTCCTTGGAACATCTTTGGCTGTGGCATCTGAGTGATGCTGGACTCATAAAATGAGTTGGGAAGTATTTCTTTTTCTTCTCTGTTCTGAAACAATTAATGTATGGTAAGTATTATTTTATCCTTAAACGATTGATAGAATTTTGCCAATTTTTTAAAAATTATGAATTTGTGTCTTTAATAGATAGAGAGCTATTCAGATTCTCTATTTCTTCTTGGGCCAGTTTTTCTTATATGTGTCTTCAAGTGATTTGTCCATTTCGTGTTGTTTGCCAAATTTTTCTAGAAATTTGTTAATAATACTCCCTTCTTCTCCTTTTAATGTCTGTAGGATCTGAAGTTATGTCCTCTTCCTTTCATTCTTGATATTGTTAATTTGTGTCTTTTCTCTTTGTTTGTTGATCAATCTAGCTAGAGGTTTATCAATTGTATTGATCTTTTCAAAGAACCAGTCTTTGCTTTCATTGATTTTCTTCATTATTGGTCTGTTTCCTATTTCACTGATCTCTAGTTTTATCTTTATTATTTTCTTCCTAACATTGCTTTTTTTGAAGGTTGTGGAAGGGGAGAAGTTCCCACTCCCATCTTCAATCATAAATCTTGGAAGGTCTAAAAGGAAAGGGGTGTTAGAAGTAATCTTGTCCAACCCCTTCATCTTATAGGTGAACAGAAATCCACAGGGGATAATCTTTTCCTCAGGCCACCTAGTTTTCTTTCAAAGCCAACTCGTTTATTAATTAATTTATTTCTTCCTTCATTAATATAGTCTTTTTTTTAAAGATTTTATTTATTTATGTGACAAAGAGAAACACAGCGAGAGAGGGAACATAAGCAGGGGGAGTGAGAGAGGGAGAAGCAGGCCTCCTGCTGTGCAGGTAGCCCGATGAGGGGCTTGATCCCGGGACTCTGGGATCATGACCTGAGCCAAAGGTGGAAGCTTAACGACTGAGCCACCCAGGCACCCCCATTAATATAGTCTTAATTCATTTAAATAAGGCATATTTGTTGAACTTATATTACAGGCCGGAGACTGTGTTCTGTTCTAAGAACAAAGATGACTAAGTTATAGTCTCTGCCTTTACAAATCTCCCAGCCTAATGAGGGAGATGGAGAGTCATCAGTGCCAACTGTCATCACAGAGGTGTTCTCGAGGTGTCATGAGTGCTTGGAGGAAAGAGTGAGAAACTCTCACCACTGGTGTGAGGATGGGGGTGGAGGTTGGTCACAGAAGACTCCAGAAATGGATTTCACAAGCAAATAACTCTTCTTCACTCTAGAAAGAGCTTTGTGAGTCTTCTAAATATCTGGTTTAAAAAGGCAAATAGAAAACAGTGCAAGTTTCAATAAGAAGTTATCAATTAATCAATTAGCTAATTTTGCATCCAGAATAATGCTAAGAAGTTTGGGAGAATACAGATTATGTGGATGATTCAATCATGCTCTCTAGAGAATAAATATTCTCTCAGATTCCTACTTATTAATTTTCTTTTTTGCAGATGGCTGATCCCATCCACATAAGACAAATATATTTAGAAGCTGTAGAGTTATCTTAATGATATTGACATCCTAATCTATTATCTGTTTACCTATTGCTGCATAACAAATTACCCCCAAACTTAGCAACTTAAACAATAAGCCTTTCTCATCTTACACAGTTTCTGAGGGTTGAGGGTCCAGGAATAGCTTAGCTGAGTGCTTCTGGCTCAGGGTCTGGGTTACATAGTGTTCAAAGACTTGACTGGGGCTAGAGGCTGTGCTTCCAAGCTCACTCACCAGGCTGTGGGCAGGAGGCCCCAGCACAGACACCGCTTGACATCCAGGAGTCTTCCCCCAGAGCAAATAATCCAAATGACACTCTGCCTTTTATGAGCTGGTCTCAAAATCACACGCTATCTGCCACCTTTACCTCCAAATCACACAGTGTTACTAGGGACCCCTGGCTGGCTCAGTCCATAGAGCATGCAACTCTTGATCTCGGGCTTGTAAGTTCAAGCCCTGTGTTGGGTGTAGAGGTTACTTAAAAATAAAATCTGTTTTTTTTTTTTTTTTTTTTTTTTAGATTTTATTTATTTGACAGAGAGAAACACAGCCAGAGGGGGAACACAAGCAGGGGGAGTGAGAGAGGGAGAAGCAGGCTTCCCACAGAGGAGGGATCCCGATGTGGGACTCGATCCCGGGTCTCCGGGATCATGACCCGAGCCGAAGGCAGTCGCTCAACCAACTGAGCCACCCAGGCGCCCTTTTTTTTTTTTTTTTTAAAGCTTTTATTTATTTATTTGAGAGAGAGAGAGGAAGAAGGTCAGAGGGAGAAGCAGATTCCCCACGGAGCTGGGAGCCCGATGTGGAACTCGATCCCGGGAATCCAGAATCATGACCTGAGATGAAGGCAGTGGCCAAACTAACTAAGCCACCCAGGTACCCTTAAAAATAAAATCTTGAAAAAGAAGTGTCACTAAGTCTACCCATACTCAATGGGAAGAGATTACATCAGGACAAGGGTATGCACACCAAGAAGTGGGGATCACTGGGGTCCATCTTAGAGACTTACTACCACACATGCCCTCACACACTGACTATGATGTTAACAATCTGGAAGCTTAGTGGCACTGAGACTGAAATGACCAATTCACATTTGCCTCATATTCCACATGGAGCTTGAATTTTTTTTTTTTTTTTTTTTTTGAGAGAGCAAGAGAGTGCTTATGTGCACGTGCAGATAGGGGCAGAGGCAGAGACTCTCAAGCAGACTCAATCGCAGGGCTCGATCCCACGACCCTGAGATCATGACATGAGCCGAAACCAAGAGTTGGGAGCTCAACTGACTGAGTTACCCAGGCACCCTCCACATGGAACTTTAAAGAAAAGGGCCTAATTCTTAGACATGAAGTTATTTTGTAGGATCTAGTTCTCTTTATGGTTATTATACTATTACATCCCAAAATAAAATGTTATAGTATTATTAAGAACCGCATTCAGCCCTGTGCTGGGATAAATACCTTAGATATCAGGAGGCAACTTCTAGGAATCTCCCAGGATATAGTCGTTATCCTTTGGCAGTTTAAAATTATGCAGGATTATGACTATTTATTCTAGGGACCAAAGATACAGCAGTTAATAAGACAGAGGGGAATGGGGACAGTGTTACATATTGAATGTTTGTGTACCCCCAAATTCATATATTGAAGCCCAAGTCCCCAGTGTGATGGTTTTTGGAGATGGGGCCATTGGTAGTTGAATGGATGAAGTCATGAGGGTGGGGACCCCACAGTTGGGAATAGTTTCTTACAAGAGGAAGAGAGATGAGAGCGCTCTCTCTTCACCAGGTGAGGATACAGGGAGAAGGTGGCTATCTAAAGCTAGGAAGAGAGTTGTCATCAGGAACCCGAATGGCTGGCACCTTGACCTTGGACGTCCACTAGAACTGTGGGAAATGAATTTCTGTTGGGTAAAAGACACCCAGTCTGTTGAATCCCGTGACAGCAGCTTGTGCAGACTGAAATAAGGGGCTACCGTCGCCTGATTGAGTAGAGGCAAGACTAAACTCACAGTGTGAGGGTCCTACAGGGTGTTCAGTGGTAAAGGAAATCTGCAGATTTCACACCAATGTCTGCAGAGGAGCAGAGCTGATGGAAGAGAATGCCAACAGCTGAAGAAGTTTCTGAAAATGTGACTGGGGAGCACGGAAGTAAACATTTAGAGGGCCAGAGTACTAAGCCAAGAGCACAATATTTGGAGAGGAATCACACTGTTGTCAGAGGGGTAGGGACACTCTGGTCATTGGTGGAGATTGCACTGAGGAAATATTGTTTGTTTGTTTGTTTGTTTGTTTTTAAAGATTTTATTTATTTATTTGACAGAGAGAGAGACCACAAGTAGGCAGATGAGGTAGGCAGAGAGAGAGGAGGAAGTCGGCTCCCCGCTGAGCAGAGAGCCTGATGCCGGCCTCCATCTCAGGACCCTGAGATCATGACTTAAGCCGAAGGCAGAGGCTTTAACCCCTGAGCCACCCAAGTGCCCTGAAATATTGTTTTTAACAGAATATTCTTTCGTTTGCACATAGTTTTTATGAAAAAGATATTTAAAGTGGGAATGAGTGCTAAGACCTGATTTACTTTTCTGAGACTCGAGAGAATCTTGCATAGAAGCTTGTACAGAATCAGAGTCAAGCCACAAATGCAGCAGATGGCTCACCCTCGTGCACCTGGTGACAAGAAAAGTCTCTTTCTTGTGTATAGGCGTGACCCCACTGGAATATATGTATTCTAAGACTGCTTGGAAAGAGATGATTCTAAGCTTGAGTCAAAATCAGGGCAAGTTTTGGGGGAGACCTATATGCTAAAGAGAACTGAGGTTTATTTGTCTCTTCTATAATTGTCCAAGAATAGGCAGAACAGAAATTCATGGGGCTTCGTGGTACCAGAGATCCATACTCCCTTCTTCAATGTCCTTTGTTCACCTCATGGCCTTTCAGACTATCCCATAACTACAAGAGCTGCTGCCACCATACCCACATTCCAGCCAGCAGAAGGGAGAAAGAATGGAAAGAATTGTCAGTCTTTATTGTTAAGGATATGACCAGGAAGTTGCATATACCACTCCGCGAATGCTCTGTGGGGTAGAACCAGGAAGTTTTATGTTTCACTTCTGCTTTGGCTCGATCAAGCAGAACCTAGGGGCATGGTTAGATTTCACTGCACGAGAACCTGGGAAAATGCAGTCTTTTGATTGGCAGTTATTTTCTCAGCTAAAACTTGTATGACGCTAGAAGGGAGACACGTACTGGGGGAATAACTAACAGGTCTCAGATGTTTCAACCTCCGGTAATTTTGTCTGCCAAGATGGCAAATCAGATCGGTCATGGCCAGGTAAATATCAGACCTTTTGTCTGTGTGACATCAAGGACCCTAGAACCTTTTGCTCTTCAACTTATCCTCATTTCTTAGCATAATGCTTGCTTGCTACAGAGTAGCTTCTCGATACAAGTTTATGAAATAAATGGAATGCAGGAGAGGCAGCTAGATGTCAAAATTCTTGAAGATCCTTCATTGTGCCTTTTCCCAAGAACCTTTTTTGCAAGGACCAAGACCAGTGGGTTCTGGTTAAAAGTAAACCTGAGAAAGTGTGTTGAGAGTTTTTCACAAAGTGAAATTCCCTGCCCTCCATGCCCACCCTGCCAAGTGATGTGGTTTCTTTACACCCTTGGTCCAATGTTTGCTGATGGGGAACTTGCAGTGACGTTGTCCTCCCAGAGCAGTTGGATGGCATGTGATAAAAAGGCTGGGTTCCTCCACAGCTCTGATGTGTTATTACTCTAAGCAAACCTGGTATCTTCCTGAGAGGATTTTATCCCAAGGTCTCCTCTATTACACAGATAATTCTTACAGATAGGAAGAGCCCACTTTGGAGCGAATGGGGCATCTGCTCCGAGCAGTGGAACATTCAGCCTCCTCAGCCTGGGGCCTGGCTTAGCCTGGAGCTCTCCCCTGAGGGCTGTGTTTCCAGGCCCCTCACTTAATAAGCGGAGAGAATTGAAAGCAGTAAAATATGGAAGATAATACACCAGTCAATAAAAAGATAAAGTAAAGTAGGAAGAAATAAAAAGATGGTAAAAACAATAAAAAAAAAAAAAGGCAGTGGGCAAAGTGATAATATGAGCTAAAAATAAACCAAATAAACTAAAAAGAAATGAAAAGATAGAATAAAGACACGATAAGGCCAAGGTTAGATATAAAAGATGGAGAATAAAAAGATAATACAATAACAATAAATCGAGACGATAAGATGAGATAAAAGCAAATAGTATGAAATAGCTAGAACAAAGACGAAACAGATTAAAAATGACAGAGATAAGTAAAATCATTAAAACCAGAAAAATAAAAGACTAAAGGGATTAAAACAATAAAATGTGTTAAACCAATACCAGAAGAAATAAAAAATTTAAAAGACGACTATGGGGGAAGAGGGTAATAGATCAATTTTGTTTCAAATTAAAATAATACAGCAATGCTGGTACAAAAGGCTGCCCCTACGCAGGCATATTCTCAGCATCCAGGCAGACCCAAGCTTGTGCAGACCTCCCAACCTCTAAGCATCCCTATTCCATTTGCTAGAGCTGCCCTTTAAAATCACCAAGGGGGGGGGGCGCCTGGGTGGCTCAGTGGGTTGGAGCCTTTGCCTTCAGCTCAGGTCATGATCCTGGAGTCCGGGGATTGAGTCCCGCATCGGGCTCCCAGCTCCGTGGGGAGTCGGCTTCTCCCTATGACCTTCTCCCCTCTCCCACGCTCTCTCACTCACTCTCTCTCTCAAATAAATAAATAAAATCTTTCAAAAAACAACAACAAAATCCCCAAGGGATGGGGGAACTAAAACAGCAGAACTGTAGCTTTTCCCTGATCTGGAGGCTAGAAGTCCATGATGGGAGCCTTCAACCTCCTGAGGGCTCTGAGGGAAGGATCCACCCCAAGCCTCTCTCCTTGGCTTGCGGACAGCCTTCCTCTCCCACTGTGTGTCTTCACTCTGTCTTTCCCCTCTGTGTCTGTATCAAATCTCTTATAAGGACACCAGTCATGTTGGATTATGGCCCACCCTAATGACTTTATTTTAACGAGGAGACCTCTTAAAGACCCTGTCTTCAAGTGCAGTCACCTTCTGATGCATTGGGGGTTAGGACGGATGAATTTGGAGACACAGGTCAGCACCTAACAGCATCCCTGCACGGAACCCCTGGCAAGATACCCTCCAGGCAGAGAGATGAAGGCAGAGAGCAGGACTTTGACCACTTGCCTGGTTTAGGGTCTCTGACAGAACTGATTTTTTTTCTCCTTCATTTCTGATTAATATTCTTCATTTCACTTGGACCCACAGGGCAATAAGGCTGGGTTCTGGAAAGATAAGGTTCTGAAGCCGCTAACCCATATTCTCTCACGATGTTAAGGTCACTGTGAACAAGAAAAGTCCGGGCAGACTGTCTCCTACGGCTGATGCAGAGGCCGCTCGCGCAGGCAGGTCTGGGGCTCCTGGCCTCTTCTGCCAAGAAACTTCTGCTCTGGCTAGAAGCACTTATGAGATGGCAGGTGCCTTCAGATTCCCCCCAAACCGAAAGCACGGTCTCTAGCAGTGGGTTAGAGTTTATATTTCATTGCCTTCCACCTTTTCCAAACAGGGAAGCCTGGGAGGGCTGGACCAAAACACTTGAGGATGAGCTTTCTATACTTGGTTCCCCCTTGCTTCTTGAGATGGAGTTCAGAACTGTGTGTACTGGAGAGAAGCCTGGAAAATCCTTCTCCTCTTATCCCGGAGAAGGGGAAACACAGACCCAAAGACCCACTAGTTCAATATCCTTGTTAATAGTTGAGGAAATAGGGGCGCCTGGGTGGCTCAGTTGGTTAAGCAACTGCCTTCGGCTCATGTCATGATCCTGGAGACCGGAGATCGAGCCCCACATCGGGCTCCCTGCTTGGCAGGAGGCCTGCTTCTCCCTCTCTTGCTCCCCCTGCTTGTGTTCCCTCTTTCGCTGTGCTTCTCTCTGTCAAATAAATAAATAAAATCTTAAAAAAAAAAAAGTTGAGGAAATAGAAATCCAGGAAGGAAAGATTTGCCCCGAAGTTTTCAGTGGTCTCTCGCTCTCTCTCTGTGTGTCTCTCTCTGGCGCAGACACACACGCACACACCCTCCAGGGTGCGCACCGAGCTGACAGAGCCCAGGCCCCAGGCTTCCTTCCGTCCACGCTGGCTTTAACCCCACAGTTGCACAGGGCATGGTGCTCAGAAGGGCCCCATGGTTGACTTAATGCTTTGCCACCACCATCTTGAATTCTCAATAACTCTGCAACAAGGGGTGCTGCCCACCACTTTGCAGTGGGTCCAAGCTGCAGGGGCCAATCTACACCCCCCCCCCCCCCCCCCC
>PITA01001491.1:0-152662 GCA_004023965.1 Spilogale gracilis | reverse complement strand
TGACTGGGCCTGTCCCAGTCTCCTGTTCTCCCAGATCCCCTGTCTCTCTGGCAAAAACCCAAGGGGGCGGGACAGGGGAGGGATGAAAGGAAAGTGAAAGTATCAGCCTCTCTGGATAGCCTCTCCTCCTCCTCCTCCTTCCTCCCCCCCGTTGCCATGGAGACCAGAACAAAGCCTCTCTTTCCCCTCTTTTCTGGATTGTTAATTGTCTTTACTCCATGGTGCCTTTGTTAATTGTTGCCAGTCCCTCCCAGGATGAGGTCTAGGTCTTCTCAAGACAGGAAAGAGGGTTAAAAAAGTTAGGTGGTGGGGATGGGCACTATAAACCAGATGGAGGGGTGGAGGGAAATGAGGAGGCCACCTCAGGATTTCCTAAATTCCCAGGGCTGCTGGGGAGGGAACAACCCTCTTCACTTCTTTCCCTCCCTCCCTCCATCAGCTGCCGGTTCAGGTGGGGCCCAAGGCCCCGTCTGTGGGAAGGACCCGGAGAGATGGAAAGACTAGAGAGAAAACCCTCATTGTGCAGGGCAATACTCTGTGTGGGCGCCCTCATCCCTGCCTCTGCACCCATTCCAAATTGATCAGTAAAACCTGGGGCCTGATTTTTGCCCCCAGGGTTTAGGAATACTAACAGGTAAATTTGCAGGGAGAGAATGTTTGCCAAGTCTGGAGGTGAGACTTGATACTCCAGCCCTCTTCCCCAAGCTAAGTCTCCCAGGGTAGCTGGATATGGAAAGAATGGAGCAAAGAAGTTTTAGAAGACTGCGTGTGTCTGTGGGGTGTGTGTGTGTGTGTGTGTGTGTGTGTGTGTGTGTGTGTGTGTGTGGTGTGTATAGAAAGGACTCAGGTCACTGGCATTAGGGGAGCACAGGCCCTCAGTGAGGTCCCTGTGTGTGCATATGCAAGTGTGTTGAGGGTGGGGATATGGGTTGAGTCCTCTGTCCTTGGGAGACTGTCCTACAGTTGGGGGACATGTGGCCAATTGTCACATAAGGAGCAGAGAGGTGTTTCTTTCTTTTTATTTATTTTTTAAAAGTAGGTTACATGTCCAGCATGGAGCCCAAGGTGGGGCTTTAACTCACGACCCTGAGATCAAGGCCTGAGCTGAGATCAAGAGTCAGACACCCAACTGACTGAGCCACCTCGGGCACCTTGAACTATTTCTAGTTCTAGGGCCTAGGCTAGAATAATAATATTCTAGTGCTAATTTAAATGGGGTTTTTTGTTTGTTTGTTTGTTTGTTTGTTTTTAGATTTTCTTTATTGAATTGACAGAGAGAGACACAGCTAGAGAGGGAACACAAGCAGGGGGAGTGGGAAAGGGAGAAGCAGGCTTTCCGCTGAGCAGGGAGCCCGATGCAGGGTTCTATCCCAGGACTCCAAGATCATGACCTGAGCTGAAGGCAGAAACTCAACGACTGAGCCACCCAGGCACCCCTAATTGAGATGGTTCTGCGTCTAAAGACCATAAAACCTCATAAGAAGCAAGACAGTGTGTTTTCATAGGAGGAAAAGCGTGGACTTGACGGTCAGAAAACCTGGGTGCAGATGTTAGCCCTTACCCCTTCACCGTGCAGTCTTGGAAACTTTTCTTCCCACCTTGGAGTGTGATTTTTCTCCTCTGTAAAATGGAACAGTCCCTCTCTTCACAGAACTGTTGATAGATTAAAAGAGAGCATGTGTGTTCAGACAGCCATGAGCAAGATACCTCTCCTGTCTGTGCACAAAGGGAGGAGATGGGGGGATGGTTCTAGAAGGCTGATTGCTTCCAGATCTTGTATTTTCAGATTCTGATAGACCAATGAAGCATTCTGTGAATCAACATTTATCTTTTTGATTCGCCTCTATACCCAAGTGGGACTCTCAGGAAAAACTCAGGTAGAACTGAGTAGAGCCCCATCAGGCTCAGCCTGGAAAGAGTGCCTGATTCAGAAGGTGCTCCTGTGGTGTCCTCCACGGTAGGGCCATCTGAGCTCAGCACTTCTCCCTGGCGAGTCTGGTGTTAGGTATCTAGAAAAGTACTTCCTCAGTCAGTAGGATGAAGAGCTGGCACCCAGCAAACTCCACTAGGCTGGGCCTACCTTAACCTGATCCAACCACAGGCACCTCCTCTAGGCTTCAGAGAGAAAATGGCCATTCGCTGGGTCCCGAGGCCTAGGGAAAAGCAGGGAAAACCGGAAGTGAAGCAGGACAGGGATTTCGCTGCTCTTTCCTCCTCCCAGCTTCTGGACATTCACTTTTTGGAAGTTCACTTTCTGGAACTTTCTCCCTCTCACCTGCTCCTGTAACACTGAAGAAAGTGATTCACACTATTCTGTGAACTGAATCCTTTTAGTACTTCTCCCACTCACCCCTTTGTCTCTCTAACCTTTGAAGTTAAAGGGAGAGTGGGGAACCCCAGCACCCCTGGGCACCACAACCCCCCCTCCCCAGGATCTCAGGAACTGGCAGCTGCCTGAGTGCCCTGTATTGAGCATCTACAAGGGGCTCTGGAGATTAAATGGAAAATACAGCAGACAAGTTTTTCTCTTTGCAGAGTCCACAGTCTAAAGAGAAAATAGGAAAAAAAAAAACAAAAAACCCCAAGAAAACAGACAAGTAAGTACCAACTGTAGTGAGTGCCATGAAACAAGAGAATAAGGTTTGGAGGATGATGTTGGAGGTTGGGTAGAGGAGTTGGGGGAAGGGAAGGTAAAGAAAGCACATTCACATACAGACCAGAGGATAAAAGGGGGGCTGCTGTGGGAAAAACAGGCTTTGGGGAAGTGCTTTCAGGTAAAGAGATATTTATAGGGCTTGAAGTCTGGTTAGAGGCAGATCTTTCAATATGGCCATCCCACTGGGATTGGCGGTTTATAAGATAACAGTTCAGGATTGGAGGATACAGTGAAGGGAGGGTCTTGAAAAATAAACAATTGTTTGATAAGCTAGTGGTTTGCCAGGTTAAGCAAACTATTGTCCCGAGAAGGGGGCCATTTAGCAGTCTATTGTTCAGATAAATTGATTTTCAGGAAGTTCCTGGAGCAAATAATGAAATTATTTCCTAGTTTACAGGCTTATCTTCCTGGGCAAGAAATTTCTGGAACAAATATTAAAGTCATGGCGATGTAAGAAGCCTTCATGAAATGATGGGACCACGGGTGATCTTGGTTCCCCAAAGCAGTGAGGCTGTCATGGATTAGCTGACAGATGATGACCTCTGCCAGGGTGGGGACAGTGAGGACAGAGAAGAGAAGGAGGAGGACACATGTGTGGAGATAGACCAACAGCAATCATTAATTTGGGTTTTTGGAGAAGCAGAAGCACCGAGGACGACTCCTAAAGTTTTAGGGTCAAACCTCCCGGTGGTACCGTTTCCTGAGATGGGAAAGACAGTACAGGGTGCACGAACAGAGGCTTGAGGGTGGTACTTAGAGTTCCATCTTGGGACTTGTGAAACTTAGGGTGTCTGTGAGATTGTGTCACTGTGTGGTCAGATACATGAGTCTGAGGTGCCTTAAGTAGTCTTGGAGAGTTACAGAAGAAAATCATCAGCATGTAGTTGGTTTGTTTTTTTATTTATTTGAGAGAGATGGGCAGGGAGGGGCAGAAGGAGAGAGAGTCTTAAGTAGACTTCCCACAGAGACCGAGGAGGGGCTTGATCTCATGACCCTGAGATCATGACTTGAGCTGAAATCAAGAGTTGGACGATTAACGGTACTACCCACATACGCCAATAGTTGGTATTTAAAGCTATGGAAACAGGGACACTTGGGTGCTTAGTTAGGATCCTGATCTCTGGGTCCTGGGACTGAGCTCCCCATCAGGTTTCCACGTGGCAGGGAGTCTGCTTCTCTGTCTCTCCCTCTGCCCTCTCCACAGCTCATTCTCTCTCTTTCTCTCAAATAAATAAATAAATAAATGAAATCTTAAAAAAAAATTAAAGCTTTGGAAACAACATTTCAACTATGGGGAGAAGGGAGAGAGGAAAATGGGGTGCAGAAGGGAGCCCATGGGAAACACCCACCTGGAGACAAGGTGGAGGAAGGAATATAAATAAGGGAGGCTGAGAAAAGACAACTAGTGAAGCCAGAAGAAACTCAGGGGGGTGTGGAGTCATGAAGTGAGCACTTGGAGGAGGGAGTGGTCCACTGGGTTAAATAGTGTCATTCTGATGGGTGTTCCCAGGAAACGGTGTGCCAGTATAGAAAGACCTAGAATCTTCAGTCAAACAACTTCCTCCCATCACTTACTGGCCATGACCTTAAGCTTCAGTCTTCCTACCTCTAAATTGGAGATGATGGTACCAGCCTCACAGAACTGGGATAAGGTGCAAATGGATATTTTATTTGAAAATAGAATCAGACATGTATATTGCCTAACTGTGTATAAGACACAGTAGGCAGATACTTAAACATCTTTCAAGGGCACCTGGCTGGCTCAGAAGAGCATACAAGTCTTGATCTGGGTGTCATGAGTTGGAGCCCACTTTCGGTATAAAGATTACTAAAAAGCAAAAACAGAACAAAAAAATATTTCAGCGTAGTGGCAGTGATTGGGAAGGGCGGTCTCCAGTGAAGTGCAATGTAATGGATGGGGATTGTTGGAAAGAGGAGAGCCCATGTCCCATCTCTCTGTTCTTCCTGTCTCTGCTGTAGCTGAAGACAGCTACAGGGAGGAACCCATAAAGAAGGTGGCATTGAAGGTAACAGGGGCCAGAGAAAAACAACCAGCCATGTGGGAAACACATGCATGCTGGCCGGGAGGGGGAAAGGCTTGGTGGCACTTGGGTAACTTTCATGGTTTCTGAAATGGCTTCATTCAGTCATCCAAAAGCCATTTGCTTAAGAGTTGATATTGACTTGTCCCACCTCCATCCCTGTGCTTCCTTCTTTCCATCTTCCCTATCCCTAGCTTACCTCAAGCCTGTGTCATTTTTACCCTGGTGACAGTCACTGTCTGGTCACCGGCCTCCCTGCCTCCAGGAGACTAACTTCTTAAGAGGCCCTCCTTAGAATCCCTCAGGGACTCCCCCTTCCCTTCAGTCAACCCAGGGACCAGCAAGTATTTGTCATGGTTCGTTCCCAGGTTTCAGCACTAAAAAACAAACAAACACAAAGCAAAACAAGTATTTGTCAAGGACCCACTCTTTGCCGAGCCCTCGCTAGGCACGAGGGATGTAACAGTGAGCAGGAGAGACATCCCTGCTCTTGGTGAACTTGCAGTTCAATGGGGGAGTCATACAAATATCTACAACCCCGCGGAGGGAGGGGTGTGTACGTGGGGTGGAGTAGGGCTTCTGGAGCCTGACCCAGGAGATGGGACACCTAACCCAGATTCGGTTGTCAAGATACTTCTGGAAGAACTAATATCTGGGCTGAGACCTAAAAGATGAATGAAAGGAGTTGGGTAAGGAAGGCCATGGGGAATGATGGAATCCAAAACCCCCAGAAGGTCCTAGAAGCCTGGCTGACCATCACCTGCTAAGAAGATGGGCCACCTACACTGCTGGCATCTTATCTGCAGTTTCATCATCACCCATCCTTTCACCTGCTCTACTTGCTGAGACCCAGTTCAGCTAACACCTCCTTCAAGAAGACCCTGATCCCTGTCCTCACACCCGATTGCCCTCAGTGGTCCTAGTGCCCCTGTGGCTCGTCTGATCTTGGCACACTTCCCCATTTCATGGTAATGACATGGTCACTCATCTGTCTCAGTCACAAAAGAGGACTCTAAAAAAGGCAGGGCACCCTTTCATCCTGGGTCTCCAGCACCCTGTTGGGCCAGGCATATTGAAGGCATTTAATAAATACCCTAAATTAAAGGAATCCACCCCTTTATCTAGAACCAGCTCAGGAAAACAACAGACAACAAACACTTGAGAGAGTGCCAAATGCAAGGCCTGGAGAGAGTGGTCTGAGGCATTAGGAAGCAGTCTACTTGCAGGTGGGATGAGGTTCCTCAGGGAGGTTCTGAAACGGACTAAAACACTAAATCCTGGCTATCTGGAGGGCTAGGAAGCCGGGAGTTGGATGGGCAACTTCTTGGGTCTTGCTCTAGGGAGCGGAGATTCTCGGTAACGACCCTCATACCTGGGCAGTGGGAGCGGGAGGAACCCACCCCTTTCTTCTCCTCATCCGCCCCCGCCGCTCTCCCCTTCTCAGCCGAGGTTTCCAGCTGTGGATGCCTGGATGGACCTGGCTGCAGGGAGGAGGAGGGAACTCTCTGTCCCTCCCTCCTTCTCCATCTCCCCACCCTTCCTCCTTCCTCCTCCCCCTGCCCGCTCACTGTCTCCCTCCCTCTTTCTCCTCTGAGGCTGTGGAGTCGCCTCGCAGCACCGAGCTGCGAGCGCCCTGCTCCCAGTCCCGGCTTCAGCTGAACTGTGCAAGTGGCGGTCCTGGAACCCCGGCCCAGGAGCGGCAAGCCCAGGTCTGAGCCCAGGGCGCAGCGGCCAGCCGCCGAGGCCCTGGTTCGGGACCGAGCCGAGGTGCGGAGCGGGAGAGCGGGAGAGCCGGAGAGGCTGGCGGGCGGGCCGGCGCAGCGTCCGGGCGAGTCAGGGAGCAGGACCGCGGAAGGCAGGGAGACGGCCGCAAGCAGAGGGCAGAGGGCAGAGTGCAGAGAGCGGCCTGGCTCGGTGGAGGGCGCCGCCCGGCCGGAACCGAGCTCTCCGCCCCGGACCGCGGCCCGCGGTGGGGCGCCGACCCAGGGTGCCCACGAGTCCGCAGCGACTCCCCGGCCGACGGCGGGGGGCGTGCCTCCTCCCAGCCCAACCGCCCCAGCCCCGCGCGCCGGTCAGCTGCGTCGCCGGGGCATGTGAGCGGGAAGCCCGGGCTGCCAGCCGCGAGGACCCGTTCGGAGGAGGAGCGGGAGCAGGAGCGCGGAGCCCGGAGCCCGGCGCCTGGCTGAGTAGTAAGTGCTCCCCCTCGGCTCCCGCAGCACACCTCTGCGCCCCTCTCTCCAGCCCTGCGAAGTTTGACACTCGCGCCCCCGCCTTTCTGGGCACACGCCGGCTCTCATTTCTGCGAGTTTTCATCCTTTGCAAAGTTTTTCGAGAAGGAACGGACCCCCAACTACCCGTCCCCACCCCCCCAACGACGCCGGCCAGTGGCTGCTCCTCGAGCGCCGACCTGGGTCCTCGTGCAGAAGGGTGGCAGCCCGGTAACGCCGTGGGGGGTGGAGGCTGTGTGTGTCTGTGTGCGCACCACGCTAGCCCGCCTTGGGGTGCTCGCACCACCTCCAAACCCCTCGCCCTCGCCGACCGGCTTGGGGACACGAGGGGCTTTCTCATCAGTCTGTCTGGGCTCCCAGTTCAAGGATTTCCCAACGGGAAGCTGGGGCGACCAGTGCGCGCCCCGGGTGGGTCTCGGGGGCGGGCGCCCAGACGCAGATGGACCCCCCCTCCCGGGTTCGCGCGGTTGCCGGGGGCCGGCCACGCAGTCCTTCCCACCCGGCCAGGTTCGCACCCCAGCGGACCCGCCGGGCGCTGCATCCTGTTTGTTTTCTGCTCCGGCCGCTCCTGTTTCACCCCCTCCCACCTCCCACCCTAGTCTCCTTACCACCCCCACCTCCCGCCTTTGCAGTCGGAGGTGAATCTCTGCATCCCGATTTCGCTGCAAAGCAGATCTTGCCTGGGGGTAGGGAGGCGGGGAGGTGGGGAGGGGGCGCGTCGCTCTCTTCCCAGCGGCTCGCCATTGTTTTCCCACCCCGCGCGTTCCGTACGTAAACACACACACACACACACACACACACACACACACACACACGCACGCACACGGCTGCTGACACGCACAGACACACACACACACACACACACACACACACACACACACACACGTGTATGTGTGCGCGCGTCGTTTGCTGCGAGTCCCCAGAAGCTCAGGGATCGCCCGCGGGATTTGCCCAGCTGCCCGGCTGGCCTTACGGGCGGCGGGGGCTCCATTACTTATCTGGGGCTGGGGAGGGCGAGAGACGTGGGGGCTGCGGGAGAGTCCCGGGCGGGGCCGGGAGCCCGGCCTGGGCGGGAAGTAAATTTTGAACTTCAGCCCTGGACCTTTCCGGGAGGACCCCGAGCGCACAAGCGGCGGCTCCCGCCCCGGAGGGCCCACGGCAGCTGCGAGGACTCCAGCGGCGCTGTTGGCAGCCGCCTCCGTAACTGGGGCTAGGAGGAAGCCAAGGAGTTTTCCTGGGAAGTTCATTGTGACTCTGTGGGAATTTCCGGGCAGGGCGCCTGGGTGCTGGCTCCGGCGAAGGGGTCTGGCCAAAGCCGGAGGAGATGCTGCTGTTCTGGGCGGAGTTTCGAGATCCGGGTTTGCACTGTTCTCCCTTAGGAAGTGGAGCTCCACCGGCTGAGGTTCGGCAAGTTTTGGTTTTCATTCCCCTCCTGGGGGCAGGGCGAGTACCTTAACTCTTCCAGATTTTTCCCCTATGCAGAAAGGGCAGAACTGTACGCACATCTTTGAAACTGACATCCAATGACCAGTGACAGGATATAGTTGGGACACTCCCCCCACCCCCGTCCCCCATGGGATCACTGAAAGCCATGTATATCTTCGTGGTTTAGAGCCAGGGCTCCGAAGGCAGACTGGCGACTTGATCTTGAGCAGTTGAACCTTATTCTCTGTGCCTCAGTTTGCTCATCGGTCCCTTATAGAACTGTGCCGGCACAAAGTAAGTGCTAAAGAACTGTTAGCTGTTACTGCCATTACTTTTTCTTAAGATTTTATTTATTTATTTGACAGAAAAAGAGGGAACACAAGCAGGGAGAGTGAGAGTGAGAGAGGGAGAAGCAGGCTTCCCGCGGAGGCAGGGGCCCAATGCGGGCCTCGATTCCTGTGGTCGGGAACCCTGACCTGAGCCACCCAGGTGCCCCTGTTGCTGCCATTATTAGGTGACCTTGAGGAGAGACCAGAAGGGCACTTTGGGATTGTGCTCCTTTAATCAGTTAATAACAATTGTCCACTTCTGGGAGGAAAGAAACCTCACACTTCTTCCACCGTTTTCTGATTTTGGTTCCTCGGATTCTCCCTACTCCTTGTGTAGTTCCATCTTGGGAAGTCTTTCTTCAGCACCCCCTCCCCCCCATTATTTCGCAGTTTTTGTGAAAGGCACTTTATTCCTTCCTTTCCCTCATCCTTAAAAATCAGTCTTGGCCCACCTGCGGTCTTCTCTCAGTGGAAATCAGACCCCAGGAAGGTAGCGTCTCCACAAGGGTGTCCCCCTGAGTATCCCGGCTTTGGCTGCTGGCTCAGGATTGGATGCGCATTTCTGTCTCTGGGGCTGGTGAATTTCTGGAGGGAGGAGCCCAAGTGTCTGGGGCTCTTTGGGAGGGGTGTGTGGGGGGGGCGCCAGGTGGGAAAGGCTGAGGCTGTTCCTGGGGGAGTTCTGCTCCCTGGGTGGCATCTGTATCAGCTGCTGCTGGGGTCACTCGGGAACCTGGAATATCCCAGCCACCTGGGTAGACTAGAAGCAAAGTTTCATCTTTAACTTTCCACGCTTAGAGTATTTTCTCAGAAATCCGGTTTGTTATCAGCTCCTTGTCTGTTTCAGAACTATGCAAATGCAGAACCACCAGTAAGGGACGGACAGGTGGCTACTGCTTCTGACAGTGGGCTCCTCTTTTCTTTCTCTGATTCTCTAGACCCCCCACCCTGGGCACTGGGGAGGGCGGCCAGGAGGTTGGTGCTTGGTGCTTGGAGATCCTGCTGGTGGGCTGTTGGATGAGAACCAGCATTGCAGCATGCCCCCCCTCCATTCAGGCCTGATTACCTGCCAGGTCCTGTGCTAGGCAGCATGGCTTTAGGGGTGAACAGGACAGGTAGCGTGCCTGCCCTCATGGAGCCTTCTTTCTGGTAGAATAAATAACTTGAAATAAGTAACCAAGGCAACATTAGACCCTATGTGATGTGACAGAAATAGAGCATAGTATTGTGACATAGGATGGAGGCAGGCAGGGGTGGTTGGAGACTGGAGGCCCGTAGAGGCTGCCCTGGGGAAGATGGCTCAGCTGAGGCCTCTGGAAAAGGAAAAGGAGCCCGCTGCACAAAGACTGGAAGAAAGGATTGGGGGGGCGGGGGTGGATATGAAAAATCCCTGAGGCCAGATCTGGTTTTGTAACCAGCAGTGTGGCTGGAGGAAATCAGAGGGCCTGCTGGGAGGACTGGTTAGGAGCTTGGATTTTATGGCCAGTGTGATGGGGAGCCTCTGGAGAGTTTTACAGAAGGGAGTGACACGATCTGATGGATGATTTTAAAAGATGATTTGGTATATAAGAAACAGGTAATCAGAGTTGCCCCAGGGAAGGGAGACAGTGGCTGAGGGATGGACTGGGATGGAGGAAAGATGCTGTTCTCACTCTGGACCCTTTTGTCCTGCCTAATGAAGTGTCTTGTGCATCTGTGAACTATGCCAAAAAAACCGAATCAAAACAGAACAAGAAACACAACCAAAAAAACCACCAGACCCGAAAAAGTGTACCTAAAGAAAGAATAGCTTATATTTGGAAAATGTATGTAATAAAAAGAGTAAAACCCTAGATGAAGCTCTATGGTATAGGACTAATTTTAGGACAGATAATTATGTGTGTGTGCGTGCACGTGGGCCCGCCGTGCACGCATACATGATGAGAAGACAGAGGCTGCCTAGAAATGTTTACAGAGCTGATTCCAGGTGCTGGGCAATGGGTGATTTTTATTTCCTTCTTCTGTTGTTTCTTCCAGTCTTCTACAATGGTCATGAATGACTTTAATAAGTGGGAGAAAGTGTGAAGAAATGAGGTCACTTCCGTCGCTACTATAGGGTAGTTTGAGGGGCAGCAAAAATGGAAGAGGCTAGCCAGGAGACCCACTGGATTCAGAGGGGAGGTATGGTGGGCTGAGGGGACATTGTTCTGGAAATGGAGCTAATGGGTCTCACTAACCACTCTTTTGCTCTTGTCTAGAGAGGGCATTCTATCCCCAACTCAGATTCTCTGATCAAGAGAGTGTTGGGGGTCAGTACTGGTGAAGGGCGATTTCCAGTGCTGCTTTGGTTTTGAAAGCATCTTGTGGTCCAGCGTCATCCGTAACCCCTCTTAGTGGGGCGGGGGGAGCCCAGCCTGAACATTTTGCTACTGATAATTAGCAGATAGAGGACAACATGATGTATCTCGTAAGGAGTTAGAGCTGGGAGAGATGTTCATTACTTAACAGCTCTGAGCCTCTGTTTTCCCATCTGTGAAATGGGACAATAACAGCAGCAGGATTTAACCTCTTACAGCCCGGGAGGCTCACATCCAATTAAGTCCTCAGCGGTGCCCCACGAATGACGAATGACGAGGGTCTGGGTGTGCTGTTGCCACAAGTGTTGGCTTGAGAGGCCTACCCTTGAGGTGCCGAGTCCCCACAGGTTCACTCCTCTCTAGGGGTGCTTTGAGATTGGCCTTTTTGGTAGCTCCCTGTAGGTCACCAGGAAGGCCCTGGAAAAAGTGGAATTCAAATGCCACCGGGCCTGTGTGCCCCTCCCCCAGCCACATTCAGAGGTGAAGGGGAGCCTTTGAAAACGACTCTGTGCTGGGAAGGCCCAGCCAGGCCCACAGCAAATCGTGCTTTGAATGGGAATTATTTTTTGTGCTCAGTGTTTGCTTAAGAGGGCTCGCTCCTGTCCAAACTCGCTGCAGTCCTCACCCTTTGCTAGTCTCCTTTCTGGAACCTGGCTGTGTTAGCCAGGAAGTCTGTCCTGGTGCCAGGCAGGGAACCAGGACCCATGGAAGATGGCTTTCAACTCTCGGGCCATGTCCCTGTCTCCCTGCTCCCAAGCAGGAGGGTATGCCATGGATGGGGTCTTTCCTTGGCTCACCTCCATTTTGGCTGCCTCTTCCTTGGAGTCCTTCCAGCTTCTTGGGAAACCTTGCTTAGGAAATCTGTTGCAGGCCAGTTCGGCAGGGCCGACTTCAACCTCTACTTGCTCCTCTCTGTCAGGTGGGACTCTGTTCCTTTACAAAATTCAGATATTCTCTGAGCAGCAGTGACATGGTGGTTTCCTCCTAAGAGCGGATGGGGTGGGATAGGGTGTCCCAGTGAGCCTGCCGGAGGACCCCCGAGGCCATTCCTGCTCAGGCTTCATGGTGGTGAAGGCCCCTGGGGGTTTCATCTGCCCTGCCCAGAAGCTGGCAGTTAACCCTCTGCTGTTCCAGGTGGGCCCTTGGCTCTCCTGCCCCTGCTTTATTTAGGAGGGCTCTCTGCTCCTGTGACCTGCCTTATTTGGAAGGAACCAGGGCCCCTGTCGCCCTGGCCTTGCCCAGCCCCTTTCCCCCACCAGGTGCTGTCGAGAAGGATCTGGTTGGACCCAGACATGGGGCAGTGACAGTGGTCAGACCTCCAAGAGGCTGTGAGGTGAGGAGGAAGTGGCTGGGTTTTCCTCACCTCCTCCCAAGGTCATGAGCAGGCCTGGGCTTGGTGCAGGACATGGTGTGTGTGTGTGTGTGTGTGTGTGTGTGTGTGTGTGTGTGTGTGTGTCCCGGCATCTTAGCGCCCAGTGCAAAAGAGGACAAGCTGAGGGAGCAGGCAGCCCAGGCTGAGACGTATACCTGAAGGCTGAAGTGTCCCGGGGTGTGTTTCAAGGAGAGGTGTGTTTGGGGTCATAGAGGAAGAAGCCGGAACAGTGGCTTCAGTTTCCCCCTGTTTTACTAAACAGCATCCTCAGGCCCTTTTGGTCACTCTGGGAAGCCTGACACTGGCCATCAAACCTGAATTCAGTTCCCTACAGAGGTACCTTAGCATTTAAATGGCCTTGGCCCATAAGAATCCCTGGGGATTGTGGCCATGTTGGGATTGGGAGAGAGATTTAGTGTTACCCCCATATTGCCCCTTGTATCTTCTGGGGACATGTCCAAGGTAGGGTTTCAGTGTTTTGGTTTGAGGAGAGGAGAAGGGGAAGGGGCCACAGACTGGGCCAGAATCCTTGGGCTCCCTTCCCCCCTCTACTGATTTAGGTCTGATCCCTGCCAGGCCTGGAGCTCCCTGGGGGATCCACCCCAGAGGAGGCCTGACTGTTCTCCTCCCCTCGGCCTTACCTCCCCCAGTACCCGCCCCCTACTTGACTCAGAATGGAATGTGCAGCCTGTGGGACAGGATGGGGTGAGAACTAGTTCCCAGAGGGCCTTGGTCCAGGCCTTCTCCCCTCCCCCACAAAGGGAGGGCACCACCTCGGGGGTCCTGCTTCTTGGCACTCGAGATGAGCCCCGCTGCCCATTCAGGGGGTCCAGGTCCTACTACGTGAAGGAGCAGCCAGGCTGGGGGGGTTTCCTTGGAAGTCCAAGATGAGGGCAGGGACATTTAGAGGCCACCAGACCAGACCCAGCTCTAGGAGCAGGCGTGCGGTGGGGTGGGGGGGGGTAAGATCGACAACCTTTGTTGACTTTTTTTTTTAATTATGGCTCATATTACTATTTTTGTTTCTATGTTTCTGTTGTTCCGCAAAGTAGTACAACAATGTGCATTACTTTTGTAAGCAGAACGGAAAGGATTTAAAATATATCTAGACCTGCCACACAGAGCAAAGAAAACTCTGTTTTTCTGGCAGAGAGGAATGGGGACCCACACTAGAATATTCTGCAGAAACAGGGGTCCCTGGCAGGAGGGGTCCTAGTGGGAATATGAGAGCCAGACTGGAACCCTTTCAGGATGACAGCAGGGGTGGCCCGAGCTTGGCCCATACCCTCCTACTGGCCAGGGCACCTGGCAGGAGGCAGCAAAGGGCGTAAATCCTGCCCTGAGCTGCCCTCACCCTGACTCCAGTTCTTAACTCTTGCTGGCCACACAGGCTACACAAGGCCCTGTGTGCTCCTCAGAATGGAGGAAGAGGAGCTTTCCACCTGTGGGGTGCGAAGCCACCCCCAGCCCTACGGAAGGAGCTGTAGTCGGTCCCTGATCCCCTCCAGGCTTTGGTTCCAGGCCTGTCCCTGGAGGGGTAGGGCCGGTGGGGAAGGAAGGGCGAGGAGGGGGCTGGGTGCAGGTACTGCAGGCTCTCAGAGGCGTGTGGGGTGAGGGGAGTAGAGAATGATTCCGGAGGTATTGAAAGCAGAGTGAGTGGCCCCTGCGGCCCCTGCCAATCCTCTGGATGACCGAGCTCTTCGGTCCCTGGCGGCAAGGGCCTGCTCTGGTGCGTTCATGTATGTGCCCGTGTGTGCATTTTTTTATCAGCCCTGGGCTGGGGGTGCTGCGTTCTAGAGACCGGGGACAGCCCTCTGGCCTCTGAGAGCCCCAGGAAGACGGAGGACAGGAGACCAACGTCAAGAAGGAAAGGAGAGAGTGGACTGGAAGGCCCTCCTCTCTCTACTCCTCCATTACCTCCAATTCTTCAGAGCCTCAGGTGCTGTTAAGATTGGGGTTTCAATTCTGATCTACCTGGGAAGGGGCAGGGCAGTGGGTAGTGACCTCCCCTCCGTCCTTTTGCTCTCTCTGTAAACTCTGTTGCCTGCTGCTGTGTCTTTGGGAGTGCGGAACCGCAGCCATACCCTCTCGCCAGGAGTGGGTGATGCTGGGGAGCCTAGCCAGGGTCAGGGGTTGGAGAAAGAGCAGAGTGCGTAGGGAAAGATTGGTAGAGTCGGGGTCGCTTCACTGAGGCTGGTGAGGCAGGGAGAGGGAGGCCTCTCTTCTTAGTTGGGGAGACAGCCCTCTCTCACAGCTACCCTAGCTGGGAAACAGGTCAAAGAACAGAGGAAGGAAATCAGGGTTACCTCTTGCCTGGAGTAGAGGTGGGTAGCAGAACTTTCTCTTTGGTATGTGAGGAAGTCAAGTGATGAACTTGACTGCCATCTAAGTTGTGATAAGTATGCAGGGCTGGATGAACGGGGCCCTTGGTGTTATGCAGTGCACAGTCTGCACAGCTGTACACGGCGACCCTGTTGGAACTGGCCCAGAACATCAGGGAACTATGGTTTCCGTAGTGTAAGTTCCCTTCTGTCTACCAGCTCTGCCTGGCCTGAGATCATCCATTCTCTTCAACATGGTGCCCCAGATTTGGAAGTGATTGTTATCCCTTTCTGGGCATTGATGACTGGGAGTTTGGGGAAACAGAATTGAGGGGAGGGCATGTGTGTGAGCGTGGGTGTGCGTGTGGTCGGTGATTTAGTGAGGGTCTGTGGAGCGGAACTGCTACCGCCCAAGCCCTGTTGGGACAGTTAGCCACAGGAGTGAGAGACCTCCTGACGGATTTAGGAGCTCTGGAAGGGAAGGGTCAGGGAAGGAGGAGGCAGGGAGTTCCTGCCCGGCCTAACAGCAGCCTTTCCCTCAGACTCTTTTACTGTCCTCCAACCCACAGGGTCTTCCTTACACCCTTGCCCTCCTCTTTCCTCCTTTCATGCTCAAAACTCACCCATTCCTGTCTTTCAAGATCTTGTTCTTTGCTCTCTGAAGAGATCACTGGTGAAGCGGATTTGGCAGTCTAAGTTCATGGCCAGGTGGGTCATTCCCGAAGCCGTTTAACCAGCGACAGGGCCTTGTTCATCCAGGAGGTGATTGTCTTAGGGGGGGCTTGGGGTGGAGGTGGAGTGGATGTTCGGGCCTGTGGGGGCCACTCAGCAAATCCACAGGGAGCACCTTCCTCGCAGCTGGGCCCAGCTACGCTGAGGCTGAGACCAGCACGGCCCCAACACAGCAGTGAGGAAAGTGAAGGGAAGTAAGTCATCAGTTAAATCCTGACGCAAGTGGAGGTGGGGAGGTGCAGGGTGTAGTGCTTCGGCAGGAGGACAGAGGAGGACACCGCATCCAGAGTTGGGCAGTCAGGGAAGGCTCCCTGTAAGAAGAAACCTAAAGACCTGGAGAGTGAGGAGGACATCGCTCCACAAGAACAAGTCAGAAGAGATTATAAGGACAGATCCCTTCAGGTCTCCCCCGGGCCCTCCCTGGGTCTCCAAGGGAATGCAGACGCTCCTGCCCTCACCGAGGCCGAGGAGGCCGAGGACAGAGGGGACCTCATGACTTTGGAGGCAGGGGGAGTGGAAGGCACTTGAAGACAGGGCGGCTAGGGACTCCTGGCACCCACAGGCCTTTCCAGGCTCTGAGTTGTGTGTGTCAGCCTGGAGGTGCGCTGGCCTGCACTGGCCGGGGGGTGTGGTCCTGTGGGGTCGAGCGGGACTCGGGCACACTGTAGTGTGGGGCCCAAGCGGCCCCGGGGTTGGAGGCCCAAGCGTCTCCCAGGAGTGAGGATGGGAGGGGTGCAGGATTGCTAGGACCAACTGCAAATTAGCCAGGCTGGTGTTAAATGCCTTTGCTGCTTCTCCCCTCCTCTCCCGTCCCTCCCTGCCCTCCTGAAAATCAACAACTGTGTCAACAGCAGGGGGATTGTGCTTGGCCCGCAGCCTCCGGGGCTGCCAGGACTGGGCAGGTGCTGGCAGGGGCTGCCGGAGCCCCACGCTGGGAGCAGGCTGGGCCTGGCTGCCAGGCCTGTAGGATAAACAAGGCCGCACACAGGCTGGCCAGGAGGGAGGACGGCCACGGGCAGGCAGGAGGGAGAACAGGTGTCTCAGGAGCTCTGCAGACACAAAGGGCCTCTTGTCTCCTCCTCCCTAGCCCCAAGGAGGAGCCCCCCCTCCACGGCTCTCAGGCCCAGCCAGAGACCAGTGGCCAGGTCAGCCGGGGGCTGTTGGCACGGACGGAAGGGCAGGTGCTGACCTCCAAACCACCCCCCCACACACACACCAACTTGGTGCTTGTTTTTTCTTGCTTGAGGCAGAGGTAAAACCAGTCCTTACGATTCACTAGCCCCATACGCAGGGGCTGCCTCTGAACAGATCCCCTGGCCAGGAGGCCTCTGTGGGCTTCCCCTGGAAAGACAGCAAGATGTCTCGCCCCTGCTGGGGCACTCAGGAAACGGATGGGAAACAGGACAAGCCCCTGGAGGTTTCTGGAAGAAAGAAGCGCTGAATGTGATGGAAGGTAGGACCAGAAGTAAGGAGACCTGGACCCAAGAATTCTGGGTGGGGGCGCCTGGGCAGCTTAGTCGGTTGGTCCTCCGACTGTTGATTTTTGCGTAGCTCATGATGTCAGGGTTGTAGGATCGAGCCCCGCGTCGGGCGCCACACTGGGCATGGAGGCTGTTGGGATTTCTTCTCTTCCTCTGCCCTTCCCTTCCCACCCTGTATGCTCCAGCTCCCTCTCTCTCAAAAAAAAGAATTCCAGGTAGGATTGGGGGTTGAGGGGATGGGGTGAGGCAACACCCTCCTCCCTCCATACCTTTTTATGAAACAAACCTTTACTGAGAACCTACCAACATGCCAGGCACTGACTGCACTAGGGATGGGGAGGCACGGAAGACCAGCATGGGCAGGCAGACCCTGGAGCCAGACTGCCTGTGTGGTCTGGGGCAGGTAACTTAGCCTGTCTGAGGCTCAGTTTCCTGATCTGTACCGTGGGGGGTGAGTTGCTGCCTCACAGGGCCACGTGATCTTCAGATGTGTGAAGAGATGTCTGGTGTGCTCTCTCTAGTCTAGTGAGGGCTGCGTTAGAGAAGGCTATTATTGTCCCTGTCCCTGGGGCTCAAATCTAGCCAGAGCCTGAGGAATACACGGGTAAACAAAGAACTGAAGTCCAGTCACTATCAGAGACCAGGAATGCCCAAAGAGTCTATCATTCCCTGGAAGAGCAATCGACTCTTCAAGGATGATCAGGGAGTGATTTTTAGGGAAAGGGCAATATTGGAATGGGGCTTAAAGGGAGGTGTAGGAGTTCTTTGGTCAAGAATGTAGGAAGGGGTGGTGGCGCCTGGGTGGCTCTGTCCTTAAGCGACTGCCTTCAGCTCAGGTCATGATCCCGGAGTCCCGGGATCAAGCCCCGCATCGGGCTCCCTGCTCCTTGGGAAACCTGCTGCTTCTCCCTCTCTCACTCCCTCCGCTTGTGTTCCCTCCCTAGTTGTGTCAAATAAATAAAATCTTAAAAAACAAAAAATATGGGGCGCCTGAGTGGCTCAGTTGGTTGAGCGACTGCTTTCGGCTCAGGTCATGATCCTGGAGACCCGGGATCGAGCCTCGCATCGGGTTTCCTGCTCAGCGGGAGACCTGTTTCTCCCTCTTTCACTCCCCCTGCTTGTGTTCCCTCTCTGGCTGTGTTTCTCTCTGTCAAATAAATAAAATCTTTAAAAAAAAAATATGTAGGAAAGGCCTTCAAGCCAGAGAGCCCAGCGGTGTGAAATTGCATGTTTGTGCCTGCATGACGTGACAGGTGTGTGGGGATGGCAGCTGGTGGGGGGGGCGGGTGGCCTGGGCCAGGTGGTGAAGGACCTGCATGGCAGGCCAGGGAGTTTGGGCTCTCCCCCTAGCTTGCTCAGGACCAGGTGCCAATTCTGGTCATCACTTTCTCTCCCTCCTCCTCCTCGCCATGCCAATACATCCTGAATAATTTCAGTCTCACTCTGGAACGTTCTTCAGTTTGGAAGCAGGAGAGTCCAGTGGAAATACCGTGGAGATGTACAGGCAGAAAGGTCTAGAATTGAAGCTTTGGGATTTTGGTCTCGATATTGGGCTGTTTACTCAATTTCCTGGAGCTGCATTTTTCTTATCTGTAAAATGGAGTAATGGTGTCTCTCCTGTGGCAACCAGTTGTGGGGACTCTAGAAGAAGGTGTGTCATGTGCTGAGGCCCAGCGATTGCACAGTAAAGGGAACGGTTAGGATTACTCTCTATCTTGTCCAGGTCAAAGCCTTGTTGGACTTTGGTCTCTTTATCTGTCCTGAGGAAATGGCGGCCTATCATTTTCCTTCCGTGACTGTCAAGCTGGGCACCGCCAGGCTGCCCCTTTCCCGGGCAGCCCAGTCAGGCCCGGAGGCCTGGGACCTGAAGGAGCTGGGGTAGGCTTCCTGGGGCCCGACCCAGCAACCCAGGGACTGTGGCTCCCTGTGGGTCAGGCTTTCCCACAGGGATAAGCCCTCCACGGGCCCACTCACCTCTTCCTCCAATTCTCGTGCAGGCATTTGAGGGTCGACGGGCCAAGGCCCTCCCTGGTCCCACCCTTGTGCCCTCAAGCCTGTCGCTTGTTGGAAACGCACTTCTCCCATATGCAACTTGGGAAGGCCTGTGTTGACCCCTCCTGGGAGAAGGCGAGAAAGAGTCAGATAAGGACAATGACAGCCGCCCAGGTAGTGACTGGTGCAGTTTCAGAGTCCCGATGTGGAGTCAGACTCTCTGTCACAGCCTGCCGTGTGCGTCTCTTTGCTGGCGGCTTACCTTCGGAAGCCTGAGGGACCTTGTGAGTTGAGGAGGGCAGAGAGTATCTGAGCCCCCATTTTGTAGATGAGGAATTTGAGCTTTAGGGACGGGGACTCATCCAAGTGGTGGGGCGTCCTAGTCCCACGCTGGCTGCGAGGCTGCAGGGACTTGGCTGGTCCATGTGGCATGTTTGCCCCCGTGCAGACTCAAGTGGAAACCCGCTCTGGGGTCTTGCTGCAGAGCCCTGTGGCCTCCTGCCACTGGTGTTGAGGAATGGGTGATGGGAAGGACTGGGGGTGGGCATCGATGAATGTCTGGAGCTCGTGGGGTCCTTGGACAGTCACAGGGAGCCCGTCCTGAGACCAGGTCTGGAAGGATGTCCACCTTGGCACGGGCTAGCGTTCCCCTCTCCTCCCTCACCTGCCACCTGGGCTGTACCCACCCCCCTCTTGTCTCTCCTCCTCTGTACTTCTGCTGCTACTCAGGTAAGGAGAGGCTGGGAGAGAAGGTGGTGCAGAGGAGAGTGCTGGGAGTCGGGACTGGGGACAAAGGTCTGAGATGCCCTGGTGAGGTGGTCAGGTAGCCTGGAGACTGCCTGAGTCAGAACAGGGCCAGGAAGAGCAGCAGGCACCTGGGCCTGTCCGAGGACCATGTACATATTTACATGCAGTGTGCATATAACCTTTACCCTGAACACAATTGTATAATCTCTCCCAGGGAACATTCAGATTTGTCTTTTACTACTGTTCTTTCCAAAGATGGCAGCTTCTGGCTTTTGCTCTTGTCTTTCCCTCCCCTCTCCCCCCAGACGGCTCTCAGGCAGGGCAGGTGACTGGAACACAGCCAGCCTCCGTGGTCTGAGTCTTCCCTGGGGTGAGCCCAGAGGGCCGGGTCAGTCTCTGCTCTTTAGTGCCGCCCAGACCCCCACTGCTCCCCAGCAGCCACCCCTCGTCTGTAAATGGGGTTTGGGGCACCTTCCTACCTGGTGTACAGTGCTTGTCGTTTAGCAGGTGCTCAGCTAATCTAAGAATAAAGTGAGGTTAGAGATAAGAGGGGATATTGGGGAACAGGCTCCTTCAGGCCTGGCTTTTGTGCCCATGAAGGGTGAGGCCGGTAAGGAGACTGATCCCCTGGGGGTCCCAGAGAGGGGAAGAACTGATTTCCCACTCTGTGACCAAGGGAGGCATTTCTTTGTCTTCTTGGCCTCGCAGGAAACAGCGTTGAGAATGAGAGGTGAAGGAAGGGGCAGGCCTTCTATCATTTTGTTTCTCAGATTGAGAATTTGTTATTAGCAATTTATGACACCCAGGTCTGCAGCCAAGCACATTCTGTTCTCCGGGGTCGGGGGAAGACTCTTACGGGCCACGGCATGAGGCCAGACAGGAAAGAGGAGCAGCTCAACAATTTATGATTGACTGTGTGGCCTCCTGACCTGGGCTAGGGGATAGCTTTAGCATGGGGCCAACTTGAGCCCAGTCCTGTGTCGGGGAGAAGCCCTTCCGGACAGCATGGCATCCCCACGGGAGCCCAAATGGCTCTCATAAGCGGGGCGAGTGGGCCCCCTTCCCACATGCATGCTCACTGGGCCTTGGGCTCCAGATTGCTCTCTGATGTGGGGTCAGGGCTGTGATGCTCGGAACAGAGCCACAGTTAAGAGTTTCTCAAGAGAGGAGGTCTGAGAAGACACCGGCCTGGAAAGGAGAACAGGACGAGAGAGAACAGTGCACGGGAGGACCCCGGAAGAGGGGGAGCCGGCACGATGACCCGTGGAAAGAGTGGTGCACAAGCAGAACAACCCACCCTTTCTGCAAAAGTGCTGAGCTGATGGAATTGAGCTTGGTGGCCACAAGATCGGACCATAGATAGAGCTCTGCGGGTACTGGGCTTTGTGCCACAGGGGGTCCTGGAAGACGATGCAGAGGGCAGGAGCAGCTCCGGGAGTGCCTTCTCCCCCAGGCTGGCCTCCATGCCCCTTTGGACTCAACACTGGTCCCCATTCCTGGAAGCAAGACCCCTTCCTCCACCCATGCACGTAAGTTGGTCTCTTTCTTCCATTGGCTTCCCTTCATTCTTCTCCCAACCGTTGAGCTTTGACAAGGATGGAGCTGAATTGGCCATTTTTCAAAGAGTCAGGGTCCCCCAGGCAGCCCTGGTGCCGCAGGGCAGGGAGCTTGGCAGTGGCAGGGGAGCTTCTTGGGGTCAGGGACCCCGGTGCTCCCCTCCTCTACCTCATGGCCGGGAGGGGCCCGGGCTGCTTTGGGGAGAGCGAACCCCTCACGCCAGTTCCTTGCCTCCCGGCCAGGTGCTTAGTTGGTGCTACTGGAGGGCTGTGGAAGAGCAGATTTTCTGGAAGGAGAGAAGCTGCTGTGGGACTTGGGAAAGAGCCAGGGCCGAGACAGTGTGCATGGGGCGGTGAGAGAACGAGCCTGCTTTCCAGCTGTGAGGTTTGGGTGATTATCTTATTATTTCCCTCACACAGCTGACGGCCAGGCTGCTCATTCCCGAGACGGTGACTTGTCCTCTGTTCTCTGACTTGATAGCCTCCTCCCCAGCTAGCTCCAGGCTCTTGCCAGGGGTTCCTGAAAGGATGAACTCCAAGGTTGGATTTTGCACGGCGAAGTTCAGTCAGTGTGTCTGCAGCACATACTCTGGGCCCAGCACCAGACTTGGGGTTCACCGGCCACCCCCGTGTCCTGCTGAGACAACCGTGTGCCGGGAACCTCTGTGCCGGGGGCTATAAGGGGCAGCGGTGGCTGAGCCACCCACCCTGAGCCTTAGAGCATGGAAAAGAGGGGGGTCACAGTTAGGCAGAGACCACCAAGGTCAGAGCAGGTCAGGGAGCTGGGACTTTGTTGACAATGAGGAACCAGAGAATGTTTCAGAGAACTTTCAGAATGGCTAGCTCATTCATTCAGACTGAAACTTCTCTCCCATTGTTCTATGAAAAATTCCAACAGAACCCTGTTCTTTTGCTTTCCATTCAAAGACATTTTTTCCTGCCTCGAATCATGCTGAACCATCTGGTAATTGAGACAACTTTCCATTCTCCTGCCAGGGCCAGTGGGCTCCCAGGGTGTGGGCCTGAGGCTGGTGGCCCTGGGGGAGCGAGGGGGAAGAGATATCCTTTTCTCTGGCTGCCCAGACCCTGCTGCCGCCCTCCGCTTTGGGCCTGCCAGGGCCCAAGTAAATAAGTGTGGCCAGTGTTCCTGAGGCAGGGAACCCTAGGAAGCAGAGCAGCTCGGGGAATGTTCCAGCCGAGGTGGCCAGAGCGCCAGGACTGACGGAACCATTTCTGCCTCCACAGCCTGAGGCCGGAGGCTGCAAGATGGAGTCAGACCCAGCTCTGAGTACTGGCTCTGCTTCTTCTGAGCTGTGAGGTTTCCGGCAAATACCAGAACTTTCTAAGAGCCGCGTTTTCTCATCTAGAAAGCAGAAAGAGAATAAAATACCTACTTCACAAGGTTAAAAGTATTTAGTCAAGTAATGTACCTGTCACAGGCCTTGGCACAGGGCCAGGAGTGTGGAAGGGGACCAGCAAGTGGGACCTGGTCCTGGGATGGTGGCCATTGTGGTGGTGCTTTCTGGGGCTCACGCTGGGGTGGGAGAGGTGTGGCTTCCCTGGCCTGCCTGGGCGTGGGGACAGCCCTCCCTAGGGTCTTGAGCATGGCCTCTGGGATCTGGGAAAGGGGGCAGAGCCCCTCTCCACAGTGTAGTGGGGATGGATTGCTGGCTCCGACACCTCCCTCAACCTTCCGTAGTTTTCCTTCTACACATGCGTCAAGCAGATGCCCTTGCTGTGCAGACCTGGACAAGTTACTTGGCCTCTCTGTGCTGCTGCTCATAATCATGCCCCATGTATTGGAAGGCTTCAGTTGAAAGGATTGACGAGGTGGCAAGTGTTTAGAGCAACAGCCAGCGCACACTTGGGAATCTTAACCCCTGGGGCTTGCTGCTCTTACTGTTGCCATGGTTATTCTGTTACCCGCGGGCCACATTCACTCGGAGAAGCAAGGGTGAGAACAGTTTGGAGCAGGGGTAGGGCGTGGACCCCACCAGGCTGGTGCAGAGGAGTAGCCCAGGGAAGGGAATGAAGGGTCTGTGCACCCTAGTGTAGGTGGGGCATTGCTGGATGGGGTAGAAGGGACTGCCCTGCTCAGAGCCCACTGCTCTTTGTCTTTGGCCCTATGTCATCCCTTAAACTGGTCACTGAGGGGGATAGTTCGACCCCAAAGAGGATGGATTTTTGTCGGACCTGTGAAATTCACATGTCGTTGGTATTCCCTAGAGGCATGAAACCAGCACTTTTCACAAAACCCAACTGCTGGTGAGTTGTAATGATTTATGGTAATAAACAACCGTCAACCAACCTTTGGACTCTGGGCCGCTCAGGAGGTGCTGCGAGGCCCCGGCCGGAAGTGAAGGCTTGTCCTCGTGCACCCAGCCCTCCTGCTGCAGAGGGTTAATTGGGCTTGGCTGGCCTGTGCGCAGCAGCTGTTTTGCAGGTTCTTTGTGTGATGGTTTTGGACGGGGTGTCAAGCAGATCTTAAATAGGATTCTTCAGCTGCTCATCTATAAAATGGGTCTTATTGCCACTGAAATTATCTGTGAAGTGCGGACCTTGTTGTGATCACTCTGTGATTATCTTTCTGCTGATTTGGGCTACAGCCGGCAAGTGGAAACCAGGGGCTTAGCTGCTCTTGAATTTCCACGGCATCAAAGACCTTGGCGCCCTCCCCCACTTAAAATTTTGTCTCCGGGAGAAGTAGTAATAATTCATTCCATGTGCAAATGGAAGAACTGAGACCTTGGGAAGTTGAGTGGTGTGTCCAGGCCCCACAGTGAATTAAAAGCTTCCGGATCCCTTGCCCTCATCTGGGGCTTTACAAACCATCTCAAGTGTATGAAGCGCTCTGACAGTTTTAGAAAGTCACCGTGCTGAGGTCCCTTGCAATTTGGTGGTATATATTTTGACGCCCAATTTACAGATAGGAAAACTGAGGCTCAGAGAATGAGGACTTGCCCAAGACTGCATCCCGAATTTGCGACATAGCTAGGGCTCCGGTGCAACGCCCTGGGCCTACAAGTCCAGTTCTGTTTCCACTGTGTGCTCAAAATTCTCTCCTGGGCCCGTCTGGACACCCTCTGCAATGTTTCTCTCCATACAGGTGGATCTCTTAAGGTGGATAGTCATGAGCTGGGAAGGAGAGGGTTAAATTCTTCCTAAGCGCCAGAGCTAGTTTTGAGCTGAGGCCTCCAGTGACCCCATCATTGACCCCCACCTCCTGGGTCAGGGCAGCAGGCTTTGGGGGATGGGAAACAGTGGCTCTGATGGTCCAGTGAGGGCCAAGGGAGGGCCTGAGTAGGGAGGGGGAGCTCATCTCTCTTCCTCTTTGGACAGAGATGCCGAATGGCCTTTTGGTTTCCGTAGGAAGTCCTCGAGGGTCCCTTGTGGTGGACTGCCATCAGCATGGCCACAGAGCACAGGCAGCTCTTGGAGACACTGGGACCCTGGGATGTGTTCTTGATTGGGAACTGGGGTATTTTTTACCAGGAAAGGCACCAGTAATAGAAAATGGAAATAGCAAATTGTCTTTGGTCCCAGTCTGTTGCTCATTGAGGAGGAAAGGATGACACGGGTGGCCCGCAAGCATCTGTGGAGTGAGGGGGTGAGTCCCTGCTCATTTCCCTCCTCTCCCAGGTCTGACTGTGCCGTCCTTCCGCCAGTCCCTTGCCTCTGGTAGCTCAGGCCTTGTGGTGTAGAGCTTCTGTTGGACCACTGTCACTGTGTCCTCTCTGCATGGATGCTGAGAGAGGCCCGGAGCAGTAGGATGAGTCCCCCAGGTGCGGATGGCAAGTCGGGACAAATCTGTTCGGGAAACCAGGTGTCGGCCCAGTGCTTTTCTTGACACTGCCTCCTTAAGGACTCTGGAGGAAAAGATTGCCGGGAAGGCCAAGGACCCAACTTCAAGGGAACCTGATCTCTTCCCCTTTCCCCCTTTCCTGCCCCCAGATCCCTTTCTCGCCTTGCTCAGGGGTCCTTCATACACCTGTGTGCCTGGCATGTGGAAGTCTTTGATTGTTCCTGGAGGCCAGGGAGGCCTGGAGGGGTAGGCCTTCTAGCTGGCGGGGCAGGTCTGGCACTGTCTGGCTCTGGCCTTTTCTAGACACTTCAATTAGTGTTGTTAATTATGGCTTTGTGAGCATGGGGTTCTGCAAAGGCAGCCGGTCTCCAGCCCCCGCCGCTGCTCCGGACGCCCGGGCTGACATTAGTCCCCAGTCTGTGAGGCTGTGTTTATGCTCTCCCTCTGCCCATCTGCATGACTAAAGGTGCCAGGAAAGTGTAAATTATTAGCGGCTTCATCTTCTCCATCTTTCTTGTGTGTGTGGTAAAAGATGCAATAACAAAATTTATCATTTTAACCATTTCTCATTGTGTGCTTCAGGAGCAGGGAGTATATTCACATTGTATGGCCTTCTCGCCATCCCTCTCCAGAATTTTGCATCATCCCAAACTGAAATTCTGTCCCCATTAGACAGAAGCTCCCCTTTCCCCCCTCTCCCTGCCCCTAGTAACCTCTGTTCGACTTTCTGTGTTTATGAATTTGACTTTCCAAGTATCTCTTTTAAGCAGAATCAAATACTAGACCTTTTGCATCATGCTTATTTCCCTTCACATCATGTTTTCCAGGTTCGTCCACGTTGTAGTGTGTGTCAGAATTTACTTCCTTTTAAGGCTGATAACAGGCTACATATATACATATACAGTATTTTTTTTTTAAGATTTTATTTATTTGACAGAGAGAAACACAGCCAGAGAGTGAACACAAGCAGGGGGAGTGAGAGAGGCAGAAGCAGACTTCCCGCTGAGCAGGGAGCCCGATGTGGGACTCGATCCTGGGTCTCCGGGATCATGACCTGAGCCGAAGGCAGTCGCTTAACCAACCGAGCCACCCAGGCGTCCCCATATATAGTATGTTAAATATGTATTCTCTCCACACACATCCCACATTTTATCTGTTCGACCTTCTGCAGACACTTGGGTCATTTCCACCTTTGGGCTGTTGTTGAGTAATTCTTATGAGTGAGGGTGCCCAGTAGTCCTTCTGAGACCCTGCTTTTGAATCTTTTGGGTATATTCCAGAAGTGGAATAGTGGGGTAACATGGTTATTGTATGTTTAACTCTGGGTGAAACTGCCATATTGTTTTCCACAGCGGCTGCACCATGTTACATCCCCGTCAGCAACTGTCCCCATCCTTGCCAATACTTCTTAAAAAAAAAAAAAAATGGAAAAAATAAAAACGTCGGGACACTTGGGTGACTCAGTGGGTCAAGCATCTGTCTTCAGCTCAGGTCATGAATCCAGGGTCCTGGGATCGAGCCCTGCGTCAGGCTCCCTGCTCCCTGCTTCTCCCCCTGCTGCTCCCCCTGTGCACTCCCTGTCAGATAAGTAAGTACATTTTTTTTTGAAGATTTTATTTATTTATTTGACAAAGACAGACAGCGGGAGAGGCAGTACCAGTAGGGGGCGTAGGAGAGAGTGAAGCAGGTTTCCTACCTAGCAGGGAGCCCAAATGCGGGGCTCCATCCTAGGACCCTGGGATCATGACCTGAGCTGAAGGCAGACATATAACGACTGAGCCACCCAGGTGCCCCAGTAAATTAAAAAATTCCATCATAGGGGATGTGAAGTGGTATGTCATTGTGGTTCTCCCATCTTATGAGAAAGTCAAGACCCTGAGAAATGCTGAGACAGGCCCTTCCCGTAGTAGGAGCAGTCAGACCCTGGGCTCAAGCTTCCGGGTCCCCATCTCGGCCTCCACCCTCCATCTTGTACTTCCTTTGCTCCTCTGTCCTCCGCCTGTGAGGAAGAGGCAGGTGAGGTCCTGTGCCTTGCTCTGTCTGCCGATTGTCAGGGTGCTGACCTTCTCACCTGTTGCAGGAATGGAATAGCTGTGACCCACCAGAGGTGTCTGGAGGGTGCATGACCTTGAAGGTGAAGCGAAAGTTTTCAATAATATGAAACTCCTCAAGGGTTGGACCATTTCAACCCTATGCGCTAGGTACAAAGATGATGGTGCCATCATAGAGGGGGAGATGTGCAGCCATTACAGCTGATCTTATAAAGAGTTTCCAATAATTTCTGATTTTTAGGAACATGAAAACTCCTTGGATAGACTACTAAGTGGGGGGCAAGGAGTAGTATAAAACTTGCTTATGAGCTCAATAGAGGAAAAGAAAACTATGCATAGAAAAAGGTTTGTTTTTGGGTTTTTTTTTAAAGATTTTATTTATTTATTTGACAGAGACACAGCGAGCAAGAGAACACAAGCAGGGGGAGTGAGAGAGGGTGCCTGGGTGCTCAGTCATTAAGCGTCTGCCTTTGGCTCAGGTCAGGATCCTGGAGCTCCAGGATCAGCCGTGCATCGGGGTGGAGGCTTCCTGCTCAGTGGGAAGTCGGCTTCTCCCTCTCTTGCTCCCCCTGCTTGTGTTCCCTCTCTAGCTGTGTTCTTTCTGTCCAATAAATAAATAAAATCTAAAAAAAAAAAAAAAAAAAGAAGAGGAGTGGGAGAGGGAGAAGCAGGCTTCCCGCTGAGCAGGGAGCCCGATGTGGGGCTCCATCTCAGGACCGTGGGATCATGACCTGAGCCGAAGGCAGACACTTAACAACTGAGCCATCCAGGCTCCCCTAGTAAAAAGATTTGATGGAAATCTGCCAAATTCTGATCAGTGGCCTCCTCCGGATTGACGGGAAACGGGTGGCTTTCACATTTTTCTGTGTTATCCTAAATTTTGCAGATTTCCGACAACGAGCACACATTCCTTTTACATGAAAAGGAAAACAATGATAAGAAAATAAGAATGAGTGCAACCATTCATTAGGTGTATATGTTGCAAGGGACTGCGGAGCGAGCACAGGGTTGTGAGTCAGGCGTGAATGGGAAGGGAAGGGAGCAGGAGTGGAGGCGTGGGGATAGGTGGCCCGAAGAGATGGCTGGCAAACAAAGAAGCAGTGACTATAACGGAGCTCTGGCTGGAGCAGCCCCATGCCTTCCTGAGGGCTGCCTCTTGTTCCCTTGGAAGATACCTGGTAGGATGCTGGCTTTGAATCACTTTACATCTGCAAGTGGTGCGGGAAGGCTGCACTGAGCTTTGTCGGTGTTCTGACCTGGTCTCCTGGTGCAGCTGTCAGGAGGGAGAGAGACCTGCCAACCTGTGAACCCGGGCTTCATCAGCCCCAGGTTTGCCTTTGACTTCTCTCACATCAGCTGAACTAGAACTTGCCTGGGGCCCTTGACACCCCGATCAGGGGAACAGCAGAAGTTGGGGGTGGAGGGGCGCCTGGGTGGCTCAGTTGGTTAAGCAACTGCCTTCGGCTCAGGTCATGATTCTGGACACCTGGGATCAAGTCCCACATCAGGCTCCCTGCTCGGCAGGAAGCCTGCTTCTCCCTCTCTCACTCCCCCTGCTTGTGTTCCCTCTCTCGCTGTGTTTCTCTCTGTGAAATAAATAAATAAAATCTTTAAAAAAAAAAAAAAAAGAAGTTGGGGGTGGAGGACAGGCAGTTCAGCTCTAGGAGATGACTTCCTGTGGCTCTTGAAACCTCAGGCCAGCAGTAGCGAAGACCATACTTGCTTGGGCAGTTGCTTAAAACTCCCTAAGCCTCCGTCCCCTCATCATTAAAACAGATGATAATAGTAACGATCTCATGGGACTGTTGAAAGGATGAAAGGGTTCATCCCCAAAGACGACGCTCGGCATGTTGTCTGCTCACTTTCTGTTGTCTGAGAGCTGGATTCTGACACTGGACTGCTGGGCTCAGGTCACCTCTGTCCCTCAGATTCTCCATCTGTGAAATGGGTGTACCCCAGACAGTTACTGTGAAGACCCAATACATTAGTGTAGGTGAAGGTGTCTCCAGCAGTGCCTGGCACGTAGCGAAGGGTCAGTAAATGTTAGTTATGATCAGAGGGGCTCTTTAGGGGATCCACGCCAGCATGTCAACCAGTTGATCATGTCTGGCATCTGCCAATTCATCTGATTGTCCCCGGAGTCCCATCTAATGGGTCAGTGCCCATCACTTATCAGATATTTTGAATATCCGCCTTATTATTTTGTTGTTAGCACTGTGAGCTCCAGATGTCAGGATCCTTCCCAGAATCCTACCTCCTCCCACCCCTTCGCCAGCTATGACTCTTTGGTTGTGGTGGTCCTGCTTCTGTTTCCAAAGGGTGGTGCTGCCAGGTGGGGTCCAAGGCAGACTGGGGTGCAGCCTACCATGTGGGGAATCGCTTGGTGAGCATTTTGGATAAAAATCAGAGACTCAATATCCTACCCTTCTCTTCCCCTTGCTTCCCTGCCCTTTTGAAAAGGAGCCAAAACCAAGAAAGGACAGCCACCCATAAATAAAGGGGACCACGAAAATAACAAAAAGAAAGATGAAATCTTGCTTTTGTGGCAGGCTTGGCTGCCGATGGGGTAGATAATGGGAGAGGAAACACGGCCTTTGCTGAGAAAAAGAACGGAACACTTTGTTTGCCTGCAGAATGAATGCTGCTTGAGCAGGAGCTGCTGAATTGGGGTTTCCGATGAGTGAGCTTGTCTTGGGGGAGATAGTGGTGATTAGGTTTACCCCAGGCACAGGTGGCCCCCCACCCAAAGCCTGGGGTGGGGGAAGGGGAGGCCATGGGGGAAGCAGCAGGCCTGAGCCAGCGCACGGATGTGAGGGCCCTGTGTCCAGGTCCGGCCCACAGGCCCCTCCCCCGCCACCGCAGGGCTGTAGGTACCTTGTTTTCTCCATTATCTGCTTGAGCTGGGGTGCTTGAGCTGCTCTGGGAACCCCCAGAGCTTCTCTCAGGGCGCACCTTCTGTGGAGCCTTGCGGGAAGGCACATGCCAGAGAGGAGAGGATGAGGCCCAAGTGGATCAGCTGGTTATCTGCATGCCAGCTTCTGGGTTCAGGGTTGTCTTCCTGTCAACACTGCCTGGTGGCCTTCCTGGTGACCGGCATTTGTGAATCCTCTTTCTTGTACAAAGTACCCATCTCGTCTCAGACCATTTCCCTGCCTCTGCAGTAAGTGGCTGAGGCAGGAAGAGGGAAAAGGATCGGCTATCTTCCCTGAGCCCTCGGGGATCCCAGGAGGCAGTGCGCAGGTATCCACTTGGAGACTGGGCTCTGGGCTTATGGATGAACAGAGGCTGTGATTTGAAATGCCTTCAAGACGGGTGTTTGAGACCTCTACTGGTTTGGGCTGAGCACTCTGCCAGGCGGAGCTTCCCTGGAGGCTCATTCATTTATTCATTGATTTGACCACAACAAGATGAAGTGTTGTGTTGCTTGGTGCCAGGCATCCTCTGAGTATTTCCTATCCACTACTTTTTTTTTTTTTTTTTTTTAAGTTGTCTTTACACCCAACATAGAGCTTGAACTCATGACCCCAAGATCAAGAGTTGCATGCTCTTCCGACTGGGCCGGCCAGGGGCCGATCCTATACATTACTTATTAATTCTCCAGCAACCGTGAGAGCAGGGTCTTCTTGGCCCCCTTGACAGATGAAGCATCTGAAGGGTAAAGAGGTGAAGTCTCAGGCATCGCTGGGCACCCCCATGGAGCTGTGGGAACTGGGTGCATCCACTCCTCGCCCTCCAGCCGCGGATTCTGATGAGGCTGCCCATTGCAGTGTCGGCTCAGCTGTCCTGTATCACCCCCTTATTCCTTTGCCAGCAGCTCTGGGCTGTATATTATATATTATATGGTAATTATATATCACTAGTCCATTTCTGGTAAGCAAAGTAGTAGGCTTTGAGAGTGGAGTGATTGGCCTGATTCAACCACTAATGAGAGGGATGCTTGGGTCTGAACCGACTGCACAAGACTCCCCAGCCTCCATGTCACCATATACCATGAGGGCTCTGTCCATGTGGCTTAGACTTGACGCCAAGCAAGAGCAGAGAGCTGCCCCGCCCACCTTGGAATTCCTGGCCCAAATGAGACTTCATCCAGCCTGGTGGGTTAACCCGGTTGTGTTCAGGCCGGTGCCACTTGCCCCTGTCCCCTCCTGGGGTCGGCAGGGAACCGCAGGGGTGCATAGGAACAACCGTTCACCCGCCTCCACTCCGGAGGAAATGAGGGAGCTCCTCAGTGCTGCAGAGCTGCTGTGTCGTTGGCTGCAGAAGGGCAGGGATTTGGGGTTTCCTTGGCAGATTCGGGACTCTGGGTCTGTCTGCACCGAATGGGGCCTGGGTGCTGACTCAGGGTGAGCACTGGCCAGTGGAGACTCCAGGGTAGCTAGGGACAGCCAGGCGGGGTGGTGAGACAAGGCCAAAGGGGAGAGAGACCTATAGGGAGCAGGTGGAGGGAGAGGAGGGTGACACGCCACACTGTCCTTTTGGGTTGTGGGTCTGCATGTTTGGCCACACACCGGTGGGGGTGGCTTCCCCAGAGGGTCCTGGGGAGCAAACTCCTTTTTTTTTTTTCTTTTTACAAACGTTACATGGAGTCCTCTGAATAATTCTACAGGATAGTTATTACTTGTCCCCTATTTAGAGATGGAGAAATGGGCACCTCCCCGTGGTCCCACAGCTAGCAGCACATGGTGGGGCCAGGCTTCAAACACGGGTCCGGGTGGCCACAAAGACCCTTTTCTTTTGGCTGTGCCAGCACACTTCCCAGCAACGCTGGAGCAGCGCCCCCGCCCTCCTGTGCCCCGGAGAGCTGGGGACCCGGGAGCCTGGGACCTGCCCGGCCTGCCAGGGAGGTAGGCAGCTGGGGGGCGAGGCCGTTCCTTCCTGCTTTAGGCCTCTCCCTCCCGCCTTCACTGAGCTTCTGTTCTGTGCCAGGTTCTCGGAGTATCTGCTGGCTTCTAATCAGAGCAGGTATTGGGATCTCCGTTTACACATGAAAAAACGAAGTTTTTGAGAGGTTGAGTCTTTTCTCCAAGTCCTCAAAGCAGCCTTGATTTCTTTGGACTAATTCTTCCTCAGCCGTGACTCAAATCAAAACGAACTAGAATCCTGTGACCTGGGAAGACAGCGGCTGGTCTGTCTGTGCTGGACAGGGTCCTGGTGTCTGGGGTGGAGGCAGATCGATGGCGTATTGGCCCACAGGAAAAGGCCTCACTTTGGGCATCACAGAGGTCTGGCTTCAGGTGCCCCCTCCGCAGGGCCTTGTGGGGGATGGAGGAAACGCACGGCGAGCCCCCAACTCGTTGCATATAAGCCGAACAAGTGCTTCGGCTTTGAACACTCTTGGCTCCCCCTTCCTTTGGTTCATGTTCGGGGCGATACCCAAGGGGAAACCTTTGACAAGCCCGTCAGCCTCGGCTGCAGCGTTTCTGCTGTGGGCTGGCCCTGGGCGGTGCAGAAGACCGGACACATTCCCCTGTCCAGGACATGGGCTTCGACCTGGTCACTGGGAGAGAAGAGCACTGCAGGCGCCGCCTAGCACTGTGGGTGGGCTGGAGACAGCATGTAGTCCTAAAGGCAGGAGGGCCCGCAGAGAAGGGACTCTAGGAAACACCGGGTAAACTTTTCCATTTTCTGCGGGACGTTGGGAGGCATGCCTCCTACTAGAGCCCCAACAGCACTTGCAATCTGTCCCCCCTGTCTTTTCCTGGACCCTCGTCCTGGCCTGGGAGAAAACTCTGGTGCCCAGAGACCTACGGCGACCACGTGGGGCCATGGGTGGGGCCATCACAGCTCCAGTCTGTCCCTGGCTCCTTCAGTCCTCTGTGCCCTTGGACCAGGGCACAGCTCAAACTGGCAGTCAGTGGAGCTCAGGCTAGATGTGGGCTTCTGGGCCAGAGGTTCGGGGGGAGGCTGCCAGCTCTCGCAGGCCGGAGGGCAGGTGCTGGGGAGCTCACGGCGTTTTCATTGGCTGGTGTCGGCTGCTCTGGCAGGTGGATACCGCCTTGGCCTGCCCAGCTGCCCAGTACAGCCCAGGGGCGGGGCCGTGGCCCTCTACTGAGCTGGGCTAGACCAGACCAGCGCACGCCCTGGGTCGGGTACCCCTGGGACCCGTGGAGGCTGGAGAGGGTGAAAGGGGCCTCTCAGGAAAGCTGGTCCCCAAGCCTGTAGCCAGCCCAGCTCCCAGCGCTGAGTAAACATCAGAGATAGGATCGGGCGTAGCCAGGAAGGGTGACAGGGTGCGGCCTGGGAGAAGAATGGCAGGATGTGGCACCGGGGCACCGTTCTGGGCACCCACGCCTCGGGCTATTGTTCGGGGCTGCCTGAGGCTCACCACTCTCTGGGGCTTTGAGAGGAAGTGACATTCCCCTGGGACTCAGGCCCTGCCCCACCCCTGCCATTCTCTTCCCTGGTGGTGCCCTTTGGCGAGCTGGGGAGTGGGAGCTTGCAGCAGAGTCTGTAGGCTTGGTGTGGGCCCCGTGGGGAAGTGTGGTCACGACCCTCCTCGGGGGGTCTGCTTGCCTTTCAGGCTGTCTTCCTGTATCCCTTGGGTCTGAGTCACCCGTCACGCTCTGATGACTAGAATTTATCTCTATCTTTATCTGCATCTAGATATTTTGGCGGGGAGTGGGCTGTCGTTCTAGAGGGAGGAGGAAGGGCTAAGGGTAAAAACTCCTTTGATTCCAGTCCAGCTGGGCCAGGTCGTTGGCTGATTGGGAGAGGAAGCGGCTGGTGATTTGTTTTGGGTAGAAGGGTCCTGTGGGTGGGGGTTCAAGAGCCCAGGAGAGGGGGGGTTGTGGGGAGGAGAAAAGGATGAGGACTGACACCCGCAGTCAGCTTTGCCCTATAAGAGCTGTGTTCTGAGCCGCTGGTCCCGTGCAGCGCGGGTGCCTCTCCACGCCTTGCTCTGGGCACTGGGTTGGGGGAGCTGGGGGCCTCTCTGCCACAGCTCGCAGACTCAGGGCTCTGTCTGCTCCGTGAGGGGTGAGGATGGCCTGAACCATCTCCCCCTATGAGGCCTTCGCCTCTTGTGGATGCTCAGGCGAGAGAGAAAGCCAAGAGGGAAGGTGGCAGGGGGGCTGGGGAGTCGGTGCCCTAGAAGGGGAAGGGTGGGCAGAGCAGGGGTGCTGATCTGCATCCTCCCAGCTGGTTCCATGTCCCCATGCTCTCTGCCTCTAGCTCCGAAGCAGGACTGTTGAAACTGGTCCTCCCTGGGTCTCAGTTTCTCCGTTTATAAAAGGCTGGGCAAGAGGGGGGAGACTGGGTTCCCAGGAGCGCTTCCATCTACCTGGGCAGCTGACCCCAGTCCAATGGGCTTGTGGCCTCTGTGCAGGACCTGCGGGGAGCTGGGGGAGCCTGGTAACTCAGAGCCCCTGGGCACCCAGGGTCCTTGAGCTTCTAGGCCTCTGAAGAGAGGGGCAGGTGTAGCCGCTGACCTCAAACCTCCTGAGAAACCACGTGAGTAAGGGAAGCATGGAGTGTGCTTTTTGAGGAAGGGGAGGGGATTTTTTAGTCCCTGGAAAAGAAGAGACTTCAGGGAAGACTCCAGTAGGCTCCAAAAGGTGTGTGAAGTGGTTCTTCCCTGTCCCAAGGTAAAGGCAAAGGGAAATGGACTGACTTTGGTGCTGAGGGATTTAGGTGGCTCCTAGGAAGAGCTCAGATGGAAAGAAGACATAGCTGAGGACAGCTTGGTGGTGGCGTGGGGGCACAGTGTACCTCGGAGAGCAGCTTCTGGTGCATAATAACAGACAGTCTGACTGATGGTCGTTCAGCTTATGGTTTTTCGGCTTTATGATGGTTAGGAAGCCATACGCATTCCATAGAAACCATACTTGGAATTTTGATCTTTTTTAAATTTTAAGTGCTATTTTTTTAAAAAAGATTTTATTTATTTGACAGAGAGATCACAGGTAGGTAGAGAGGCAGGCAGAGAGTCCGATGCGGGGCTCGATCCCAGGATCCTGAGATATGACCCAAACCGAAGGCAGAGGCTTTAACCCACTGAGCCATCCAGGTGCCCTGGAATTTTGATCTTTTCCCCGGGCTGGCGGTTACACGGTAAGGTTCCCCCCTCGAGATGCTGGGTTGCGGTGGCTCCCAGGCAGCGACGAGACACAGTTACAAAGCCTCTGTGCCTGTCTTCCACGTTCAGCACAGTAGTCAGTAAATTACACGAGATACTCAATACTTTACTATACAGTAGGCTTGGTTTAGATGATTTGCCAACTGTAGGCTAGTTAGTGTAAGTGTTCGCATTCAAGGTGGGCTAGGCTAAGCCCGCGCCGTTCGGTGGGTTAGGTGGAGTACATACGTGTTCGGCTTAATGATATTTTCAACTCATGACAGGTTTATTGGGACATGACCCCATCCTGAGTCAAGGGAGATTTGTAATAGCTGTCACTTTGGTTGTGTGTCCAGATCTGCCTTGTGCTCTTGTGCTGAACTGTGTTATATTCTGTGGTTATTGCATGAGTGTTGAGCACCTATTGTGCTCCAGGCTCTGTGCTAGACTCGGGGGCTACAGTGACGAATGAAAACAGGTATGTTTCCACAGTGCCCTGGATGGGGGGTGTTGGGTGGGTTCTCACTACTGCGCCACTCACAGAAATTAACAAAGCATATAAAGATATCTTTACTGACTGTGCTAAGAACCCCCAAGGCCAAGTTTAGGGTGCCCTAAGGATGTAAAACAGGCACATATTATAAAGTCTGGAGTGTTAGGGAAAAGCTCATTTCTTCATACTGGTATTGTTATTTTACTCAGGAGGAAATGAGTTCAGAGAGGTTAAGTCACTTGCTCAAGATGGCTAGCCAGTTGATTGAGCAGAGTTGGTTTTTAGATGTGCTCAAGTCTGTCTCACCACTGATAATTTTTCTCAACCACCTGACTCTAGGAGCATCCTGGGCTCTATGACAACTTAATGGATACCCTCTGTTAATTAATCTTCATGGGCACTGGTGAGACAGGGATTCTTAGACCCACTATACTAATCAGGAGACAGAAGAAACTCAGAGGTAACTGACCTGCTTAAGGCCACACCCATCAGCTGATGGCAGAGCAGGAATGGGAACCCAGGTTGGGGAACCCAAAGCCTGTACCACTGACCACCCACCCCCAAGTCCCCTTGTCCTACAGACAGAGCCTGTACAGGTGAAGCCCCCATGCAGGGACACTCATCTGCAAGTGGCAGAGCAGGGACTGCTCATCAGCTCTGTACCCGCCACCTGGTTCTCCTTTCTCTCCTCAGTTTTATGTCCTCCAGCTTTTCCTCTGCGCTCAGAACGAGAGCGGGACGATTAGGGTCCGGAGCTTGGCTCTCTTGGAGGGCCTAGGACGATTAGGGTCCGGAGCTTGGCTCTCTCGGAGGGCCTCTCATCTCTGTGGGCGGAGAAGGGGGCCATTCTTTGAGCAGGCCTGTGCTCCAGAAACTCCAGGGTTGGGGAGGGAAGGAGCTGCCCAAGGACCCTCTCCTCTCCCTCCAAAACGTGGAACCCTGGGAGGAACCCATCAGGTCTGGGCTGTTGCTTCTCCATCGACAAATGGGTCCCGAGAAACCAACGGAGAGCCAGCGTCCAGGGCCCGGAGTTGAGGTAGACCCCTGTGGAAAAGGAGAGGGCCTTGTTTGGGAGGCAGGATGTGGTGGAGTTTTTTGGTGGGCACTACTCCCTGGTGAGCAGACAGACGGATACCTCCAAGCCAGTTTGGCTGGTCACTAGGAGTTCTTTTCTTTGTTGGGGGTGGGGCGGGGATGAACCAAGCTGCCCACCATAAAGAGAAAAACCCCAGTGTTCAGCTGGAGGTACCCTTGGGGGCTAAGTGTGGGTAAAAAGGCCATTGGCGCTCAAAGGGAGATATCTAATGCCCCACTTTCCAGCAGAAATACAATGCGAGCCTCATGCCTAATTTTAAATTCTCCAGTAATCACATTAAGAAGTGTAAAAAGAAACAAGTGAAAACAATATTTTATTTAACTCCGTGTATCCAAAACCTATTTTCAACATAGAATCAATAGCCATTTATTAATGAGCTAGGTTACACTCTGGTTTTGCTCCTAAGCGGTGGAAACCGGGGTTCAGTTTACACTCGCATTTGCAGGGGTGCTGGCCGCTGACCGGCTCGTGGCTGCAGGTGCCCAGTGGCTGTGGTGCCGGCCTGTGCAGTCCTGGACAGGCCTGGAGTTAGGGCTGTTAATCACCTTTTCTGCCTTCACCTTCAGCCCTGGGGGGTGGATGGCGGCTCAGCCTCTTGCTCTGGGGAGGCAGGGGCCCGAACCCCCGGCTGGCGGTGAGCCCTGCTGCGCCCCCCACTCCCCCGCTCAGGTCTCTGGGCTGCAGTGGGAGAAAGGCTTGGAGGTAGGAGCTGAAGGCCGTGAAGTTGGGACTGAATGGAGGCGAAAGCCCCGTAAGACCCGAGTCGGGAGCGAGGAGGTGACCTCGCCCACGCCCAGCGGAGCGGTGGGTGTGGGACGAGGTGGCCCGGAGTGGCCGGGATCACAGCCCACAGGCCCGCATTGTTCGCCTGTCACACTTCCTTTGGCTTTATTGCCTTTGTCCAACACCCTATTGTCTGGTTTCCCTTTGTCCCCCTTTCAGCCCGGCTGCCTTTTATTTTCCAGCCGGCCTGGTTGTTTTCATTTCTTTTGTCTGAAGTTCCTGAGAGGAAGGTTTTATTTTCAGCGGTTTGATTAATTCACAGCTTGAGCCCCGGGTTTGTTTGTTATGTAATTGCTGCCCTCAGCTTCGGGATAATACCCCCTCCCTGCCCGCCCCGCCCCCCAGCCCTCCTGCCTGGGGCCTGGCTGGGCGCCCCTCCCTGGGCCCGGATGGGCCGAGCCGCCAGCTTCCTGGACGCAGGCCAGGCCCCTGCATGGAGAGAGGGGACCCGGGGCCGGCCCCCGGAGCGGGATCCGGGAGCCTGTTGTCCCGGGCCAGCGTTCTTAGGGTCCGGTCTGCCCTGCTCCGCTCACCCTGCATGGGTCCCATGTCGGTCCCCAGGACACCCAGCCCTTTGAAAGTGGCGGGAGAAGTTTGCCTGGTGGAGATGGCATCAAATCAAGTACACCTTATTCAACTATAGTGTCCGTTCAGTTGTTGAATATAAAATACCACGCGCGGCCTCCTGTATCCAGCACGTGGCCTCACTGCTATGTTAAACATTTTTTTGCACGGAGTTGACGCCATATACATACAGTACTACACCTGCAATTCAGTTTTAAGGGATGTTTCACTATATCTGATTTGTGCCTTACATTCCTCTCCTAAAAATGTAATGTCCATGCAAAAGTTTTTATAAAAATTTTTATTTCCTCAGGAAACAAACAGGGTTGCTGTGGGGTTGGGGAGGAGGGATAAGGTGTCTGGGTTATGGGAAAAAATATAAATTTATTTTATAAATAAAAATATAATTTATTTCACAGTGCAACTAGTGGGTATCAGAATCACCTGTAGGGTTTGTTAAAATAGATTCCTGCTCTACCCACAGAGGTTTCTGATTTGCGGGTGACCCATGACTAACTCTCAAGCTAGCCCCCAGGTCCCTTTGTAGGGACCACCTTTCTTCAGTGTCTTAACAAGGGGGTGCTCACTAGGGCCATGCAACCTTCTGAACAGGTAAATTTTAACAATTCCTGATCCTCAAAACTACCCATTTTATACATAAGGAAACAGGTGTGGAAGGTCCCATAGCAGGTGTCGGACCTATGGACACCTGGAACTTGCTGCTGGTTGTTCCCATGGGTCTTGTCGTCGCAGTGACTCTGGGGCAAGTAAGCTGGGGGTCTCTGCTGCTTTGACTCTGAGCCTGGCATGACCACTGGCATTGCTCCCCAGGATCCTTCCATCGCTCAGCTGTTCCTGGTGTCCCAGGCAGTGGGGGTGAGGTGGGGGGCCCTGATGGGAGCAGTGGGTGCGGTAATTACAGCAGGGATTGTACATGCCTTCAGGGGCCAATGAGAGAGACTCTAAGTGAGAGACTAGCTAGGTAAAGGAAAATTATTTTTCTTGAAGCCCTACATCTTCAGCCTGTTATTTATTTTCCCACTTTTGGTAGATATATGGATATAAAAAAAAATAGCTCACTTTTATTTTGAAGAGAAAAAAAGGATACATATATATATATATATATATAGGGTAGTTGACACCTGGTTTCGTTTTGGGGGGTGCAGTGGGGAGTGGTAGGGACTGAGGAAAACTGGCGTGTCCATAGGGGGCACCTGCTACTTAATTCCAGCCAGTTGTTGCCCAGCCCGTCTTCAAGAGATGTTCAAATCCAGATCATGTGATATCTCGTGATTTAAAATTTTGTTAGCTAATTACAGACACACACACACACACACACACACACACACACTTTTCACTTTGCTGGGCTCAGAAACTGCCGGTTAATAATCTCTGCCCTTCTTTGGTGGAGCATTCAGCCAACCAGCTCCAACAAAGCAATAGGCAGGGCCCCCTCGAAGGCTGGGCCCACTTGGCTGTAGACCTTCCTATTTAAGAAAAGCGCAGGACTGAAGACTTTCTTCTGATTTTTTCACCGTGGACTCCAGGTGGAAGTTCGCGTTTGGCGAGGGTGGAGTTGCCGTAGCCACCATCGGTTTCCCTCTGCTCTTCTCCCTCAGGATGTCCATGAGGAGCCCTGGCTCTGCCCAGCTGGCCCTAGATGGCGTTGGCACCATGGTGAACTGCCCCGTCAAGTCAGAAGGGAAGAAGGAGCCCTGCCATGAGGTCCTCCAGGGCCTGGCCACCGCAGCTGAACCCCAGCCCGGAGACCCAGCCCAGGCTCCCCAGGATGGCGCTGACGCCCAAGCTCCAGCCCAGGTGCCTGGCACTTTCCCCGGGGCTCCTGGGTCAGTGTCCCTGCCTCGCCTCTGTAGCCCACACCCACGTGCCATACCCGACCTTTCCTTGAGGCCGCGGGGGCCCCCACTCCCCTATCTGGGCAGACAGGAGCCAGAACTGTCTCTGGGGCAAGACTTTGGTGGGCAGGGAGGGGCTGCCAGGTCAGTCAGGCCACCTGTCCGAGCCGTACATGGTCTCGCTCCTGCTTCTGCTCACCTGACGCTAACCGCTTGCCCACGGGTGACCAGTCCTTACCTCCGAGGACTCGTTGGAGAAACGGGATACATCCTCCCAAAGTTTATCTACCATATGGAGAAAATCAGCCTCATTACCTGAGCCTGAGATCAGCTGCTGTTAAAGACCATCCAGTCCCTCATCCTTAAAATGAAGGCATTCTGAACTACATGAGCAGGAAGGATTCTTGTAATTCTTAAAAATCCCAATTCCGTGCAAGAACTCTAAGAAGGGGGGATGTATAATTAAAACCAAATGAATGAAAATGAGAATTTTAGGGCCCCAAGGAGGGGTCCAGCTTGGAGCGGTCTGTGGGAGGGGTTAGGGGGTCAGGGGAGTGATGAGTAAGCGTTCCTGGAGGAGTAGGTCCTTGAGGTAGGCCTTAAAGAACGGAGGGGACTCCGGTGAGGAGAGGCCCCAGGAGTCACCCAGCCAGCTGCAGTTGTGGCTGTGTGCAAGGGAGCAAGGAGGAACAGTGACTGACCCCTCGGCTGCGGCAGCAAGCCTGGTTCACGGGCACTCGCTTCCTTGATCCCAGCAACAGTGCTGACAGGGGAGGTATTCATAGTTCCATTTTCAGAAGAAGGAAGTAAGTCAGGTTCAGAGAAGTTCAGTCTCATGTGGGATCAAGCGCCTCGTGAGTCACTGAGCCGGGACTGAAATCCAGGTCTCTGGTCTGCAAACCTTCTGTGCCTTTGCTATATCCAGCAAAGCCAGAGCGAAGTCTGGGAAGGTGGGGAGGGGAGTCCGTGCACGTCCCCTGGCTGCTTGGTTCCCTCTGCAGTCTGCCCCCTTCTCTTGAGGGTGACAGTGACGCTCAGTTGTATTGTAGGACTGCAGCTCCCCTGAGAGCAATGGGTCCCCGGAACCCAAGCGACCGGGAGCTTCTGAGGCCGCCCCTGGAAGCCAGGAGAAGCTAGACTTCAACCAGCATTTAAAGGAAGGTAGGATGTCTAGGGGCACCTGGGTGGCTCAGTCAGTGAAGCATCTGACTTTGGCTCAGGTCATGATCTCGGGGTTCTGGAATTGAGCCCCACATCGGGCTCTCTGCTCAGCGGGGAGTCTGCTTCTCCCTCTGCTCCTCCCAACCCCCACTCATGCTCGCTCCCTCTCTCTCAAAATATTGGGGGGGATAAAACAAGGTAAGCTGTCTGCCCTGGTAGGAGGCAGACATGGGTGGGAGGTGCTGGGACCTGCTGCTCTTCACCCCCTGCTTTCTCCTAGTCGTGCCGGCCATCGAGAAGCTGCTGTCCAGTGACTGGAAGGAAAGGTTTCTGGGAAGGAGCTCAGTGGAAACCAAAGATGTCAAAGGTGAAGGCCCATGTGTTTAGGCAGGGGAGGATGTCTGAACCCTTTCCCTTCTCCCAGCCCTGGGCCTGTAGGGCTATTTGGGGGTCTCTTGGTCCCCTCCTACCTGGCCTGAGGAGGTCAGCACCATCCCACCCCTGGGGACTGAGTGTTCTGTTTGGCCTCCCTGGCATGAGGGACCTGATGGGAATCATGTTCCATGAGCATGGATTTGGATTCTTATAGGGACCCTTGTGACCTCAGGCAGGTCACTGTCACTTCCCAGATCTAACTGCAGCTAACTATATCAAATGAGCTTGGTGTGTCGTTTCCCTGCTGAAAATTAATTGTAGGCCACCAGGACCTCACTAAGTGAATTCAGAGGCTGCCGCTTGGCCTGTGAGCGTGGCCATCTCCCCAGTGTGGTCGGTCACCGCCCCAGGGGGAGCTTGAAGACCGTGCCAATGCCCAGGCTCCGCTCCACCTGCTGAATGAGAATCCCAGGGCCTGGCGGCCTGGGCATGTGTATTTGTCGAAGGTTCCTTGAGTGGTTCTGAGGCGAGTGGTCTGCAGCCTGGCCTGGCGGCGTCCATCATGAGCTCAGCTGGAGGGCAGGAAGCAGTGGCCCTTGTTGGGTGAGGACCATGTGCCAGATTCTGGACTAAGCCTTACCTTCATTATCTTAGCTTCACGGCAGCCACGTGAAGGAACCGTTCTTGTGCTCATCTATAGATTTAAAAAAACTGAAGTGCAGAAAAGTCAGTTACTTACCCAGCAGCCCCCGGACAGGACTGGTTTAAGTGGGAATTTATACCCCTGGTTTCCCCGCACCTCCTATGTCTTGCTCCAAGGCCTGAGCGGCATGTCACACTGGCCTCTTCCATGGGATAGTTATTCACACGGCCCCTGTGGCTCAGGGCACTTGAGGACCTCCGAGAAACGGTGCGGGGCTGAGCTGTCCCACCGTCAGCATTTCTAGGGGCTGGAAGCAGCGGCTACGGGTGGGGAACCTGGGGCAGGTGGTTGTCATATAGCAAGCAAGCACCCTCCGGGGCAAGGATCATGTCCCCATCCTCTGTCACTTAGCCCCTAACAGGAACCTGGGAAGTAGCAATCACCCAGGGAGCCTCAGATGGGTGGGTGGATGTATGGATGGACAGATGGACAGAAAAACAATAGTTCTCACTGGTAGCTGTTTCATCATGGAGCAGGGACCCAGGAGAGCCTGGCCGAGAAGGAGCTGCAGCTCCTGGTCATGATCCACCAGCTGTCCACGCTGCGGGACCAGCTCCTGACGGCGCACTCGGAGCAGAAGAACATGGCCGCTATGCTGTTCGAGAAGCAGCAGCAGCAGATGGAGCTGGCCCGGCAGCAGCAGGAGCAGGTAGGTCCCGTGGGGTGTCTGGTGGCGGGCTGCCTGGGTGGGGGGCTGTCTATCAGGGCCTGGGGGGAGCACTTTGGGGACAGCCCTGGCTCCTGCAGACTGAGGCTGGAGGGTAGGTCAGGGAGGGGCCGTGGGCAGGGGCCCTGGGAGTCCCACAGCTGGCTGTTCCTCAGCCCTGCGGGGGGGTCGGGGAGCGGAAGGGGCCTGCGGGGGGGCAGCTGGCTGCTTCCTGCCTCACCTCTCTCCATGGCCTTTGAGGGAGAGTACACTCCCTGCAAAGGGAGAAGACACTCTGAAGGGGGACTGTCCTGTCTGCCCGTCCAGGGCACAGTGTGCAGGGGTGGAGGAGTGGGGGGTGCTCTGTCTGGGGCTGATGTCCGTACCCCCCTGCTCTTTCCTGCTGCCAGATCGCCAAGCAGCAGCAGCAGCTGATTCAGCAGCAACATAAGATCAACCTCCTCCAGCAGCAGATCCAGGTAAAGAAGGGGAGTGGCCGGAGGCCAAGGGGGTGATGCCAGCCCAGATGTGCCAGGGACGGGGATGGACGAGATGCAGATAAGCGGAGTCATTCAGGCGTGGCCCTGAGGAAGGGCCTTATTTTTGCTTTGGCCCTGTACCCTCATCGTCTTTCTCTCTCTTAAGGGAGGGACCGGAGTATTTTCGTCCCCAGCTGGGGCTGAGCTGAGGGCAGGTAGCAGGAGGTGATGTGGGGTCTGGTAGAGCCTTTCGAAGGCTGGCTCTGTACCAGACCCCATGCCTCCCATGTCTGGGGTCCTCACACCATCTCCTGGGCTGAGCTGTGTGGGCCCCCAGGGACTCACACAGGATTCTTTCCTCTCAGCAGGTCAACATGCCTTATGTCATGATCCCGGCCTTCCCCCCAAGCCACCAGCCTCTGCCTGTCACCCCCGATTCCCAGCTGGCCTTGCCCATTCAGCCCATCCCATGCAAACCAGGTGAGTGGGGCTAGGGGTGTAGCCGCCCGCGGAGGCTGTCCTGAAGTTCGGGACTGCGCTCATGCATTCCTTTGCCGTGTGGCCTTCCTGCGCCTCAGTTTTGGTCTGCCCAGTGGAAGAAGAATCTCTTCTTTCTGAACTTCACTGGGAGAATGAGAAGCAGTAGTGCTTCAACACCACGAAGTACTTTGCAGACTCTAGGTGCGGTGTCCCCCGCTCTGGTACCTTTACGGGGCCAGGATAGTAATATCTTGGGCATTCGCTGAGGTGTCTATACTTCCTAAACCCACACGCTTGTCTCTAGCACAGCTGTGCCCCTTCTGCCCCGCCGAAGTTCGGTGAACACAGCCGTGTACCAACCACCCATCAGAGCCATGCTGTCAGGGGGCCGTAGGGTGGGGGGAGAGGGTGATAAAACGGACTTGGAGCTCCAGGAATTTACAGTCTGGGGAGGGAGAAAGGATGCTAGTAACTGGGGAATCGGAGAAAGCTTTCTGAGGAAGTCAGAAACTACCTGGGGCCTGGGAGGCGGGCTGTGGGGGTGAAGCTGGGAGCTGGACGCCAAGGGCAGTCTGAGGCAGAGGCCTTGGAGCCTGAGGCCAGAAGCTGCCGGGGGTTGGAGTTGAGGGGCGCGCATGACCGGGTGGTGGTGGGACTGGCTGGTGAGGGAATTTATTCTGTAGAATGCAGACACGCTCGAACAATTGGCCAGGGTGTTGTCATACCGACTGTGGACGATAGGGAACAGAGGAATGGGGGTACCAGCCGGAGCGTGGACCAGAGCGTGGGCTGCTGACGGGGTTCTAGGGACGGCAGGACAGCCTGCATTCGGGCAGAGGTGGCAGGTCAGAGGCACAGATGGACTTTGTAGGCCATGATCATGGAATCCTTGGGAAAGGTCACAGGTCAGGGCAGGGATGTTGCCCGTTGTCGCCCCAGGGATGGGGGCAGCTTTAGGTCGAGCCCCTCTGGTCTACCCTCCCTGTTTCGCAGGCAAGAATGGGTAGGTGAGTCCCTGTGGGCCTGCCACCAAGGCCTGTGGGCTGTGGGCAGGGTTCGCCTCTGCTGCTGCCTCATTCTACACCAGGCACCCCGGGGGGTGGGGAGGACACAAGGACTGAAAAAGTTAGGCCCTACCTTCCAGGAAGTTTCCAGCTGGGAAGGTAGGGAGACTAGGAAGGGGGAGCAGGCTAGCAGCACAGACTCAGGCTGCCAGAGTGAGGAGGACAGGGCCTGGGGGGAGAACTCGGTGCATCTGACTCAGTGCATACTGGACAAGAGAGGCAGGATATAAGCTGTGGAAGAGCTCAACTGGCCAGGGGGCCACCCAGAACCCCAGTAAGCGGGGGGCCCAGAGGCTTCCAGAGGGCCCTTGCCCAAGCCGAGTGTGTAACACATCTCTCACAAGCCCTACGTGGCGCCCTGTCGCCTGCAGCATGGAGTCCACAAACTCCCAGGGTCGCCCATCACGGGACAGTCTCCTTTCCCACAGCTTGGCTCTCACCCCACTGTTCCCCTTCGGACTGCGCACCCGTGGCCACTCGTCCCAAGAAGCCTGCTCCGGCCGCCCCGCTGGAAGCCCACCTCCAGCACCCTCCCCACCAGCGTGGGCTTAGTGATTTGTGTACCTGGCTCAGCTCTGCACCTGAACTGTGCACTCCTTGACGCTGGGGTGGGCTGAGGCGAGTGAGGTGGGCACGGTAGGGTGGGGGCCATGTAAGGGGAAAGGACGGGCTATGGAGTCCTGAGGACCCGGGTTCACAGGTCTGTGTTCCCATTTCTGAGCTATGTGGGTACCCCATCTTTCGTCTTCCAGTCTCCGTTTCTCTGCACATGGGGTACGGGGCTGATCACTAGTTGTTTGCCCCATGGTAGGGATGGTTGTGAGCCACTGCGGGAGACAGGCTAACATGGGGAGCAGCTTTCATACCCTGCACGTAGTAGGTATGGAACACAGTATCCATAGAGAGCAGAGGTGTACCTGTGTCAAGGCTCGTTCGTTGGGATGGGGAGGGAAGGGTGAAGGTGTGCATCAGCGGGCCAGGAGGAGGGCGTGGGAAGCCTCTGCGCTCTAGGGCTGGGGAAAGCCTTGGCTGGCAGCGAACTGGGCCAGCTGCAGGCCTCTGTCCCCTTGGTGCTGCTGGGACCTCGTCAAGCAGGTGTCTGCTGTTCTGTGCTCATCCAGGACTTTTCTCCTTGCCGCCTTTTCCACAGTGGATTACCCCCTGCCGCTGCTGCATACCCCCCCTGCACCCGTGGTGAAGAGGCCCGGGGCCATCGCTGCCCACCATCCCCCACAGGTACTGTCCCCCACCCCCCGGCCTGGGATGGCTGGAGCTGCCTGCCTAGGGGGTAGTGGGGCCCTCTGCCGTCCTTGTTCACCTGTTCCTGCCATCTCCTTGTCTGTCCCTGGTGTGACGTTCTTGCTGTTACCATGTGTCCCCTCTGTCCCTCCCTGGGGATCTCCTTCGGTGTCTCTCCCCACCTCTGATCTCTGGGTCTCCCTCAGGAGCCCTCCCAGCCCCTGAACCTCACGGCCAAGCCCAAAGCCCCCGAGCTGCCCAATGCCTCCAGCTCCCCCAGCCTGAAGATGAACAACTGTGGACCCCGCCCCCCCAGCCATGGGGCCCCCACGCGGGACCTGCAGGCCAGCCCGCCCAGCCTGCCACTGGGTAAGCTTTCTGCCAGGAGGGCATCCTATGACCCTGGGCATGTCCTTCCCTTCTGTGGGTTACAGCTTCTGGAAAACAGGTGTTAGACCTGCTGCCTTTGGCCTCTTTGTTTCCATACCTAGTGTCTCAGAAGCTCCCCTACTTTCTGTCCTCACCAGATCCGACTGGGCACCCCCACATCAGGGATTCCAGGCATCTGAGTTGCACAATTTCAGGGAAAACGATTCTCCCTTTTAAGTCTGTTGGCGCATGGCACAACAGCCAGTGTAAACAGCGCCCCCTTGGGCATGTGCGGTGCAGAGGGAGAGAGGGGACTCCAGGCCAGATGACTGAACTCACAGGAATGGCTTGGTGTGAAAGCAGTTGACCCCCTGGTCCTCCCCTCTTCTCCCATAGGCTTCCTTGGTGAAGGGGATGCTGTCACCAAAGCCATTCAGGATGCCCGACAGCTGCTGCATGGCCACAGTGGGGCGCTAGAGAGCTCCCCCAACGCTCCCTTCCGCAAGGTAGGCGCCCCCCATGTCCCCTGCACCAGGGTGTGGGGAACAAACAACGGGCCATGGCTGGGGTGGAAGACTCAAGGCTGAGGCCACCAGAGGGACAGGTGAAAGAGGGCAGTGGGGTGATGTACCAATTTCCTGCCAACCCCAGGACCTCATCAGCCTGGACACGTCCCCAGCCAAGGAGCGGCTGGAGGAGAGTTGTGTGCACCCCCTCGAAGAAGCCATGTTGGGCTGCGACATGGACGGTGAGGGCCCCAGGCACCGGACCGGTGGGCAGGAGGGCCCTCCTCTGCTTCCCATAGGGGCCAGCATGGGTCAGGTTGTCTCTCTCCCTGATGCATTTTCTCCATAGTCTGTCTCTGGAGTCCCCTTGTCAGTCCCCAGTCTTTGGCTGGGCCTCTGCTGAGGTCCTCCTGCGGGTATCCATAGTGGCTGTGGGAACCCTGCTATTGCCCCCTGGTGATCAAGTAGGAGATAACTCTTCCAGCTTGGGAGGCCTCTCCTTCCTTAGCCCAGAGAAGCGGCATTGCCTAGCTGACTCCACCCCTGTCTCCCAGGCTCCCGCCAATTTCCTGAGTCCCGCAACAGCAGCCACATCAAGAGGCCCATGAATGCCTTCATGGTGTGGGCCAAGGACGAGCGAAGGAAGATCCTCCAAGCCTTCCCAGACATGCACAACTCTAGCATCAGCAAGATCCTTGGTAAGGGCCAGTGGGTGGGGTGGTTCGAGGCTCTCAGGGCTCCAGGAGACAGCAGTCTCCTTGCTGGGTGACAGTCCCCATCGTCCTGACCTTCAGAGGAGCCTGGAGTACAGGAGTCAGGCAGGATGTGGGGAGGCTAGGTCCTGGGGACTTGTATCATTGTAGGGCTCTTCGGTTAGCACCTATACCCAAGAACTCTGTTTGTGTGTGCGTGCACACACATGCATATAGGTACATGTTCTTCAGCTCCTGATCTCTCTCTAATCTGTTCCACTATTTGCTCAGACCCTTGGAACTGTGGCTCTGGCAGGAAATAGGAAGGTTTGGTGTTCTTGGGCTATCATTAGAAAGGTTTAAAAAAAACAAAGAAAAATCACACACACACACAGATATATGTAAAATCTCAATTTTTAAAAAAGTTTTAATTTAACCTCTGTACCCAAGATGGGGCTCAAACTCCCAACCAAGAGTCAGTTGCTCTTCCGACTGAGCCAGCCAGCGCCCCAGTAGATTTTTCAAAAATTCTGTCCTGACTGGAGGTCAAGGAAGAATGTAGGTCAGGTGGGGCTAGAAGTTGGCAGTTGTCTTCCAGGTGACAAGGTGCTGTTGGAAGCAGGGGGCTGGGGACTGTCATTGGTGGCCTGGAGGTTGGCCATTTTTTTTATGCAAATCATGCAGACCAGAGGCCTCCCAGAAGTTGCTGGGTAGTTCGGGACGTGCTTGCTTGGTGTGTAGACACCCGTACACGTGCCAGCTCATTCATGCATTCCATTTGCTCAATGGACCTCGACAGAACACCCACGTTGGGCCAAGTCTTTGCTAAATGCTGGCACATAGATTGCCTCGTGGACTCACCTGGGGAGCCAAGTTTGGGGCCCACAGGGAGCTGGGGAGAGTGGGCTTTAGCCCCACACTGATGGCCCACCCGGGGGCTGGGTCAGGCTCGCGCTGGAAGTCCATGACCAACCAGGAAAAGCAGCCGTACTATGAGGAGCAGGCGAGGCTGAGCCGGCAGCACCTGGAAAAGTACCCCGACTACAAGTACAAGCCCCGTCCCAAGCGCACCTGCATCGTGGAGGGCAAGCGGCTCCGGGTGGGCGAGTACAAAGCCCTGATGAGGACCCGGCGCCAGGACGCCCGCCAGAGCTACGTGACCCCGTGAGTGGCGCGGTGCGAGCGCTGGTGTGGGGCGGTGTGGGGCTTCCAGGGAGCAGCTGTCTGTTGGCCCGGAGCGCCCGTGAGCGTGGGCATCATGTGGGCTGCAGGCCTGACAGAATCCAGCACCTTCGTGGATTCTTGTAAATGGGAAACTCTCCTGGGGCATATAAGTCCAGGAGAATCTGTGGAGCACACTCACCCTGAGACTGCACGTGGGTGCCGGGCTGCAGCCGACTGTGAACATGGCCATTGGAAGGCCGGCCCCAGGGTGGGTGTGTGGGTGTGTGGGTGGGTGGGTGTCAGAGCCAAAAGTGTGGTGGTAAGGTGCAAGGGCATGCCCCAAAGCAGCCGGGGGAGCTGTTGGGGTGCGAAGTGAGGGTCCCTTAGAAACATGCCTCTTTACCCTGCAGCCCCCAGGCCAGCCAGCTGCAGACCAGTTCCCCCGACGTCCTGTACCCTCGGGTGGCAGGCATGCCCCTGGCTCAGCCACTGGTAGAGCACTACGTGCCCCGGAGCCTGGACCCCAACATGCCTGTCATCGTCAACACTTGCAGCCTCAGGGAGGAGGGGGAGGCCACGGAGGACAGGCATTCGGCGGTGGAGGGTGAGCTGTACCGGTACAGCGAGGACGAGGACTCGGAGGGCGAGAAGAGCGATGGGGAGCTGGTGGTGCTCACAGACTGATCCCAGCAGGGTGGGCCCGGCCTTCTCCCAGGGAAGACCTGGCCCTCAGCCCCTGGGCACAGCCAGCCGGCCTGGACTCTGTTGGTACTTGGACTTGGGTCTACCTGGGAGAGGGGCACAGCTGTGCACTTGTAGATAGCCTCCTGGGGGGAGATGCCCCTCCCCACCAGCCCTGCGGCCGCGCCCAAGGAGCTGCTGGCCTTGCTGGGTAGGACCTGTTGAGTGGTCGGGGGCTGAGCGCCTCGGCCTGCTAGGCTCATGGCCAGCGGACACTGTATGACCCTCCCCTCCTGTGGGTCTCCTCACCTCAGGGGTATGGCAGCTCCAGACCTGCCCCCCTGGGGCCACATACTTTGTTTCCATTCTTGTCCTGGCTGGACCAGCCCCTGTAGGACCAACACCCTCCCCCTATCACACCCCCTGCCCCAAATCCCAGATCGTTCCTCCATCCCAGGATCACTCTGTACTTTGCGCGAAAAGGTGTGGCTGGCCTTCGCGGTCTTGATCGTCTGCCGAGCCTGTTGTGCCTCTGGCGGCTGCGTGTCATGTGCATGCGTGTGTATGTAGGTGCGTGCACACACGTGTTTCCATCTGTTCACCCCTTGCACAAGGTATTTATTGAGCGCCTGCTCCATGCCAGGCACCGTTGCTGAGTTCTGTGGCTGTGTCTCTTGGTGCCACTCTTGCTTCTCTGGGGGCCTCTCCATGCCTCACTGTCCCCAAATTGCTACCTCTTTGTCAGTCTGGGTGTCTCAGGTTGTGTGTGTCCTTGTGTGTTTCTGTCCTCTTTCTCTGCAGGGCTGTACTTTCTCCCTTTCTTGGGGTCTGCCTCTGCCCTTTTGACCCTGCTGGTCAATCTGGGTTTCTGTAAGGCCCCTGGTCAGCCCCAGGGCCCACCAGCCACCCTGACCTTCCCTGCCTGTCCCTTCACTCCCTCCCTGACTCTCCTCTACGGGTCGGTTCCCACAGAGCCATTTTTAGCTCCGAGCGGCATGGGAATGTGCTCAGCCTCCAAGGGGCTCCGTCTTAGTGCCACAGCCCCTGGTCCCAACCTGAGTGCCAGGAGTTGGGGACAGGAGGCTTGATGGTGTCCCCCTTCCTGACAGTTGACAGAAGCCCTGAAGAACCAGGGCTCCTCCTCATGGCAGCTGGTGAGTAGGGAGTGGAAGGGGGCTCCCCCTTCTTGGGATGGTGAGGGTAAGACTCTGCCCTTCTGCCTGCCTGCTCCTTTTCCCTCCCTCACTCACACTGGGGAGGTCACCTCAGCTCCTGCTCACATGGACAAGTTATTTCCCTAAGAAAAATCCCACGGGCACCTGACTCCAAAGATCCAGAACAGCCCTTGGGTCAGGATGGGAAGGGAACCCCAAACCCCACAGGGGCAGATATAGTGTCTGTGCCAGCCCCCCTCCCCAGTCTTCTCCCCTTCCTCCCCCACCCCTTTCCCTCAAGCCCAGCTTCTCTCCAGGCTGTTTCTTTTTTATGACTGTAAACATAGATAGTGCTTTATTTTGTTAATAATAAGATAATGATGAGTAACTTAACCAGCACCTTTCTCCTGTTTACACTTGGGGAATTTTTTTGTTTTCTGTTGGCATAATAAAGACAGACCATTTCAGAATCTGGTCCTTGTGAGTGGGGAGCAGGGGGAGCAGGGGAGGCTGGCCCAGGGCCAGAATTCCTAAATGCGCCGCAAGCCCAGGCACCATTGCCCCCTTGTGGCAACTTCAGGGAGCTTCAGGCGTGGGATCTGGGAGCAAACCTGAGGCTGATGAAGCCCAGGCCAAGCCTTTGGAATGACAGATGCCACCCAGAGAGCCTGCACCCCGAAGAAGACACTGCCCCTGCCTCCAGGAGGTAAGCTAGACCTCCCCACACATTGCCTACCCCCGGTCCTAAGAGAGAAGGCAATAGAGAGCACCATAAGCAGTCAGGAGGCCAGAACTAGCCCCATGGCCTTGGCCGGGGAGGCAGGGGTCAGGTCTCCCCTCTGGGCTTCATTTAGCCATAGTTCTTACCTCCTTTTGGAGGAGCCCAGTGAAAACCTAATGCAAGCCATGGGCCGTCCTCACAGGAGAGGGCTCTCATGGATGCCCTGAGCCCATTTAGGAGCCCTCCAGGATACTGCATAATGAAGCAAGCTCACTAATGTGCTTCAGGGCTCTGCGACCTTTGTTTTAAATGAGGATTTCAAACAGGTACCACACCAAGAGAAATAACAGCCCATTAGACTTAAAAGGGTTGATGCCAGTTAAAACTCCTGGAAGTGCTTGTTAACGATGATCAATAAAAAACCCAACTCTTACCAAACATTAATCCCTTTGTATGGAATGGGGGCAGCAAAGCTGAAGGATGATTTAGTGTAAGAGCGAGACTTGGGTTGGATTAATAGAGGTTGTGTGTTCACAACAGAGGGGATAGGAGAGGGTGGTGGTGAGAGAAGTTAGGTGTGCTTCCTTCCAGGGCCTCGAACTCAGGAGTGTGAGGACTCTCTGAGGAATTACTAAGTCCTGGCCTTTTGAGCTAGGGAACATCCTGGCTGCAGGCCTCTGTGACTTTTTCCTAGCCCACTGTCCCAGAGCTTTAGGCCTTCTCATTTCTCAGGCGAGTACAAGCACAGCTCAGCCTCCCTGGCCCCCCCAGGGAAAGACACAGAACCTTGGGAAGGTGAGTGCGGTTGACTGCAGCGCCTGCCCTCTAGTGGTCAGGGGGAGAATTGCTCGTTTTAACTTGGCACTGTCCTCTCCCTCTCTCCAGACTCCACTGCCTCCCACAGTGTGTTCCTAACCAAATTAGGGCAGTCTGTCAGGATACTCCCAGCCAGGCTCACCCTCATCCCCTGCCAGTCCTGAGTTCCTCTCACTTTCCTATTCCCAGGTCCTCTGTGGCCTCAGGGGAGCCTGAGACCAATGCCATCCTCCTCCCACTCTAGGAAACCTTGTCCTGCCCGGTTCCAGCTGCTGGGATGGATCACATGCTTTGTGTCCTTTCAGGATGAACAATGCCCTCCACGAGGACTGCTGGTTGGTGCCCTGGAGCCCTATCCCTCCTGCCCCAGGAGAGGCCCAATAGGGTCAGGTAGGCAGTGAGGCCAGGAACAGAAAGTCCTGGTCAGCACCAGGAAGGCTGGGGCATTCTCTGCCCTCTCTGTGCCTCCTGCAAAGGCCAAGGGTCAGATCCCAGCAGAGATGAGCCTCTGCCCTAGCGTGCTTTGCCTGGAGCTCCTGCTGCGTCCAGCAAAGGTCTGAAAGAGTAGAGGCTGGGCACCTCCCCTACCCCGCAGCTCAGGAGTTGCCAAGGCCTGGTGTTTGGGACCATGGGGGGAAGGGTGCTAGTTAGTTTGGGGTGGCAATGAAAGGAGAGACAGGACTCCAGGCTTTGAGGGGGAGGGGCATCCTAAACTACCCATCCCCCCACCGTTGCCCCCACTTGCCTCCTCCCCTCCTCCCCTGGAGCGCTGGAAGAATGAGGATATTTTCTCAAAAGCAGTGGGATGGTGCCTGCAGTTTCGCTCCTTTGGTGCAGGTGGTGGCCGGGGCCACAGGGGCACAGGGTGGTACCTGGGGAGGCCCTGTCCCAGCCATTCCCTGCTCACCACTGCAACACCGTCTCCAACGCTGTGACATCAAGGCCCCAGGAGGCTGGGAACGAAGCTGCCTTCACAGTGGTTATTTCTCCTCTCAGCTCCAGAGGTGGATCTGAGAGGAACAAGGAGGGTAGGCACTGCCCTTTAGTCCACAAGAAGGCCCTACACGGGAGCACTTGACCCCATGGTAGAGAGGGGCCCTGCCTGCCCAGCCTCCCAGCCCCCCCGCCACGTCCTCTCCCGTACCCTTTCTGGGCTTGGTACGGTTACCCCTGGGGGCCCACCCAGCACACACTGGATCACGGTGACCTTGAAGGCCCCAGCTGCCAGGGCAGCTCCGCTCCAGCGGTTGCCATGGCAGCTCCGCTCCAGCGGTTGCCATGGCATCCGGTACTTTAGCTGGCAAAAGCCAAACAGCCAGAGTCTACCTGGCCGGCGGCTGCTGCTCTCCCCGCTCTTCAGGGCACCGGGTACCTTCTGGGGGGCTCTGGAGGCAGTGCAGCCGTAGTAGCCTGGGCTGCTGAGAGGGGTACCCTGGCTTTCCTTTGAGCTTCTGCTCTCCCTTCCCTCTGGCCTTCTGAGAAAGTAACAGATTCCTTCGCGAAATCATCCTTGCCTGCTCTCTGGGAGAGCAGCACCCTCTCCCCCTCAATGACTAGGAGCCAAAACCGGTGCAGGAAGTGGTCCTGAGTGTGTCCCAACAGGGTCTCGCCCATTTACCAACTGGTGAAGCCACAGCCTGACTTCCTTCCCCAGTAGCAGTGTCCTCCTGGACTCCCCTTATTCTATCTAGCAAGATGATCAAACGCAGAAGAATGGTGAAAGCACTAGTCGTGTCCCGGCCTCGGAAGCCAGGTGCTCGGAGGGTGGGGTGGGAAGGGTGTAGCCCCAGGGGATCCTGGAGGAGTGGGCTGCAGCACCCCCCCCCCCCCCCCCAAGAGAACTAATCCATCATACCCTCTAGGTCAAAGTCAAATCCTCACCCATCCCGTAGGCACTCAGACACAGAGTGGTCCAGAAATGGCCATTTTAATGCAGAAAACCATGATAATTTACAAATGAATCACTTTTTTAGGCCAGAGCCAGGAGGCTGTGAGGGCAGAGAGGAGGTGGAGGCCGGTGAGTCTGGGGCCATCAGCTCAGCACCTGCATGACCCATCCCACCCAGGTTCTTGGATGCCCGGTGAGCCCCAAAGTCCCTAGTCCTGACCCCTTGACTCCCACTACTCATTTCCTAGTGGGAAGTCCTTGGGTCAACTTCAGGACCAAAAGTGAAGAGGGAGAGACAATCAATGGAAATGAGGACCTGGAGGGCAGGGAAGAGAACACAGCAGGAAGCTGCTGGCCACTGTTGGCCACCCCACTCTGGGTTAGGTCCGCTCCAGCTACGCACGGAGCAGGGCTGGGCTCTGGAAGCCCAGGAGGGCACCACTCCCTTGCGAAGGTGGCAGAGGGACAAAACACAAGCACAGAGCATAAAGGGCACAGGAGGGGAGGGGAGCATAGGTCCTGGGGCAGAGGTTTGGGAAGGGGTGGTTTGATTGGATCTGGCTTGGAGAAAGGGATCTTGGATGAGGCGGCTTTGGGGGGGAGCCGTTAAATCTAGTTCTAGATCATCCCCCCAAGATATGTACATCCATCTGTCAGAGTTGGCATGATGCTGGTTTGGGTTCATCAGCACCTCCCACGTGGGGCATGTGGGGGGAGATGGGCTGGAGGCTCAGGGCACTGGAGGTAGAAAGGAGCCCTCCCACCTCCCCCTTTCCCCAAGCCAGGAAGGTCAAAGACACATCTAAGGCAGCCCCGATTCCAGCATGGCCTGAGGCCAGGAATACCAGGCTTCCCAGGGGCGTCTGTGGTCCAGGCCCCGGTTGACTACAGGCACTTCCCCAGCCCCCAAATCTGGCAAGGTGAAGGGGACCCCCCCCCCCCAGAGCTGGGTCCTATCAGCCCCTCTAAACAAAAGAACACAGTCTCCAGCAGCATCCACGGGGGAGGGGGGGTGGCTGGCGGTAGGGGTGGAGCCTTCTCCCTGGACACCCACCTGTCCCCTCTCCCACCTTGTCCAAGGGTGTGGACCCCAGAACAGGACTGAGCCCCGGAGAAAGGTCTGACCAGGCAGGTGGGTAAGGGAGAGCTGGGGAAGCTGGTCACTTTGGCATCTCCAAGGCTGACGCTTGAGGCTTCACCTTGAAGTACTGGTGGAACCGGATCACCGCGTACCTGCGGGTGGGCAAGCAAGGGGGGCCCGGCTGAGGAGGAGAGCCTGGTGGGCCTGCCCAGGGGGGACTCAGACCGGGAGCAAGTCTCCGCAGCTCCTCCCCAGAGCAGGCAGAGGGTGGTTTTCTTTTTTAACGTCAACTATTTTATTTATTTAGATTGGACAGAGCAGCCCTTCCCCCAATTTTTTTTCTTCAGTTCAGCAGTGTTAAGTACAATTATATTGTTATACAACAATTCGCCAAGACTCTTTCAGTTGGCAAAACTGAAACTCTGGGGGCGCCTGGGTGGCTCAGTGGGTTAAAGCCTCTGCCTTCAGCTCAGGTCATGATCCCAGGGTCCTGGGGTCGGGGCCCACATCGGGCTCTCTGCTCGGCAGGGAGTCTGCTTCCTCCTCTCTCTCTGCCTGCCTCTCTGCCTACTTGTGATCTCTCTGTGTCAAATAAGTAAATAAAATCTTAAAAAAAAAAAAAAAATTTGAAACTCTGTACCCGTTAAACAGCAACTTCCCGTAAGTTCCTCCCTGCCAGCCCTTGGCGAAAACCTGTTTTTTAAAAGAATTAAGTAAACACACCACACGTGGGGCTCAAACTCATGACCCTGAGGTCAAGAGTCCCACACTCTACTGACTGAACCAACCAGCTGCCCCTGTACTGTTTCTAACTTGACTCAGTTACGTAAGCGGCCTCCTCTGGTACTGGGCATTCTGTGACAGGCTTTCACTTAGCGGGCCCTCAGGGCATACACCATGGCCTGGGACCTGGTTTTCTCGTAAAAAGGCTGAGTACTACTCCAGTGTGTAGATCCCATTCCGTTTCCCCACTCAGCCATCACCGACATGGGCTAGCTTCTGCGTCCGGGCTGCTGTGAATCATGTTGTCGACATGGTGTGCACATCCCTGACTCCCTTTCACCTCTGGCTGCGCACCTGGCCATGAGGATGCTGGATTCCCCCCAGAATTCTGTTTTTAACTTTTTGCAGAAGTACAGTATTCTTTTCCCCAGCAGTGTTGCCACCAGCGGCACCCATGGGTTCCAATTTTCTGCGTCCTTCCCAACGCGGGTTTTCTGTTTATTTCATAAACAGCCATCCCAGCTGTGAGGGGAGATCTCAGTGTATCTTTGGCATCTCACCAGGCACTCTGAACACTGTGAAGTCAGGATAGTGGCTCCTTCCCAGCTGAGGGTGGGAGGGTGGGTGATGGGGGACAGGGCGAGAAGACTAGACCAGTGGATTAGGTTGTAAGATGCAGGAGGGAAAGCGAATCTCCAAGGCATGAGGGGAAGGTTCAAGAATTTCTGACTACTACCCAGGTGGTGCTCTGGGCTCAGGTGTTTCCCCTAGAGTAGTGACGCCAGTGGATATGGGGTGGCTAGAATGGGGACAAGTTAGCAGAGCAGAAGGGACTTTGAGTATTCTCTCTGGGCTGTCCTTCGCCCCCACACCCTTGGCTCAAGCTGCTCCTTTCCCCGACTCCCCACTGCCCCACCTCACCCTCTGCACTCACCTGAGGAAATCAAAGTCGATGGTGGAGAACTGGTTCTGGATGAGGGCCCAAAGTGCCCAGAAAAAGTGAGATGCCTGGAAAGGGACCAAAGTGAGTCAGCAAAGCAACCACTCATGCATGTCGGAAAACAGAGCTAGAGGAAACAGTCACCCTGGAAGACACAGCACTAGAACACTGGCAGAGACACAGTGGGGTCTCCCCTGCACAAACTGGGGAAATTCTGGAGGTCAAGTCCCTGGTCAGCATTTGCGGTCTTCACTCCCTTGAGAAAAAGGCAGAGTTCTTCCTGCCCCAGGCAGGCATCAGTGGGATCTTGCTTCTAACACTTTCAGCTCCTCCCCAGCCTAAGCACAGCCCCCTCCATGGCTTCTCCCCGGTTCCAGGGTCATCACGAGGACCCAGGTCATCAGGAGGACCACTGTCCTCCACCCCCTTTCCCTCTAATGTCTGGACGTGGGCTGGTTTGGGAAAGGAGGGCAGATGTGAGAGAAGCCCTGAGACTTGGGCTTTTACTAAGCCTTCAACTGCTCCCCCACTCTCAGGACCAGACCACCCCAGGCTCAAGAAGCTGAAGCCAGAGCCTGTCCCTGAGCAAACAGCAGTGACGTCATGGCTATCCCAGGCCAGCCCCCCCCCCCCATGTCCCGAGGCTTGGCTACATAGCACCTCCCTCCACTTTATAGGACTTCAGTGGGGCATAGATCAATGAGCCAAATGGCAATGATTACATGAAAACATTTACCAAGGGGCACCTATATGTGGGACAGTTGAGAAATAGAACCTGGGGGCGCCTGGGTGGCTCAGTTGGTTAGGCCACTGCCTTCAGCTCCGGTCATGATCCTGGAAAACCAGGATCGAGTCCTACGGGGAGTCTGCTTCTCCCTCTGACCTTCACCCTCTCATGCTCTTTCTCACTCACTCTCTCAAATAAACAAATACTAAAAAAAAAAAAAGAAAAAGACACTGATGGAAAATCAGTTTTGTGCAAATGAGGAAAACAGGAGGGGTAATCCAAAATGACAGGTAAGTAAAGATTCTACTTAAGCTCCATGATGTATTGTGAAATTCAGGGCAGTGGACTTGTCTTCTTGCTTCTACGTGGCTGACGTTATTTAAGACTAGTCAGCAATCCCTTGGGCACACACCGGAGGAGACGGGGGCATGAACCACACCTCTGGATAAATGACACTCCAAGTCAAGAACTGACAGCTTAGTAATTTGAGCAGGAAGAACGTGATGGGAGAGGCTTGCATGGAGTGAAGTTAGTAGAAGTAGTTAACAAGGAGGATTAGAACTGACATTCTTTATCTCCTCTAAAGGCTTAACAAATGCATTTAACTGCAGCATGAAAGGCTAAAGTTAGACACTAGAGAGAACTGCTAAATCAGGAAGCTGGGCTCTTTTCTTGGAAGTCTTTCCCTAAGACAGGAAGACTTGGGTAAAGAAAAGCAGGAAAGGGCATCTCAGCATTCTGGGGATGCCCAAGAGAGTTCTTCCCAGGATCTCACCCCGACCTCTGCTTCTTTCACCTTGGGCTGTTGGAGGAGCCCAGAGTGAATCCTTCCTCACCATCTCATCCCCTGCTCCCCCGCACGGGCACTTACCAGGGCGAACTTGTTAACCTGCACATAGAGCCTCTCCACCTCCCTGGGGGTCACAGCCATGCCCTTCTGTGCCTGCAGGTAGTGGTGCAGCCACTGTAGCTGGGTCTCCCGGTCGGGATACTGGCTGTAATCCACCTCGTTCACACCTGAAGGGGAAGCGGCAGGCAGCAGTTGCTAGGTGGGCTGGGTTGAGGGGACTCCTCCAGTTCATTGGGTATCCCCTGCTCCCCTCAAAACCTCCGTATACATCTTGCGTGGCTGTGCCTAGGAATACAGCCTCCTGACCACCAAACTTGCCCAATATGCAGAGCTGGGGGTGCTGCTATCCAGGGCTGGAGGAAAGCGGAGGCAGACGTTGCAGGGTGAGGCACCGTCAGGGAGCCCTAAGGGCATCGCTGTACCCCCATGCCCTTTATAGCAACTACAGCCCACGGGAGGTGCACCCCATCAAGGACCTCTGGTGGGATGCTGAGCAGTGAGCCCTGTACAAGGCCTTCCCTCCCACTGACCAGCTCCCATTTAGAAGCGTGGGTCTCCAACTCTGCCTCCTGGACCACTGTTGAGCCGGCTCCTTCAAAACATCACCTGGACAGCTTGGTAAGCGTTCCCAGGCCCCTCTGGCCCCCTGTCCAGTTCTCCAGATGACTAAGAAATGCAGCCAGGCTTGGAACCCTGGACCTGGTGGCTTCGATTCCTTCTGGTCCTGCCCTTCCTTGAGTCCTCGAGCAGTCAGCCCAACGCGCTCCAGCCCCATCCTGGGGCCGGTGGCAGAGGCCTGCCTTGGAGCTGGGACAGAGAGCCCAGTTCACCTAAAACAGTAGTAGGACCAGGCCACCCTGCCCATGGTCTCTTCCTCCCTCACCTTTCCAAGCTTTCCGCATACTGCTGGAGAAACACTGTCCTGGGGCCCCAAGACGATGGCTGGGAAAGAATGCCCAGGAGCACGGGTAGGAGCTCCAACCCGGAGAGCAGGCTGGCAGTCAGGTAGAGGGGAGGTCACAGTTGGAACTCTTACCTCCTGCCTCCCAGGACTGGGTCTCCCTGTTCCCGAGAACTCAGGTGTTCTCCCTCCCCAGCTCCTTCCCTGCCTTCCTCCTTCCTTCCTTCAAAACCTAGGAACAGGATGCAATCTGCCCCATGGGAGAAATTCTACGAGGACCTTGCTCTGCATGGTGGGGCAGGAGGGCTTAAAATGCTTCAGAATGATCCCTTCTGGAAAGGCCAGTGGGCCTGGCAGCTGAACGCCAAAAGGCCCAGGGCCCTGCCGGCAGCATCCCAGCTGATTCCGCTGATGGCCACCCTGGGTCACACCCTCAGGTACAATGAGGGCTTGACAGACCCAGTCACCTGGGGTCCTCAAAGGGACAAGATCAGCCAGGCTCAGGGTGGGGAGTGGCAGACTGGGCCAGGTGGTGGCTTTCCAGCTGGCCTGGGTGTGCCTCACCTGTCCTGCGCCCCAGGGGCTGGCCTGTGGCCCCGAGCACCCCACACTGCCAGCCTGGCACTGTCCCTCCAGCCCTGGTGTCCTGCTCCATCTCCGGGTTGCCTCTCTGGCCCCATCAAATCATTTCACAATGAAGCCCTCAAGCTGGAAAAACCTGCTCAGCTTCTTTCAGGCAAATGGTTCTATTGTGTAGCTACTGGGCCTTCACTCAGCTGGCTAGCGCAACGAGACACCCCTCATCCAACCATCCAACAAGACAACCCCTCATCCAGCTCAGTTCTCCCTTAGCTCCCAGAAGGCTTCCCTGCCTAGTACCAGCCAACACCACTATTAGGCTTAGCATGTGCTCTACTTGTGTGCGGGGCTCACACTGATGTGACCAAGTAGGTACTATTAAGATCCCCTCTTTCCAGAGGCCCAGAGAAGGTAAGTAACCTGCCCTGAGGTCACACAGCTCTCGTAAGCCACAAAGCCAGGATCTGAACTTGGGACAGTCAAGCTGCAGAGTGTACACTTCTAACGTGGTCCACCTAGATGATTCTCATCAGGCCACCAGCTCGTTCTGCTCCTCCGCACGCAGGACCCTCACGATCGTGCAGATGATGCTGGGCAGAAGGCGCTTGAGCGAAGGCGCACACAGGGGCTTTGCCTGGCCGTCTAAAAGGGCTAGAGGAAGGGGGCTTTTTCTGAAATTTTAAAAATTTTCTAAGGGGCGCCTGGGTGGCTCAGTTGGTTAAGCGACTGCCTTCGGCTCGGGTCATGATCCCGGAGACCCGGGATCGAGTCCCACATCGGGCTCCCTGCTCGGCGGGAAGCCTGCTTCTCCCTCTCTCACTCCCCCTGCTTGTGTTCCCTCTCTGGCTGTGTTTCTCTCTGTCAAATAAATAAAATCTTAAAAAAAAAAATTTCTAAAGTAATCACCTGATGTGGGGCTTGAACTCCCAACTGGGAGATTAAGAGCCACACCCTCTACTGACTGAGCTGGCCAGGCCCCCAGGAGCCTTTTTCCAACTCACAAGCCAAGCCTAATATCCTTAGGGACCCTACAGAGGGGACATTGTCCTGATGAGTACCAAACTGCCCGATGGGCTAGCAGTGGTCTGCTGTGTGTGGGGGTCTGGCCTCCTCAGTGAGCCTTGGAGCCCCCTCAAGGCAGGCTGTGCCTCCCCTCCCTGAGCTATGAAGACAGAACTAGCCCCCCTCCCCCATCCTCACCCCGGACCTGGCCAACATTATGAGCAAAGTATTTTGGACCAAGACCAAATAACAATAGCCTTCTCACCTGCAAACTCATTGAAATGGTTGCCAATGTCAAAAGCTTGGTAGTTGTAGCCAGCGTACTCATAGTCAATGAACCTTACGTGGCCTGTGAGACAGGAGAGAGGCGGTGAGGGTCTGTCCTAGAGTTCGCACAGACCGCCGGGATGCACCCGCAGACTCTGGCTGGCCCATGGAGGCAACCCGGCCCACCCTCCCCTCCCTGGACGCTGCTTTCGAAACTGTTCACTTGTCCCTCTGCCCTCCAGCTGTCCCTTGCACCCAGGTGGGCACACAAGCTCAGCTCATCTAATGACGTGTCCTCTGCATGGCCGAGGACCAGAGCTAAAGGTCAGGGCTCCCCGGGGGTGGAGCTGTCATGCGGCACACAGAAAGGGTCTGTCTCTAGGAGGGCCTGGGCCACCCCAGATGTCCTCAGAAACCCCAACTGTAGGTGGGGGGGAGGGATGGCCTGGGTGGCTTATAGAGGACCTCTACAAACCACGGTTTTGGGCATAGATTTTTCCAAGTGGAAATTTATTTCCTTCTCCCTTTCTCTCTTAAATTAACATGAGATCTAAACCAGAAGGTGGCCTTTCGCTTGTCCCAGGGTCAGTGTGGGGCACGTTGCCCTGAGGGCCTCCGATCACTGGGGTGCGGCCCAGCCAGAGCCACGGAAGCCGTACCTTTGGTGCTGTCATAGATGATGTTCTTGCAGAGCAGGTCGTTGTGACAGAACACCACGGGGGAGTCCAGCTGGGACAGGTGCTCCCTCAGCCAGGCCAGCTCCTGCTCCAACACCTCCACCTTGGGGACATCTACGGAAAGGCTGGGCAGCGGCAAGAAAGGAGGCTGGTGAGGGGAGGGCTGACAGTATGACCGACAGATGCTGGGCTTCTGCAGCCCTGAGTTCTGGCCCTGTCCCTTCCGGTCCTGCAGGGCACCCCTGGCCAAATGGCCTGCTCTTCAGACCCTCACTTTTGTCATCTGGCACTAAGATGTCCTGATCTCCCGACTTCCTGCAGTTACTCTAAGCAGCTTATTAAAACACAGGCATAAAAGCTTTTTGCAAAGCACGTGTGTCCCCAATCCAGCGGCATCCCTGCTACTTGGTGAGAGGGGGAGGAAGGAGGCACAGAAAGGATAGGAGGGGAGAATGTGTGTCCACGCTCCGTTATTCCAGACGAGGAGAGCAAGGGCAGAGGTCTGCTCTCTGAAACAAGACTGGGGAGGCATCACAGTGCCCCATGCAGCGGCTGGAACAGCGACACGCCTGGTCAGTCCTCTCCCTTTAGCAGCTGGTGTTTCAGGTGGAAAGCCCCAGGGAACTCATAAAGCCTAACTTCTCATCTCACAGAGAGACCACTCAGGCCCAAGGAAGAAAGCAAACAGACAGCTTCTTGGGCTCACTCCTACAAGACCAAAGGAATATTAGGGCCTTTCAGTCGAGCACTTGCTCTGTAGCTCCCCAGGGAATATCCCCTGCACCCTGAACGAGGAGCATGTGTGTCCTTGCCCCCGATGTCGCATGCGCGGGCGACCTGTGAGCAGGAACACAGGTGACTGCCCTACCCATCCCGCAGCACCGAAGGCCTCGCTGCTGAAAGAAACCCATGTTGAGGAATGAAGGAATGAAGGAATGGGTCCCTCGGTGCTCAGAGCAGAGTCTGGTGAGGGCACACTGGGCTGAGAGGCTCTGAACTTTGGTCCCCAGGAAGCACAAAGGTCTGTGTACACTGAAAAACCAAATAGTTAACACAGTTCTTAAAACCGCAAAACCAGCAATGGGTAGAGGGGAGGAGGCTGGAGTTTTATTTCCCGTTCTGTCTCCATGTAGCTCCTGTCTGCTTTCTTATCCGGGGCAGCCCGAGTACATGCAGGAGGATAAGTGTGAGATCTATCCTCCCAATCTTCCCAAAGGGTGCCCTGTCACCCCCTCATGCGGCCCAGAGGCCAAAACACAGTAAAGAGCATTCAGCGACTAAGGTGTCCCCCTGTCCCCCGGGAAAGGGTGAGCGGCAGGCTCCCTCCCCGCCTTTGAGAAGGTCAAAGCTGAAGAGGATCTGAGGCCTCTAGTCCAAGTCGTTAAGGAAATGAGGGCTCAAGGAAGAGCAGAGACCTTCCAGCTTTGAGATATTTCTTGCACAGCTGGACCCTCTCCCCGCTCACCCAAGGGAAACAGGCCTCAGTCTGTCCACGGATACAAAATCAGGCCGAGCCTCCTAACTGCAAGGGCCTCGGTGGCCCTCAGAAGCTCCCCACAGGCCACTCTGAGCTGGAGAGAGTCTGTGCAGGGGTGCGATCTAAGAGACGCCTTCCTTTATCCTCACTAGAGCTTATCTGCGTTCACCCATTTGAATAAATGCATTTCAGTCTTGACTTTCGTTAAGATACCCTTCAAGATTTTCTTTTTCTTGGTCCAAGACCATCTAAAGATAAGAATTATGAGGACTCCTTGGGTTTGCCCAGGTCTCAGCCTGAAAAACATGTCTTTGACATCTAGGATGCCTGCTGCCCAGGCCCTGACCGCTGCCTGACCCCCACCTTACCCACGCCAAGGCCACGCAGATGGTTGCTGGGGGAGCGGTCCAGGCCTTCTATCTCTCTGTGCAGCCTCCCTCGCTGCCCCACTGCCCTCCCCTGCCCACTTGAAACCCTGCCAGCTTTGCTCCCTTCAGCCCTGACACCACTAGACTTTCTCAAGGCTGTGGGCTTGGCAGGACAGTAACTATCACACGTCACGGACCTTCACAGCCCAGGCAGCCCGGTCCCTCTGAGGTAGCAGGAGGGGGATGCAGGGTCCGCCCGGCAAACCCGTCCCAGGGAAGCCTGGAGGGGCCTCCTGATGAAAATACCGCTGCCTGTGAAATGTCCACGCAGCTCTCCGGATCCAGGAGGACACAAGTGCCTTCTCCCACAGCAGACCAAGTGTCTGAGCTTCCTGGCTCATCACCTTTGCCCTTACCCCACTCAATCCATCCGCATCTCCTCCCGATCAGCCCCCCGTGCTCTAGGCCCAACCAAGTACCAAGGCCACCAAATCTATTTCCACAGGGTGCCTGACATCCCCCACTCTCCACCCCTTCCCCCAACACCACCAGGAAGCCGCCGTGGATCTTGCTCATTCAATTACACTTCCTGAGTGGGTCGCCCTACCTCCAATCCCTACCCCCAGCTCTCCAAGTCCCACCTAAACCACAGCCATGGTCCCTGCCTGGCTCAGAGGCCCTCACAGTGACTTCCCACTGTCTGCTAAATGAAATGCTAGCTCCTTAACCTGCTGGGGAGGGTCCAGCAGGTTAAGGTAGCTCCAACCCATCTCTGCACCCCACCTCCCACAGCCCTTCCCAGGTGCTCCTGAAGGCCCGCTCCAGACACCCTCATCCACTCGCCACCCATGAGCCAAGCGGGTTCACACTGTCTCCGCCAGCCCTAGTGGCCTGCCTTCCCAGCTCTGCGCGCCCCCCACCCGCCTCTGCCAGGGAGACCCGCCCTGGTTCTCCCAACCCCACATGCATTATATACCCTCCCTTCTTTTGTTGCCATGCAAGGGCAGGTCCTATTTACCTAGGTAGTTCCTAAGCTCCCTGAGGGCAGGGCCATGTCACATCCATAGTTTTCACTGTTTTAAACCCCAGTTGAGGGGCACCTGGGTGGCTCAGTCATTAAGCATCTGCCTTTGCCTCCGGTCATGATCCCGGAGATCCGGGATCAAGCCCCGCATCGGGCTCCCTGCTCGGCGGGAAGCCTGCTTCTCCCTCTCTCACTCCCCCTGCTTGTGTTCCCTCTCTGGCTGTGTTTCTCTCTGTCAAATAAATAAAATCTTAAAAAAAAAAAAATCAATCCCAGTTGGTATTTGTGAAATGCAGGGTTGACTAAATCAGTGTTATTAGACTGTGATTAGAGCTCAAGAGTCGTATCTCCTCCCGGTGACAGCTCATCCCTGCCCCACTTGGGGCAGGTCAGGCCTGTTGAAGACAGGCACCGTCCCCTAAAGAGGCTCTGAGAAGTTAAATAACTCGATTTGCCAAGGTCAAAGGTATGACAAGAGCAAAGGCAGTTGGTCAGCTCTTCTCCAGGGACCACTCCGCTCCCAACAAGGTCACCCCTGAAGGTTACACAGCGACAGTACAAAGGAAGCTAAAGTAGCAAGGGTCACGCAGCTCCGGGCTCTAGCCTTTGAGCTGTCACTGACCTTGGGCACATCCAACCCCCTCCAGACCTCAGTTTGTCTATCTACCAAATGGAAGTGGTGGGCTACACAATCAGAGGGTCCTGTTGACTCTGACACCTCAGGGTCCTGCTCCCCACGTGCTGTTTTAGCCCTAAGGGATAGGCAGTCCTTGTCCCAAAGATAACATTTGGCATCAAAGGTCTGAATGTGGGCCAGCCTGGACAAAGAGTCCTAAAGCACCGCTTGATAATCATTAAGTGGGAGGATCCAGATAAAGTCACCAGCGTGTGTGTGTGTGTGTGTGTGTGTGTGTGTGTGACAGAGAGAGAGAGAGAGAGAGAGAGAGAGAGAGAGACAGAAACACATGATTGGGATAGAGTTAATTATTGTCTTGTCATCTTAGAGGAGGGAAGGACATACCGTACTCCCATGAACCTTTGGAACAGGGGAGATGTTCAACCCAGCAGGGAACATGGAGGAATCAGAGACTCACTACTGCCTTTCCCTGGGGGGGCAGGGGTGACACTCTTCTCTCCAACTTACCATGCCCCCTCCAGCACTCAGCGGTTTGCCGGGGAGAGCCAAGCAGCTGAAGGCTAGAAGGACCATCAGGCTGCAGGCCAGAGAACCTCGCTGTCTGGGAGCCCTGTCTTCCCTGGGGAAAGACACTGTCAGGATGGGTGGTGTTCTGATCCTGGGAAAGGGCAGTGAGGAAATGTCAGTCTCAGTGTGGACAAGGTGAGAAGCAGGGTCCCCAGGTGCCTGCGGGGATGAGAGAGGCGTCCAGGCAAGGAGCAGGAGTCTTAATGCCCCAAGGCCTTGTCAACTGACAGCTGAGTTCTGACGGATTGTAAACTTGGTCTCACCCCATTCTCAGAAGCCAGGCTCTCCCTTCTGGTTGCTCAGAAAGCAGCTTAGGTAGAAAGGGCCCTGGGCTGGGAAACAGAATCCTGGCCCTGATGAGCCCCAACGCTGCGTCAAGCCTAGTCTCTGAACTTCAGTCTCATTTAAGTAAACGGAGAGACGCAGTCCCCAACCCTCCTCTCCACCACAACCAGAAGACTCAACGAGAAATAAGCACACAGGCGTAAAGCTGTGGATCTAAGTTCCTGAGATTTAGCTGATTGGTGCAGCTCTGCCTGGGGACAGACTCAGCAGTCCAGGCCAAAGCCCCTCAGCCTCTGGGGGTGGGGGGAGCCCAAGAGTGGAGGGGAGGCGGGATCACATGAAGGCAGCAGAGCCAAAGGCAGCCTTGAACCCTCCCAGATCTTTGTACCTGGGGTCGATCTCGTTCTTCACAAGGGTGAAATAATTGTGCATCTTGTGCCAGAGGGTGGGCTTGGGCAGGCTGCCGTTGGCGTGGATGGTGTGAATCTTTGCCATTTCTAGGGCGATTAGCCTGCACAGAAAACAGGAAGGGGAGAGGATCAGTGTGGGGCAGGCGCATCCCAGCTCAGCCCCTCCTGACCAGAAAGGGCTCTCACAGGGTGAGGACTCGGGGCCAGCCAGAGGGCTGAGTGTGGGACAGCTCTTTTAGGGACTGTCGCTCCTGTAGGAGGAAGGTCTCAGCGGAAGGCATGAAAATGACGTCAGGCCTTTAGCCAGCAGTGACCTTTCCAAAACCATCGCTGGGCTGCTTCAGGGATCAGGAAGGCAGAGCAGCAGGCCACTGGCCACAGGTCCGTGACCCTGTCCCACCCCAAGGTCGTGTACCCACAGCAACGTCTGAGGACAGAGGGTCACCTGGGCATGGGGGCAGTGGCTCTCCTCCCTCCAGGGACTCTGATCCATGCCCTCAGGGGGAGGTGAGTGCAGGGCACTGAAGGATCATGGGGCTGGTAATGCCAGGCTGGAAAGAAATGCCCGCCTCTTATCAGCCTGGCCAAGGTAGGGAGAGAAGCAAGCCCGCCCAGGGCAGCCCTTTCCTCTGAGGCAGGGAGTTGATGCTGGCGGCTGGGTGCCAAGGACGGAAAACAAACCAGCGTTCTATTTTCAAGTTCTCCTGTGGACATTATCCAAGGTCCCAGGAGAGAAGGAGGGGCGGTGGGGAAGGGGGCTGGGAGAGGGTGGGGGCGGATGGAGGGCTGACCGGGTCCGAGAGGGAGGGCCTTGATAAGGACCCCAGCGTCTGAAGCCCTGTGTCCCAGCCGGGCTCCCCCAGTCTTCTGCCAGCTCTCCCTTCTGGAGCCCCACCCCCAACCCGGCTGCCAAGCCTCCAACATTCAGGCTTCCTTCGCCTCTGCCTGTTGCTCGAATAATAATCACTGGGAAAGACAACAAAGGCATTGGCTGTTTGAAACCTTGTTACTTAGCTGTTCCAGGGACAGCCCTCCCCTTGCCAGGTCCTGGGAAAGGGGCAGACTGTCACCTAACAGGATAGCAGGGCAGTCTAGGGTCTCCTCCGGAAGCCCCCAAGGCTCCCACCTCCTGAAGGGTGGAGGGGGGCAGGGGGCCTAGCAGCCACCAAGAGGGTGAGTGACGAAGGCTGTGCTTTCAGAAGCTAGAGGCCCCAGGGCAGGAGGGAGCCCACCAGGGTTTTAGGCAAGGCAGGGAAATAGACCTGAGACTCAGGCCTTTCCTTCCCAAAGGAAGATTCCGACTAGAGCGTGAACAGAGCATTTCTGAATATCAATAGCGCTGTTGTCTGGAAAAGCAATGAAAGTAACCTCAACACTCTGCGTTTTTATGCAGCAAAGCCTCGGCAGACACGGAGGTTGGGAGGTGGGGTTCAGGGGGAACATGAGGCCGTGGCTCCCCATGGCCTCCTCCTCACCTTTCCCTCAGAGATCTACCTTCACCTGAGAAAGATAATGGTCGATCCTTGGAAAATCATCAGGGAAGAGCCTACCTCCTACCACCTATCCCAGTGTCTGGCTCTCCCCCAAATGTGAGGTTGTTAGGGAACCTACATCCGTCTTCAGTCTTCCTAACAGCAGTAATTGTTTCCACAAGAGCACCAGGAATGGCACCACATTCACAGAGGTGGCCGGAGACTGGGAGTGACCCGGGGACAACCTGCCCATATTTGAGCTTATTTACACAAGACTGAAGGAGAGCAGGCAGCAGAGTGGCAGCGGGGTGTGGGAGAAGCCAGGCCAGGGTTCCCTGGGCCCCCACCCTGCTCTGACCACCTACCTCCAGGCTGGGCACATATGGGAGCCTGAGAAGACCACTGAGCAGGTTTGTGTGTACCCCTCACTCCAGACAGACACACACAGAGATAACACACAACTCAACATAAACATCGCAGGGCCTGACCAGCCCCAGAGGCAGTGCTCTGCAGCCCTAGAGGGAAGGCATCTCAGAGGCTCTTCTAAGTCCCTAGAGGGCCTGTCAAAAGTTCTCTGCAAATAGGGCCAGGTACACTCTTACTTGGGGTTAAAACTGGGTAACAGGTGAGGAAGCAAAGAAACTTCTTGGCCTACTTCCTGGAAGAGGTTTTATTGTTTCTCCTGGGTTTTGGAGAGCTCCCAAGGATCCCAGGCCACCCCCCCCTTGCTGCTGTCCAGGATCAGGGTTCAATGGTGGTCTGCCTGGGACCTCACTATAGTCATAGGGGGAGGGAGGGGGCGGATACTGCCTGGCAGCCCTGCCCAGAACAGCTGGAGGAGAGAAAAGGCACTATGGGCTCCCCTTTAGTTCTCCCCCTTCCAGACCCCACAGAGGTATCCACAGTGCTTGAAGGTTAAGTCTACTTCCTGGGTCCTACATATCAGGCATTTAATGGGAGGGGCCCCCAGGGGAGTCACAGGTTCTTGTGAGCCCCAGGAAGGAAGCCTTGGCAGCTTCCCAAACCTGGGCTCCCACTTTGTTGGGGAACCTGGAAGGAGCCCAGACTCGCAGAGGGCTGGTATCTCTCTGGGCTCCCCCTGGATAGGGGCCATTCTCCTAGCATGCCTAAGCTCCTGGCAGGAGGGGAGGGGCAGGAAATCCTGGGCGCTCCGGGGATTTGGCTCAGATTTCATTTCCAAGGCTCCAAGATGTTTCCAGGTCAGACATGGGGTGGGCAAAGGGTGGAGGCATGAAGCCAGGAAGCAGAGCCTTGCTGCATTTAGGGATCCAGGTTCTTTGGTCCCAGGCTCACCAAATGCTCACTTGCCTCTCTGAGAGGCAGGTTACCCCTTGAGCTGATGCCAATGAAAATCCATATAAAGCATTGGCCCCTCTGCAGAGCAATGGACATACATGCACTCACGCGCACGCATGCACACACACCCACGCACATTTTCATGTAATTTTAGGAAGTTCACAGACTTTATGACTCTATCACAGACTCCACTCTACACCAAGGAAGCTGGCCGAGGCTTGAGGAATCGTAGAAATGAATGCTACCCCAGGCCACCTTCTCACCTGAAGAGCCGGGGTTCCCGGATGTGCTCGGGGCCCAGGGCCATGCCCCTCATGTACTCGTAGCACAGCCCATTCTGGAAGGTGCAGTAGAGTTTGGGGGCACAGCCATGTGCTCGCAGCAGCTGGAAATTCCTGACCTCATTCTCCCGGTCCACCAGCAGCTCAGTGCGCTCCCCGTACACCCGGACCAGCACGCAGTCCTGCATGTCCTCCTCCACGTAGCAGGCCACCAGCTTGTTCGTGATGCCATCAGTGAAGCGCTGGCATGGGGAGGGGAACATAGGAGCATGGGGGACAAGGTCTCTGCTCTTGCCCTAGCACTCCCCACCTCCAGCATGGGGTGCTCATTTGCACACCCAGCACGAGCACACAGACCCCCCCCTCCCATCCTTTGGCCCTTTAACTTAAGCAGAGCTCAGCATTGTTCCTAATGCTTTACCCTCCTCAGTGCTTGGAGAGCCTGAGTTCGAGAAGAAAACCTCAGCCAAGGCACCCTCACCTCTCATGGGTCTCCTTCTAGTGGATGGGATTTGGCAGTGGAGGAATTTCCACACTCCTTGGTGGGAGAAGCCCCTCCCCGCTTCTTACCCCTCCATCCCTGAAAGAAATCTCTATGGATGAGCATGTGGCCGGGGAGGATCGGGAGTTGCCCTGGACAAGTACATTCTGACCCAGCTGCCTCTCACCATTTGCCTGGCCAGGACTCTTTGCTGCATCTCACGCCCCATTCAGCAGCAGCGGGGTGGGAGGTACCCAGCTGAGGGCTTTGGGGGGTCAGAGCTCCTTAGGGCCTCTGAGTCCCAAACCAGAAGAGACAGTAGGCCATGGGCTGGGGAGAACAGACTCTCTGGGTACAGTGACAAGGAGGAACAAACCATGGAATTAACAGGGCACAGTGTGGCAGAGCTGGTAGAGGGTTTAGAGAACATCTGAACCAATTCTAGGTAGGGAAACTGAGGCCCAGAGAGGGGAGGGACTGGCAGGTGGCAGGTTCCATCAGTGCTGGAATTAACCTCAGACCTGCTCCATGCCTTGTGGGTCTTAAGCCAAAGTGGGTCTTTTATTTTGAAAATGCTATCCACCCATCCTTCCCCCAAGAGGTTTCTGTCAGCCTCTGCACTTGGAGGGGGAACCCGGCCTCTCTCCCCACCAAGGCCCAGCAGCACCTGGGCCCAGCCGCTCCAGCACTAGCTGCAGGTGCCCAGCTGAGGCCCTCCTCCCCTACAGGCAACTCTCACAGGGGCTGGCAGGGGAGGGCGAGCAGGTGAAGACTCTTCAGGGGATGCAGATCAGCTGGGGAATCAGCCTGAGACTCCTCAGCGGGAGGCTCTGCCCACATCTGTGTCCCTGAGAATGTGCCCAGCTGGGGTTGGGGAGGCCCCCTCTGTGGGGATGCTGAGCCTGAGCCTGGGGCGACGGGGAGGGTTTCCATCCAACGCGGGGTTCTGGGCTACGACAGAATTCCACACGGTGGCTGCTGGGACCGGCGGGGACCGCTCAGAGCCTGGAGACTTTGCTCCCACCACCGGGTGAAGAAGGGACAGGGATGTGTGTGTGTGTGTGTGTGTGTGTGTGTGTGTGTGTAGGTGGGGGGCTCCCTTAAAAGTTCCTGCCTCCTCAGGTTTCAGCGCCGGCCGCGCGCGCTCCTCCGGGCGGCCAGGGGCACCCGCGCACGGCGACAGGGGGTGGGGCCCGCGCGCGCAGCATGCTGACGGTGGGCAGGTGGACCTCCCGCGAGCCCCAGGAAAGGGGGGTGTGGGGGCCGAGGGGGGTGGGGGAGCCGAGGGAGGTGGGAGCCTGGCTCTGCTTCGGGACCAGACAGATGGAGCAAAATACACACCCAAACCACCATTTCAACCCTGCCCTGAGCAGCAGCGGCGCACCCCTGGGACCGCCACCCGGAAGGATGCACGGACAGACGTCCACGCATCCCCGCTCCAGCCCGGCCCCGCGCCCGCTCGTCTACCTTGGTCCGAACTTGCTCGGGCTTCCAATGCGGCCGCAGCTCCTGGATGAGGCGCAGGGCGCCCGGGAGGATGTCGTCCGGGTCCACGGATACGCCGAAGCAGGGGACGGCGGCGGCCCTCGGGGCGCCCGGCGACTCCCGGCAGCCCGCACTGGCCGCCGCCTTCTCCTCCATGCCCCATGAGCACTGCGGGCACGGCGCCTGCCGCCGCAGGTAAAAGGGCGAGCACGGCAGAGGAGCCGAAGGGGGCACAGCCATTCCCAGCAGCCCCACCCCCTCGGAGCCGCCGCGCGAGCGCTAGCCCCTGCGGGGGGGCCCGGCGCGGCGGTGGGAGTGGTAGAGGAGGGGCCAGGGGAAGTCCATGACTCAGGAGCCCGCTGCCCGCTCCGATCCGCGCCCGAAGCCGACCCGGGAACGCCGGGGCCCGCCGCGATTGTGACATCATCACGGGCTGCGGGTCGCGGGGCGGGGGCCCGGGAACGCCCCCGCCCCGCCCCCGCCCCCGCCCCGGCCCGCGGGCCGCGGCGGACTCGGCGGCTGCAGCTACCTGGAGCGAGGGGCGGGGGTGACGCCCTCGGGGAGGCCGTGACGCCAGGGGCGTGGCCTGGGCTCGCCCCGCCCCGCCCCGCCCCGCCCCCACCCGGGTCCCAGGCCCCGCCGCGCGGGTCTAGCTTTCCGGCCTCTGAGGCCTGCCTCCTTCCCCTTGCCTCGTCGCGGGCCGCTCCCTGTGTGCGGCCTGGTGGCAGGGCCAGGGGAGGCCTCGTCCTGAGCCCCTGCTCTAGCCTGGTGGATGGAGATCTAGCTGCCACCAAGAGATGGGCTTGGACTCGCCCACCTGTGCCCCAGGTCCCCCCCTGGGAAAGGAGTCCACTGCTGCATCTCAAAGGCCCTTCACCCTTCCCTGCAGGGAGCTCCCCAGGCAAATCCTGACCCCTCCCGCATGCACTAGGTGGAGGGGTGACATCGGGTGATGCATGTGGAGGGTGGGTGTGTCAGTAGGAACTGAGCTCGCTTGTGTTCAGCAGGGATGGGAGCTCTTTGGGCCGCATCCAGAAAAGTGCCTACAGGGAAGGGGCCTTTTTCTGTTTGTCCAAGTTGTTCCTTTGGCCTCTTCAGGAACCTCTCAACCGCAAGGCCCTATCATTATTGCTGTCCAGAATCCAGCTCTGCCCAGAGGAACTTCTGAGATAATGGAAACATTCTACATCCGTGCTGTCCAGCGCAGTGGCCACTCCAGCACTTGAAATTTGGCTATTGTGACATGAGACTTAATTTTAATTTTAATGTAAATAGCTTTTGGGAGCTATCATATTGGATAGCTCAGGAGATGATTGGGGAAGCCTGCCTATTTCAGGTCATGGAGCCCCAGGATACGGAGCTGGAAAGGATCCTGACTCCAGCTCTGCCTTTTTGCAGTAAAGAAATAAAGGCAGGCTGGCAAGAGAACAGAGAATAGGGCAGGGGGTTTGAGGTTGGGATCCAGGATCATGAACACAGGCTCATGCTCTTGTTTCTGCGTGGGGACCCAGCCAAAAGCTCCGGCCTTCCACAATCTGCTCTAGAGGAGCCCCAGGGTCCCACATAATCCCAAGAGGTTGCAGTTCTGGAGCTATGAGATTTGCCAGGGGCCTAGTTGGGCCACCCTGTGCTTCACCCTTTTTGGTCAAGAGAGGGGTGCACAGCAACCATGAAGGGGAACAGCATCCATGGCTTTAAGACAGTGCTACCTCTCACTCCCCAACATACACACCCCATGCTGGTAGCCCAAGGAGTAAGAGTGGGAGAGGACCTCAGCCTGTTGAGTCCCATGTATGTGAGGGGGGACAGCAGTATGTGTGGCTGTGAGCCTGTGCACATGTGCCCCTTGCAAGGGCGCATGCGGCTACATACCTGTGAAAGTACACCTGCGTGGGATAAGGGGCCCCCCGGCACCTGAGTCCTATGGGCTGCCTTCTAATCTTGACTTTGCACATTTTGACAAGCTGTCTTGGTCATATACCTTCTGTTCTCTGAGCCTCAGTTTCCCCGCATGTACAAAGGGAGTATCAGATCTCTAGTGTTCCACAGTCGGGTGATGGTGTCTAAGACTGCATGTGTCAATGGTTAGGGTTAGGGTTAGTGGGCTGGGGGCTCAGGGGGGTCCTATGCACAAGAGGCAGGGTGGAGCCTGAGTTTGAAGCTGGCTTTGACCCGCTAGGAGCATCTTCCTGACCCACAGTCTGCTGTCAGAGCATTAGCCCTGGTCCTGCAGGGGCTGGAGGGAGCACGGCGCTGGCTGTGTGTGTCAGCAACTCCACAAGAGCAGGGACGGATGGCATCATCTTGCACACAGGAGCCTGTGCATGCAGGTGAACGTGTAGTTTGTCCTTCTGTGTTACATTCCTGTCTGCACATGACCCCCACCTGCACCTCTCATCTCAGACCCCAGTGAACTCAGATGCAACGGGGCTGTGAACATGAAATCTTTATTCTGTTTGTTCTCAAAGCAGGGAAGAGCTGGTGCTGGAGGCAGGGCGAGCGTCCGGGAGGCGCTCCATACCCCATGCGCCTGCGTGAGGGCACGGGCAGGGGAGCATCCCGGTGGGTGCTCTAGCTCCGCGCTAGGGCCCGAGGCAGTGCCCACCTGGGCAAGGGAGGGCCTCTTAGCGGGCCAGGGCAAAGCCAATGCGATTGTTATGCCGGTCAAACTCTGTGTAGAACTTGCGGATGAAGCTGGCACCCAGGACCCAGATGGGCCCAGTGGGCGGTGGGACATCCAGACCATGGAGCGCCAGGGTGCACAGGTCATCATTACTATAGGGATCCTGATAGGAAGCAAGAGGGTTTCCGCCACTGCCTGGCACACGACCTTTCTCCTTTCCCCTTGCCTGACCCCAGCAGCTGTTCTCAGCAACATCCCCCTTCTTCTCCCACTGACTCCAGCTTCTCTTGCCTTTTCTTTCTTTCTTTTTTTTTATAAAGATTTTTATTTATTATTTGACAGAGAGATCACAAGTAGGCAGAGAGAGCAGAGGAAACGGGCTCCCTGCTGAGCAGAGAGCCCCACTAGGGATCATGACCTGAGGTGAAGGCAGAGGCTTTAACCCACTGAACCATCCAGGTGCCCCTCTCTTGCCTTTTCAATCCATCATGCATCCTCCTGGATGCAGGTACCGAGCCAGACAACGGACACACAATCCATAGGCACAGTGCTGCCTTCAAGAGCTTACAGTTTGCCAGAACTTCTGATCCTAGGCAAGTTATTTAGCTGCCCTAAGTCTGTTGAGTATAAAAGCGGGATAAGACTATAGGAGCATAGCATTACTGGGAGCAGTTGCCCAGAAGGCGGAGACAAGGGGATGAGCACAGTGATTCCCAAACTTGGCTGCACATTGGAATCACCTGGGGAATCTTGAAAAACACTGATGCCCGAGCTTCACCCCCTCCAGGTTTTGATTTAATAGGTATGGGCTGTAGCTTGTTACTGGGATTTTTTAAAGATTTGTTTACTTATTTGTGTGAGAGGGAGAGAGCAGACAGCATGGCCAGAGGGACAGAGGGAGAAGGAGAGAGAATCTCAAGCAGACTCTGTGCTCAGCATGGAGCCCAACGCAGGGCTCGATTTCACAACCCCGAGATCACGACCCCAAGCTGAAACTGAGAGTCGGACGCTTAACTGCAGCACCCAGGCGCCCCTTGTTAGTGGGATTTTTTAAGTTGCCAGGTGACTCTAACTTGTAGCTAAGGTTGAGACCCACTGATATAGCATGAGGCCTGGTCCCTTTTAGAGGCCCGTGCCCACCTGTCCTCCAGGCTTGGAGCCTCACCTGTAACACGTAGTCTGTGCCGGTGAGTGTGTAGGCTCTTCCTCCGAGGTGGAAGGAGATATCGGGGAGTGTAGGCACCTGGTTACAGTTCACGACATACTGGGGGGAAGGCAAAGAAAGCCCGGTGAGTGCAGGAAGCCCCCCAGCAGCTACAGCCCCGTGCCTGTGGCTGGGCCTCTGCTGGAAGGGTGAGAGGAGAGGAGGGGAAGGCCCAGAGGGGCTCCATTTGCAACCTACTGCTTCTTGGATAATTCTGGGGCCCAGGTGGTGCTCCCCAGCCTCGGTGCCCCACTCTCCCAACTTCTTACTTCATTTGTGCTCAGCTCCTTGGCCCCCAGGGTGTCCATGAGCAGCCTCAGGGAGCTAGTGGGACCTGAGATGTACGAGGCACCGGTATCGACCACCACCATGCAGCCCTCCTCGCAGAGCACCGTGGCCGACCTCACAGACACCCTGGGGGAGGCCAGTAGGAGTGTCAGACTGACAGCAGGCTGCACAGCTTCCCTGAGTGAGCCGGTGACAGGGTGGGGGGTGCATGCTGGTGGTCCTGGGGAGCATTGGAGGATGGGAAGGCATGCCCTGGAGGAGGAAAGGTGCTGTCCCCTCCCGCAGCACATGGCCTGGTGACCCGCCGCCTCATCTCAGTGAACCCCCTCCCTTCTGCTCCTCATATCTCCGTGTTCCCCAGCTCCGGACAGAGTGCTCAGGGAACAGATGTTGGCTGTGCCTTAAGAAGGGGCTGCATTAGGAGAGAGGACAAGATGGTAAAGTTGCCCCTTCGCAACCCACCCCCAGCAGCAGCAGCAGTTTTGGAGAGCAGGGAGGGTGGAGGGTTCCTGACCCTTTCATTTTGATCTGCCACGAGCCAGTCTGGCTGACGCTCACGTAGTGGAAATTCCCTTGGTAATACTGGGGGTCGCTGCCTCCCAAGACAAGCTCTCCTCCGAGCAAGTGGGAATCCCTAAAGGAAAGATCAGAGCTCCTGAAGGCCCATAACCTGGAGACACAACACCCCAACAAGGGAAGTTGGGCAAGGGGACGAGGCCAGGGGAGCGCAGAGGCCGGTAGGAAGGGTGGCATGGCCGGGATGCTGCAGGAACACCACCTCTCCACCTTTCTCGCCCCTCCCCAAGCCCAGCCAGAGCAGGCTCCAGGGTAGCTCAGCTGTACCCGCTCAGCACCCCCACCCAGAGAAGGGTCTGGAGCAAGGACAGTGAACAGAAGGCAAGATGAGAATTGGCCACACCCTCACTTAGGTTTGGGGAGCTGCAGGTTGAGCAGGTGTGTGGGGGGGTCTTGGGGACCTGTGGGGTGGGAGGGGAAGGGGCAGGAGGCGACTGGAAGGAGAGGTGGACAACTTCTGCATCGGGCAGAGCCGGGGCCTGCGGAGACGACTTTGGCCGGGTGGCTCCTGTGAATCTGACCCGGGCATTCAGGAGGGTCAGGGCCAGGGTTGGGGGGTGGGGCTCGGCTCCTTACTTGGAATTTCTGCAGAGAAAGAGACACAGCAGACAGGAGGCCGATGTTTCAGCCTCTCTGTTGGGCAGGGTGGGTGTTATGCCCTCTTTTTTACCCTTTAGGTGAAGTCACTTGCCTGGGATCACGCAGGGCATGGGTGAGCGGAGCCAGGCTCCCACTGCCCCACCCACAGCGGCTCCTCCCTGCGGCACAGTGCCTCCCCAGCTCAGGGCCTACCCTGGGGGGCTGGGGTGCACGTGCGGGATGGGGTTCACCAACATATGTGTGCCTGGGGGTCTGTCTGGCACATACTCTGCATGCAACCCCCCACCCCACCGCCTGGCTACAGATGCGCATGTGCAGATGCCAGTCCTCTCCGACCCGCTGCCACATTGCAAGATCCCTCTGAGGTTCCCTCCTTGCTGTCCCAGGGCCAAGGAGAAGCAGGCCCTCTTCTCAACAAGGCCCTTCTTTCTGCCTGCGGATTCTCCTCCCTCCCATGGCCTCAAGGCTCCTGAGCCCTCAATGATCCTCTCCTTTCGACCACAGTTTCCACCTCTCGCTTTCCATTGGCTTCTTCCTCCACTTGCAAGCAGGCTCTGGCCTCCCCCAGCATTTCCAAACACCCACCCTTCTCTCTGCATCTCTGCGTGTACCCCCTTCCTGACATTTCCTTCCCTGTTGAAACTTGGGGTATTCTACACTTGCTCTCGCCTCCTGACACCCACATCTACCTCCCAACTGCTGGCCATCTGGCTGTACTCCACCTCTAGGACAGCCCTGTCTGAGACTGCCCCCCACACCGCTACAGGGCCCACTGGTGGCCTTTGCTCAGTCTTGAATTTTCCTGTCTCCCTTTTACCTGTGTGATTTCTCTGGGCCCTGACCTTCCCCTTGGGTTCCTCCCCTTAGGATCTCTCGTGTCCAGCTCTTACTGTCTTTCTCAACCTAGCCTGCCCAAGAGTGGATGACGGCTTCCCCAAGGCTGATGAGTTCCACAGAAACTCAGTTCAGCTTTCCAGGATGGAAAGACACCTATGGGTTTCAGTGCCCCCGCTCCCTGTTGCTCCATATCATGTTGTGATGTTTGTCTTTCTTCCAGACCATAGGCTCTGTGAGGGCAGGGACTCGGTCTTGTATACTATGTTCATGGCTGTGCACCAGAAATTCCCACAGTGCTTGGGATATAAGCACCCAATATTTGTTGAATCAATGAAGGAGCAAATGAATGAATAAATGAATGAAGTTGGCTTTCTGATTGAGCAGGGTCAGGGACCCCTCATGGGAATGCTTTACTTTCCATCACGCCCAGCCTGCATTTTCCTATTGTTCTACAACAGGGCTAATAGAACTTTCTCTCATGATGGAAATGTCCTCTATCCTTACTACCCAGTAGGTAGCCATTAGTCACTGTGGCTGCTAAGCACCTGAAATGTGACCATGGGACTCCAGAATTTTTTAAAATTTTAATTTAAATTTAAGTGGAGGCTTCCATACTGGGTTGCAGAGCTCTGCGTACGGACTGAAAGTCACCAAATCATGCACAAGTCAAAATTCCAGTCTCAACTCTCTCCCAGCTCTCCTGCTTCCCTCCCTCCCTCCCTCCCCCTGCCTCCGCCCCTGGAGTCCTAGGCTCACCTGCTGTAGTAGACAGAGAAGACATCCTCCTTTAGCACCCCCTGGGAGATGATGTGGTCAAAGATGGGGGTGACCCCACCAACAGCCTGGGCCGGGAAGCCCATGCCCAGAACACCATCAAATTTGGCCAGCATGAAGGGGATCAGGGGCAGCTCTGTGACCTCTCCAAACGTCTGAGTCACTGTGATGCCGCCCACCTGTGGGAGGAAGGACCAGAAGAGACCCTGCCCAGGGTCTAGTCTAGGGCCCACATACACTAGGGTAGGGAGATTTGGGATAAGATCATTTCATCAGTCATCCCGCTGCCCCTCTATATCCTCTCTTCTAATACTCGTGCAGTCTGTGGGGGTCCAGAGAGAACCAGGCTTGCCTCAGGACTGGGAAGCTAGGGAGGTGCCATCAGGAAGTAACGGAAAAGGTGCCAGGAGCTCCCGCACCCTTTCCCCAGGGACCCAGCTTCCACACTGCCAGAACTGGGCCTCAGTACCCCATCCCCACTGTGGGTGAGGATTTCTTCAGCCCAGCCTGGCTTTCTCCCCTGGTTTCACAGACAAGGGGAGGGTAAGGGTTCACACTGATTTGCTTTCGCATTCCACGTGTACCCCCCCTTAACTCTGACAGCAGGAGCTGGAGAAACCCCAGAATGGAGAAGGTCAGATCCAAACCACAGGAAAAAGAAAACCAAGCCCTGACCTTATTCCCAAACTTTAACTTCAGCTGTGACCTCAAAACCTATGCCTGACCCTAAAACGAACTCTCACTCTAACATCACCAGCACCACTGACCCTGACTCAGAGCCTGATTTCAGTCTGGTTAAGAGCCCAGTCAGAGCTGGGTGACCTCGGGCAGGTTAGCTGACTGCAAAATGGAAGGCTCAGGACAAGCAGTCCTGTTAGCTTAATGTCGAAGCCTCCATAAATGCGTGCAGCCAGGAGCTCAGGCTTGCTGGGTCCCAGGTGCTGCTACTTTGCTTCACGGGCTCCTGGCAGGTGGGATGGGGGGAGGGTTCCACCCCTCCCAGGCTCCAAGGTGAGCTGAACCATATCCTCCCCAAGTAGGGGCCCTCAGGCAGCAGGAGATGTCTGGGAACAAGAAGGACAAGGATCAGATGACCTGGGACACACCCACTTACAGTCACCATGTCCTGGCTCAGGAAGCCTTTGACCTTCCCGGATCCGTAGCGGATGGTGAATGCCGTCCCATTCTCCATGTAGCTGGAGGACTCCGAGGAGTCATAGAGGCTGTGAATCTCTGGCAGGGAGACATAGGCTCAGGACTGTCCAAGAGAGGCCCGGGCAGGGGGGTGAGGAGGCAGGTGCCTTGGGCACAGGGTCCCTGTGGTTGAGGACTTAGGAGCAGGGGTAGGATGGCCCTGAGATTGGAGGCTTGAAAATGTGTTTCATCAATCAAGGACTGTGTTTCTCGGGCCCCTGTCAGGAGCGCATGTGTGTGAGAATCCTGTCTCAAACGAAGCATTTCAAAGTAATTTTTTTTTTTTTAATATACAGGGGAGAGCGCGAACGCAGTCCCCCACTACCACAAATTATGCAGTCGAGTTTCCCACATTTGGGGAAATCGCAGAGGTCAGCACGTCCCAAGTGCAATGGACGAGCCTCACTCTGGGAAAACCACCTGCATGATCATGGTGTCTCCCCTGCCAGGTAAGTATTCAAAGTAATTTCTAATGCAGGGATGAAGAAAAGATCCCAGTGCCAGTAAGCACTCACTAAGAGGTTGTTGACTAAGGTAAGGGGTAGATGACCCTAAGTTCCTGGGTGGGCCTGAGGATTTAGTCCTCTCCCAACCTCAGGAAAGGGGAGACATGGCCTTGTGGGTGGTCTGGGGACTCCCCTGGCTTGCCATTTTACCTTGGTGCTTGTATCAGGAAAATGGAAGCCATTGTTGTCTCCCCTCTCGGGGGCAGTGAGAGCAGGGGCAGAGGGCGTGAGGCAGGACTGGCCAGGCACAGAGGGGGCTTGGGGAGAGCACCAAGCTCACCAGGCCGTGCCGAGGCCAGGGGTGGGGTCAGGGGGCTCACCACAGGCCGTGTAGAGAGGGCTACACTTGGTGGAGGGCACCCAGAGGTTGGCAGAGCCTGTGTCAAAGACGACTTTGAAGGTCTGCGGTGGAGTGCCGATGTCGACCTCACCGTAGTACTGGGTCTGTGGGGGTGAAAGGAGAGAGGCAGCTGGGGGCGCTCGGGAGTTTTGCAGTTTTGCCTGATACCCCTTCTGGCACGTGGGGTGAGAAGAGGTAGCTCACGCAGCCTCTCTGTGTTCCCAAAATTCTGGCAGGGCCTGGGTGTAAGGCTGAGCACCATCTTCAGACTTCCCAGCAAGTGAGACAAGAGAGCAAAGTAAAAATATTGAAAATGAGGGCACCTGGGTGGCTCAGAGGGTTAAGACTCTGCCTTCGGCTCAGGTCATGATCTCAGGGTCCTGGGATTGAGCCCCACATCAGGCTCTCTGCTCAGCAGGGAGCCTGTTCCCCCCTCTTTCTCTGCCTGCCTCTCTGCCTATTTATGATCTCTCTGTCAAATAAATAAATTTTAAAAATAGACAAAAAATATTGGAAATGAAGCAGGAAGGTGCCCCACCTCTCGGGGGCTACTGGTGCGATTAGCAGTCACACCGTGCAGAGCCCCAGTCACAGAGAACTGCCCCTGAGGTCATATACCCCTCCTGGCCAACAGGGACATCTAGGCTCGAGGCCCAGAGCCTGGATTCCTATGTTCCGAACTTAACTGTGCTTCTGGGCTCCTTTTTGCCTTATGTGCCTCAGCTTTCCCAGCTCTGAAATGGGAATTTAACAGGCAGCCTAGTGTGTCTCGGCAAGTCCATCAGAGACAGTGTGGAAAGAGCACAGAAAGCCGTGGGCCTGAGAGAGAAAGGAGACGAAGGAGCAAGGCCCCAAACGGGCACTCACGTCCAGGTAGTTGGTAAGGACCACGGGGGATGTGCTGTTGCCAAAGGACAGCGTCTTGGTGAAATGGCTCCACTCAGCACCAAGCCTGGCCACATCCACACCTCGCTCCTTCAGGCTTTCCCGGATGGAGGGCATTTTCTTGAGGAAGATCCTGGTCCAGGGTGAAGGAGGGAAAAACCAGAAGAGCTCTGTACTCCCCATAATAATGGTGGGGTCCCCGAAGCTTCTAGTACAACTCTCCCTCACCTAGCCCAGACACCGAAGCATCTCTCCTGTGCTCTAAGGCCTCTCAGAGAGAATTTGCAAGTCTCCTTGAGTCAACTGCACTGGAAGTAAGTAATCCTCAATGCACTTCCTTCTGCTGTCGAATTTTGATCCCTATCACGACAAAGCCATTTGTTCATTCTTTCTTTCATTCCATAATTACATGCTGAACACTTACTCTGTGCCTGCACTGCACTGGATACTAGAGATAGAAAGATAGAGATCATCGCTGTCTTCAGGGAGCTCCAGCAGGCAAGGAGCAGGAGGAGGAAGAGGAGGAAACCCAACAATGACATCCCCTCTAAGATGACGATAGGCGTGCTTCCCTCAAGGCTGGGCAGAAGGCTGCAGTGTGGGGGGAGGCCTGTAGGTGGCAGCAAGCACCCACAGCAGCCTGCAGGGGCTCCATGATGTCAGCCCTAGGTAGACACCCAGCCAGGGCTGTGGGCAGGGGCAGGGGGAGTGAATGGATGGGGTGGGGAGAGCAGCCAGCATTTCCAGAGTGCCTGTGCCCTCTGGCGTTGGAAAGATATGCCTTCTTGAGCCTAAGTCCCAGGACTTCAGCTTCTTTCCCTGACACCTGCCCCTCGCCTTCCGAGGCAGAATTAAAGACACAGGGGGTGAGGGCAAAGCCAACCGAGGTGGGCACCAAGCACTGTCCTCGCCTGCACATAGCCCTCATGAGGCCATCATTGTCCTCACTCTGATGAGGAAGCAGAGGTTCACAGGGATGAGGGGACTCAGAAAGGATGGAGCAGGGATTCGAAGCTGTGTGTCTAGTCATGGTCCCCACAGAGCGTCCCCAGGGCTCCCATGTGAAGGATCTTTGTGCAAGCCTTGGTGGGGGGGATGGCGGGCTAGCTGTTGGCCAGAGGGTCTCGGGATTGCAGCCCAATTTATGGGGAACGTGTCTTCCTTTCTAGCTGCTTACCTATTTATACGCCCCTTCCTGCTCATACCCAGTGTTCCCAGACCCCATCATGCCCACAGACCCCAGTGCAACTTTCCTGCTTTCCTCCTCATGTGCTATCTTTTTTTTTAAAGATTTTTTTTTTTTTTTTTTTTTTTTTTGACAGAGAGAAACACAGCCAGAGAGGGAACACAAGCAGGGGGAGTGAGAGAGGGAGAAGCCGACTTCCTGCCAAGCACTAAGTCCGATGTGGGACTCGATCCCGGGTCTCCGGGATCATGACCTGAGCCGAAGGCAGTTGCTTAATCAACTGAGCCACCCAGGCGCCCCCTCATGTGCTATCTTAATGGACATGACTTGTCATAGTCATGTCACCGTTTACTGTTCACAAAGTAGTTTCACAATCATGATCTTATTCTCAGCCATCCTGTAGGGTGGGTGATTATTCCCATTTTACAGACAGGAAAATGGAACTGCAGAGAAAGCCTGATCCCAAAGAAGGTGTATTTTCTACCACTTACTCTGAACAGCCTCTGCTCTCTTACTTTTACCATTCTCCTTTGAGAAAGTCCCTTCCCCCTCACACCCCACCTCTGCCTGGGCTCCAGCTTCATTTTCCCTCCGGCGCTCTTGCGCTCACAGCCGGTGCTGTGTGGTGGTGAGGACGCAGCAGTTGTGGGTACGTGCTTAAATCCCTTATTGCTGTGTAATATGGATCAATTTGCCTAACCTCTTTGCACCTTTTGCGTGCCCCTATGAACTCCTCTATGAAATCTCCATGCAGATCAAACAAGCTGCCTGCTGCTCAATAAATGGAAAGTGTGTGTGTAAGACATTAGCAAAGCACCTTGAGAATGGGGTTCTGTGTTCAGATCTCCCAAAGTGCCTTTTATGACACAGCACACAGAGCAGGGGGCAACATTTTGCATTTCAAAAGCCTCTTTTTCCATTCCTGGCCCAACCCCTTCTTCTTCTCTTTTTAAAGAGAACAACAGAGGGGCGCCTGGTTGGCTCAGTTGGTTACCACACTGCCTTTGGCTCAGGTCATTATCCTGGAGTCCTGGAGTCGAGTCCCACACGGGCTCCCTGCTCTGCTGGGAATCAGCTTCTCCCTCTGACCCTCCCCCCTTTCATACTCTCTGTCTCTCTCTCAAATAAATAAATAAATAAAATCTTGAAAGAACAAGGGAGAATGTTTTTACCTTGCTCTGCCTTTGCCCTGGGGTAGGGGCTGTGCCCTGGCATGCTCTCCCCCTGCACCCCTACCCTAGCAATTACCCTCTGGGAGCCTCAGAGCAAGGGAAGAGGCTTTGGAAACAAAAGGCCCCCTGTGTATTGAGGCTCAGCCTCTCACACATGGTCTCCCTGAGTGTCGCTGTGCTCACCTGTAAAATGGGATTGCTGGGTTGCCGGCAAGACGATTTCAGATATATGGAAAGATCCTATGAAGTCCTAGGCATTTTACAGGCTTAGTAACTATGACTGTTGTTGAAACCTATCCTCTTAGGGGGACCTGGCTGGCTTAGTCTGTAGAACATGTGACTCTTGATCTTAGAGTTATGAGTTCAAGCCCCATGTGCGGTGTAGAGATTCCTTAAAAGTGAGATCTTTAAAAACAAAGCACCCCACCCTGCCTTTTTACCTTAAGATCTTCAGGTTCCCCCTGCCCTCCCCACCCTGAAACCTTTTCTCCTGGAGGTCCTCATCGTCCTGCTTCTCCCCTCTCTGATGCCTTAATGAACTTAACGAACTTAATGAACCTCATTCCCACAGGGCTTGGCCCTAGATGTGGGTGTTACTTAGGTCTTCCTCCTCCTCTGGGCTCCGTAAGCCTTTATTCTAACACGGTGACAATCCAGCCTGGAGGACTAACACCTGCTGGTTTTTGCCGTATGTTGGCATCACTCAGAAATCTCTGCATACGTTATCTCATTAAATCTTCAAAGCAGATCTGTGAAGGAGGGGCTGTTATTATCCATGTTTAAAAACAGTAAACCAAATCCCCAAGAGGTTAAGTAACGTGCCCATGCTTTCAGAGCTAGTTAGGTCTGCTGCTGGGGCAGGATTTAAGCCAAGACAATGTAACTCTGGAAGGCTTGTATTCAACCACTACATTGTTCTTCCTTGGTGGCTTCCCCAGGGCACCCCCTTCTTAATAATTAGGCTGTGGGGGTGCCTGGGTGGCTCAGTTGTTAAGCATCTGCCTTTGGCTCAGGTCAGGATCCCGGAGCTCCCCGCATCCCATCCGGCTCCCTGCTCAGCGGGAAGCCTGCTTCTCCTTCTCCCACTCCCCCTGTTGTGTTCCCTTTCTCGCTGTGTCGCTGTCAAATAAATAAATAAAATCTTAAAAAATATATTAGGCTGTGAGCTCCTAGAGAAAAGGGGTAGGTCTTAATCATTTTACAGGCTTAGTAACACAGTGCCTCCCCTGGGGATCCACGCAGGGAGCAAAAGCTTTGGGCAGAGATCAAATGACATGGCTTTCCAGCCTGAGTCGTGCGCCACTGTTGGCCATAGGGTACTGGCGAGTCACCTCTCTGAATGGGACAGTGCCTCCCTGCCCAGCTGGACGCGAGGACTGGGTGACACCCCCTATCTGGAAGCTTGGGCTGTCAGAAAGGTGGGAGCCTGGTGCCCCGCCCCCCGGCCCCACCCTCACAGCAGGAGTTACCGTTGGAAGGCGCCAGTGTCCCTGGGGAGACCGCAGGTGCAGGCGCCCCAGAGCACCAGCAGGAGTCCCCAGCGAGGCATTCTGCTCCATGGGTCCATGCTCGGCCTGGGTGCTTGGCTCTCTCTGGGATCCCCTGAAGCCTTGTGGCTCCCAGAGCCCTTCTTTTATGCGCTCCATGCTTGGGAGGATTGTGCTTTTGCTCTGCCCTGATTTATGATTGTGGGGCAGATGGAGGGCAGCCAGTAATAAATCCCCCCAGGGGACGGGGCTAGAGGGGTGAAGGGTGACCAGGTTTCGACGCAGAGCCGAGGAACCAGGGGATGAAGGGCTGTGGGAAAGCACTGCTATGCCCCGTGACGCCAGCGGCCCCGTCTCGGCCTGGCCCTGCGACCCCCAACCGGGCAGAGGCTGATGAGAACCATCAGGGTTCAGGAACATGGTCAGGGCTAAGGTTTCCCACCTCCGCCCCCCCCACCCCCACTCCCCTGTCCATACTGTTCGAGCTCCATCCTCTGCATTAATCCTGGCTGTGTCCCCGACTGGCTTCTCCCACACTGTGTCTCAGTTCCCTTCAGGATCATGGGCAACTCTTCCTGGCTTGTCGTGACAGAGCCAGACCCGGTGCCCCTGGGGCTTGGTCAGCAGCAGCCATTCATGGGGAAGTACGCTGCAGCAGCTCGTGTGGCCCTCTTGGAAGCAGGGAGCTAGGGGAAGGGGCGTGTGTCCGCTGTCAGCAGACCCAGTGCTGGTGGGAGGGAATGGCAGCCCTCAGAAGAAGAGGTGAGGCGGCTGATCTCCCAGCTCCTCCTTCCCTTCCAGCTTGGCCCTGATTCCTTTCCGGGCCCTGTCTCTGCCGTCTTCCCTTTTCCTTGCAGTTTACAGTCTGAGCCAGCTCTCCAGACACACACCTGGCCCCTAAATCCCAGGACAGGGGCTATTTCTTTAGCCTCTGGTGTGCTTTCCCGGCCGCTCCGGCTTAATCTTCCACACACACTTCAAATATCACCACCTGCTCTGGGCAAAGGCCCGACTCAGCCCAGAACTGACCGCCTTCTGCTCTGTGTTTCCACCGAGTGATGAGAGTCCTTCCAGGAGAGCACGGACCTCAGCTGTCCCCTGTCAGTGTCTGCCTCTTGCCCAAAGGGGTGCTTGACACTTATAAAAGGAGTGAACTAGGGAACTGGCTCTGGGCTCATTGTCGGGGATCTGGGTTCTGGTTTTGACTCTACCGTGAACTTGCTATGTGACGTTGGGCCCCTCCCTTCCCCTCTCTGGGCCCCGGTCCTTAAATCTGTAGCACGAGGTAGGTGCCAGATGGCCTTGAGGGTGCCAGACATTCTAGTGTTCTGTTCTTCGCCCCCAGGGTGCTGCTCTCTGCACCAGCTGGGAGCAGTAAAGACTTAGCGGGGATGCCGCGCCTGTGTGGCTCGGTTGGTAGAGTATCTGACCCTTGATTTCCTGGTGGTGAGTTCAAGCCCCGTGGTAGTGCTACCACGGGGCTTGAACCTACTTAAAAGAAACCTACTTAAAAGAAAAAAAGACCTCAAGGAGCTAACCTCTGTTACTAATGGGTTGGCTGACAAATACATTTGGTCCTCCGAGATTTTAACAACCTCACCAGGTGACAGGAGGGTCTTGCATTTCCTGGTGTAAACTCTTACTGGAAAATCTTCAGGCTCTGTCGTTGGCAGTGAGGGAAGCATCTGAGGGCAGGAGAAAACCCTCAAACCCCTCAGAGGTGGGGATCTTTCTAGCCAGATTGAAAGAATATTTATTAAGCATTCCTATAGATCATGGTGTTCTTCATTAGACAATATTCATTGAACATTTATTATTTGTCACTTTTCTAGATGCTGGGATTACAAAGGTGACAAGAATACTGTTTCACCTCTCGTGGATCCCATTGCCTGAAGGAGAGATAGATTATCATCACAATATAAAAAACATAAAATAATGGTGGCGAGCAGTAAGCCAGAAACCTCCAGGAAGCCATCTCTACAGAAATGACACTTGAGTTGTGATCTGAAGGCCACATAGGCAACAAATGAATAGCTGAACAGGGAAAGAAATAGAGTCCTGATGGGAGTAGCATGTGCAAAGGCCCTGTGGAGAGAGGAAACATGATGAGAATAAGGGCCAAAGGGAAGCCAGTGTGGCTAGATGGAGACAGAGGAAGTGGGGCGAGAGATGAGATGGGGAGGCAGAAGATGGGAAGGGCAAATGCTTGCTGAATGTTTATTAAGTACCAGATGCCATTCTAAGTGCCTAATGCATTCAACTCTCATTAACATTCTCAGGAGGTGGTTCCCTTATTGTTCCATTTTATAGATGAGGAAACAGATATCAGAGGATTCAGAAAGGAACTCGCCCAGGATCACACTAACAATGGACGCCATCAGCCCGTAAGCTTAGACGGTATGCCCCGGAACTCATCACACAGCTGACTCGAGAGTCAAACCACGAAAGTTCTTGAGCTCTACGCTGTGTTTACCTGAAGGGAACAGAGGTAAACAGGTGATGGGAATGATGATGTAACCAGCTATGTTTTGCAAAGACATGGTGGCTACAGTGTGGCTCAGCCAGGGCTTTAGATAGCCACGGACACAGAACTAGGTTGGATCAGGGGAGGAGAGCGTGGTAGCGACAGAAAAGATTGGATTGCTTTGAGAAAAATTCAGGAAATAAAATTGGGTGATGAATGGCATATGGGAGTGAAGCAGAGTTTCTGGATGCCTGGTGATACTGAGGGTGCAGGGAAGAGAATCAGGATTCTGGAGGGAAAGGGGCCTGGGGAAACCATGAGGTTGAGGACCTATTGAGTGTGGGTTCCTTTGGAATATCCCAGGTAGAAGGGGGGTGGGGAGAAAAAAAAAGAAATGTCCCAGGTATGACATGAAATGGCAGGTGCACACCTGGGCCAAGGTGAAAGATGCATGTTATTTGCAATTTCTCGTTAATGTCACAGATGTGAATAAAATTAGCCAGGGGGGAAGCAAAGATCCAGGAAGCCTCAGATTCCAGGTTTCATGGGTCAGAGGTAGACGAAGAGCGTGCAGGAGACCACAAAGAGGAGGACGAGAGGCAGGAGGAAACTATCAGGTGTCCTTGGAGCTGAAGGAGGAGAGCAAGTAAGGAGGGATAGTGGCCAGTGCCACTGCAATGTCAGGCAAGACATGGGTTAAACTGGAGACAGGTGGCCGGGGGCTGTAAGTGGGAGCTGTTTTGTTGATGCAGAGGGATGGGACCCAGAGAGGGATGGTGAAGAGTGACAGGAAGTGGGGACATGAAGGTGATAAAGTCCAGGCAGCTCTTTTGAGAAGTTGGGGACAATGAAGGCATAAGAAGTGATGGCTGGAGGGGAATGAGGACCAAGTGAGGGGTTTTCTCTCCTTATCCCCAGCCTACCTTTCTCCCTCCTTCCTTTCTAATGGTGGGAGGGAGTTGAATATATTTAAAGGTCTAGAAAGGACCTGGTGGAGAGGAGGGATAAGCACCACCAGAAGACTCCAGAGCAGGAGTAAGGCACACGAGTGTGCAGGGCGCCTTCCCGAAGTTCTTTACCTGCCAGGTCCCGGGAGCTGAGGGCCTTTCTCTGAGGGGACTGTTAGCTTCTCAGATATGTAGGAACCAAGGACCTCTGAAGAGATTTGTGGATGGATGGGGTCTGGAGGCGTGAGGGACACGGAGGAGGCTTGGGATGGTTAGGGGAAGTGAGGAGGAGCTGACTAGGGAAACGAAGAGGGTTTCTGGGAGGAAGGAGGACGTTGAATGGCTGGAGATCAGACCTCCGTAGGAAGCCGGTCTGCCCTGTTCTCTGCCTCCCTGCTCCCACCGCAGTGCTTGGCTACTTGGGCACGAACACCAGGACAATGTGTGACTGGCTTCATCCAGGACTGGGGGGTGGGGGTGTGTGCCAGATGTGGTGATCAAAGATGAGGGACAAAGGGATTTAGGGCCCAGGCAAAAAACGGTATAGAACGATAGATTATGGCCTAGAAGGGGGCTGTGGGAAGGAAGGACGGCATAGGACAGAATGGACAAACGGGAAGGAAGCGGAGGACCGTGGGCAAAGAAAGAACGGGGTGGGAGGGAATGGGGGGAACAGCTGGCAGACAATACAGAGCTGGTCAGGAAAGTCTTTTTGAAGGTAGAGTAGTGACAAGTGATGGCAAAGCCAGAGCAGGCTGTGGGGTGAGGTTCTTGGGAGGGTATTCAAGGAGCCGAGAGGCCATGGAGCTGGCCAGGTCACCATCTGCGTGGATGGTGATGTCATCCAGAAGGTTCGCGGAGGGCAGAGGGTAGAGGAAGGCTGTAAGTCAGAAGCCAAAGTCTTAGACAAATGAGGGGGTGGGACCTGCACGTTAAGAAATGACAGCAGTGAGTGGGGGAAGGGCAGGTCTGTTGCTGGGAGCAGGAGCCTGGAGGGAAAAGGGTCTCCTCCCACTGTCCTGTCAGCCCTTGGAGGCAAGTGGGCCAGTATCCCTCTAGCACAGGAGGAAACCAAGACCTAGGGGGCTGTACATAGCGGGTCCTAATTCATGGCAGGTGTGTGGCCCCAAATCTCCCCTGCGCCAGCCACCTCCTGTGTTATGTGGGGGGCCAGCTGCCAAAGAGCGGGGTGTCCTGCCCCAGAATCTCACCTCCCCCCACCTTGAGGCGCTCTGCTGTTGGAGAGTCAGTCGAGAATCTCAGGAGGGGGACTGAAGAGTGAGTAGTCTCCTTTCTCACCTGAGACCCTGACAAGCTTGTGACCTATCCTAAGAATAACCACTCCCTCCCTGTGCCCCTCCCTGAGCCCCAGAGCAGAAAGACAGGAGGGCAGGGGGGCGGGCAAGTGGGGAGATGGAGTCAGCCCAGAGGCTACCTCTGAATGTGAGTGACCCCAGTCTTCTCTATGGAGCTCCTGCCCAGCACCATGAAGTAGTCTCTATTCTCTCGGCAGCTGGAGGAAGGGGGTGCTCTGGTGCCCACTGTTCAGATGAGGAAGCTGCGACTTCAGAGAGCTCAGGGAAGGATGAGCTGAGCACTCGGCCTGTGACTCCCAGCCCCTCTGTGTGGGTGTCAGACATGCCTGGCAGAGCCATGGGATTCAAAAGAGGGGGTGCTCAGCTATGGCCTGCGCTAGGAAGTGCTGCTGCCCCACGGTGCTTTCTGGGGTGGGGGAGCTCTTTGAAGCCCAGCATACAGCTGCTGCTTAGACACCCAGTGGCCAGGGTGCCCTGTGGCCCTAGGCACTCTCCAACCAAAAACGCCACCAGCTGTAGGACACAGGTGTGAGTAAGAAGGTGGATAACCCACAGGAGGGGCACTGTGAGACTGAGAGCCCCCACCCCCCGGAGGTGAGGGGACAGGCCAGGAGAGGAATCAGCTCCCAAGAGGGCGGCAGGGCCCAGAAGTAACTGTCTCTGGTTTCCCCTGGTCACTGCGGTTCAGAGTCTGGAATACAGGGGGCTGTTCCTTGCTCTTTTGCCGACTCCCCTCAGGCCTCTTCTGAACTCCTCAGCTGGGAGCCTGAGACCAGAGACTAGGTGCCACATCCCAGCAGGACGGTTCGTGGTCTGGAGTGGGAATGAGCAAGGATCCTGAGGTTTCCTGGAGGGCTCTCCATGCACAGAGGCTGAGCCAGGAGAGAAAGCCCTTGAAGGATCTTCCCGGGGAAGCAGAGCCAAACCTGCTGGTGCAGCCCCATGGTGCAGAACTAAGCCCCTGGGGGAGGAGTGGCAGGGAGAAAGAGCCCGGTTTTAGTATGGTTTCCAAGAAGAACCGACCTGTGACTCTACCATTTCCAATGTCTTAAGGATAATCCAGAGGGAGACGGCTTTACCACGGGAGTCTCTCCTCCCTGCCCTATGGCTGTGCAGGGCTGTGGGCTGTGCCATGGGAAGGAGGGTGGGTTGGACCCTTATCGGGCTGTCTCCCAGGCCCCCGTGAGCCCAGGGTCCACTTCTTCTCATGGAGGCTCCCCAGGAGCCCACATCTAGGCCCCAGGCTGCGTCACCTCGAGGTCGGGGGTCATGGAGCTGGTGGAGGCTGAGGGAAGGGTTGTGCTACACCTGCCCTTTCCCAGTGGGGCCGAGCTCGGACATGAGAACCTGTCAGGGGAAGCATAAATCCAGCCCGAGCCTGGCCCTCTGGTCAGATCCCACGGCTGTGTGTGCATAGTGGGGTCCGGGCTTCCGGAGGCCAGGTTTCTCTCAGGAGATAAGGAGTGCCCAGCATTTCTCTAAAAATGGCCCCAAATCCCACTCCCCATGATACTGATCCCAAGGAGATTCAGGGGTTGTGACCAAGGCTGGGAGTGCTGAGTAGAGGTTGAGGATAGAGGGAGAGAAGGCTGTCTGCCCCAAGAGCCTGATTTATGCTGTTTAGAGCCGGACATGGATTTATTCCTGGCCATCGTTAGTTTAGTGGGAAGCTCTTGCCGTGACCACTGCCCTGGGGAAGGGGGAAGGAAGTAGAAATTGATCTTACTGAGCCTTTGAGTTGGGGAGATAAAGGTCTTCGGGCTGGTCCTGCCTCTGTGCATAAAGAATGAACAGGGACGCAGGAGAAAAGATTAAAAAAAAAAAAAAGACATGTCTTCTCCCACCTGACCTCCTGCCCACATCACGCTAAACTCCCCAACCCTGGAGGGCCCCAGCTGGCTGCGCGGAAGAATTTTTCAATCAGATGGGGGAACGGAGCTCAGCAGCGATGAGCAGCTGGGACCTTGAGAGGGAAAGAAAGACCCAGAATGGAGTTTAATAATGAGCCCTGGCTGTCTTACGTGCGTGAGTCCTCCAGGAGTAATAACTTAGAGAGCTCTGGGGGAGGCACGGGGGTGTGGGGGCTGGGGCCAGAGCCTCAGAGCAGTGGGGCAGGGGTGGAGGATGGAGTGTCTTTATTGGCTTGTTCTGGGGACCCTGGAGGAATGGGAATTCAGCCACGGGGTTGGGGTGATGCCAACCTGAGGCCTGCTCAGGTGATAAGCAGGAGAATGGAAGGCAGGTCAACACAAGTCTTGGGAGCTGCAGGGCCCTGAGGGGACAATAGGATTGGCAGGTGTTTGTGGGAGATTCTGGTCAGAGGGCATTCCTGAGATGAGATGTGCCCAGGATCCGGGGACCAGACGCTAAACCCAGAGGCACGAAAACAAGAAACTTGATAAACTGCTTTCCCCAAATGGCAACGTAGGTCTGTTTCGTTATCCAAAAAAGCTTAAACTGGAAAGATCCCTTTGGCAGAGAGGGTATACCAGTGAAGCAGTTCTCAGTGGCGAGGGAGAGAGAGAAAGAGAGAGTGAGTGGTGGGGATGGTCATGGTGATGCAGGCTGTGGGTCTGATGGACAGTGCTTAGGGGTTGTGGCCCGATGTGTCACCAGTAGGAGGCTAGTTGGGGTGGGGCAGGGTTGTTAGGGAAAGGATGTCCCAAGAACACACTTCCTAGAAAATGGACCTCTTCCTTTTTCCCCCCTTCCTTCTCTCCTTTTTTTATTTATTTGACAGAGAGAAACACAGCCAGAGAGGGAACACAAGCAGGGGGAGTGAGAGAGGGGGAAGCAGGCCTCCTGCCGAGCAGGGAGCCCGATATGGGACTCGATCCCAGGTCTCCGGGATCATGACCCGAGCCGAAGGCAGTCGCCCAACCAACTGAGCCACCCAGGTGCCCCATTTTCCCTCCATTTTTTTAAGTAAGTTCTACACGTACCCTGGGGCTTGAACTCACAATGTCAAGATCAAGAGTCACATGCTCTACTGACGGAGCCAGCTGTCTCTTAACTTTTTTTAAAAAAATTTTTTTAAGGTTTTATTTATTTGACAGAGAGAAGCACAGCCAGAGAGGGAACACAGCAGGGGGAGTGAGAGAGGGAGAAGCAGGCTTCCTGCCGAGCAGAGAGCCCGATGTGGGACTCGATCCCAGGTCTCCGGGATCATGACCTGAGTCGAAGGCAGTCACTTAACCAACTGAGCCACCCAGGAGCCCTTAACTTTTTAAAAAATATATATTTTATTTATCTATTTGACAGAGAGAGAGAGATCACAAGTAGGCAGAGAGGCAGGCAGAGAGAGAGGAGGAAGCAGGCTCCCTGCTGAGCAGAGAGCCCGACTTGGGCCTCGATCCCAGGACCCTGAGATCATGACCTGAGCCAAAGGCAGAGGCTTAACCCACAGAGCCACCCAGGCAACCTCTCTTAACTTTTATTTATCAGAAAAATAAACACTGTAGTTAAAAAAGAAAACAACCAATGGAACTAAAGGGCTGACAATGAAATCTAGCAGTCATGAGTCCTGCCTCAGCCCCCACCTCCCTTCTGCTACCCTCTCACTGCCCACCCCAGTTTCCAGCCCCAGCACTTTTTTTTTTTTTAAGATTTTATGTATTTATTTGAGGCAGAGCACCAGTGGGAGTGGAGAGTGAGGAGAAGCACGGGGGTAAGCAGACCCCTTACTGAGCAGAGAGCCCAACACAGGGCTTGATCCCAGGACCCCAGGCCCTGGAGATCATGGCCTGAGCTGAAGGCAGACACTGAAAGGACCTATTTAGAAATACAAGCCACCTTGCTATTTACTCAGAAAAACGGCTTCAGGAAATATGGGCAAACAACCCCTAGAAAACAAAGGTGAGCCAGGTTGGGGAGATGCCCAATCAGTCAACCCCCAACCCCCAACCCCCTGAGCAATGGCGATGCAAACTAAGAATGGGTGTGACAGGTGGTTACTGGTACTTGGGACCAGATGGGAATGTCCAAATGCCCTCAACTTCCCTTCCTGGTTCCTGAGTCAATAGAAATGCAAATTAACCCTGGTTAGCTTGTGGTTTGGGGGGTCGCCCTATAAAAGCTAGGCTGAGAAATTAGGCTTTGTCGTTTTCTCTCTCCTGAGAAGCGACCCTGGCCGGCCAGTATAATTCTCGATGCTAGGCGCAAAATAAAACTTTGCTTAACCTTCGATTTTGTATCAGCCTCGTTCCTTTAAACACAGACCCTATTAGACACTTCACCAACTGAGACACCCAGGTGCCCAGACGCAACACCTTTGGACTCTCTGGGCTATTTGCTACTGGCGGTCTTTTATCCTTTACAAGGTCATGCTTATGCTTCCGTTTCTTAATTTTTTCAATCTCATACATTATTCACTGATCTCCTTTCATGGCAGATGAAGATCTCTCTCTCTCATACACCACCCCTTTAATTTTGGCAAAATCAGAAGTCAGCATTTACATTATTATAATTCAATTATTGTTCACAGTGTATAATGTAATTCCTTCCATATATAATTTCTTGCTTTTCATTAAGTTCATCCCTGAAAACCCCTTCATCTTCTTCCCACTCCTTGTTTTCCTACTAGCCTGTGAATTCTGCCAAGATCCTCCAACACCCCTCCCTCCCCCGCCTGGTGCCACGTTCACCAACCCATCAGAGGAATTTTCTCCTGTAAGCCTCCTGTTTCCAGGCTGGTGGCACACTATTTTTTATTTCATTTCATTGTTTTAGCGAGAGGGGGAGAGAGGGAGGAAAGGCAGAGAGAGAGAATCTTAAGCTGACTCCGACTGAGCCCAGAGCTCCACGTGGGGCTTCCGGTCATTCTGAGATCAGGACCTGAGCTGGAACCAAGAGGCGGCCAATGAATGAACAGCCTGAGCCATCGAGGCGCCCCCTGGCGGCACAACGTGGCCTGGGACCCTCTTGGCAGCTCCCCATTGTGTCGGGGCTGGGGGGGGCTCCTTGTCCTCGGGCTGCCGGCTGCCGAGACTGAGCATGCGCTCCCACAGCTTGCCCAGAGAGCCTGCCAGGCAGAGTCAACGCTTCCAGGGCTGGCACGTCTGCAAATGTTTCCGTTCCACGGTTCCTCTTTCTAGTTCGGGTGTGAATAGAATTCTAGGTTGAAATGTATTTTCCCTCTGAAATTGGAAGCTGTTTTTCAGATTTTCACAAGTCTGGTGCCACTCTTGAGTCTCGCGACTCCGGTGGTTTGATCTCTGGGGGCGGGGGCCACCTTTCCCTGGTCCCTGGTGTGGGTCTTCTCCAGCCATGGGTTGAGCCCTCAGTGCATGCCCTCAATCTGGAAACCCGTGGCCTTCTGTTATGGAACACTGTCCTGCATTTGATTCCTTGCTCATTTCTTCTCTCCTTGTTCTCTTCACTCTTCTGGAACTCACATTAACAGCATATTCCAAGTCCTGTTTGTTTTCTAAGTATTGTATATTTTATCTCCCCAGTTCTCTCTTTTTTAAGATTTTGTTTTTAAGGCATCTCAACCAACTGAGCCAGCCAGGCGCTCCTCTCCTGAGTTTTTGTTTGTTTATTTGTTTTGTTTTACCTTCTAAGGGAGTTCTTTAACTTTAGGTTCCAACTCTTCAATTTTTCTACACATTTTTTTCACCTGTATGTTTTATTTCCAAGGGACTTTTCTAATTCTTATTTCTTCATTTATTGCATCCACTACTTGTTTTATGGATGTAGAATTCTATCTTTTGCCCCCGAGGATATTAATTACAGACTAGTTGGTTGTTTTGTTTTTTTTGTCTGTTTTCTTTGTGTTTGTTTGGTTTGGTCTCCATCCAGACTGGAGGTTTTCTGCAAATCCCCAGGATTTCATGGTTAAGAGAGAGTCAGGCGGAGTGGCTTAGAAATTCAGTGTGCACAGGAAGCGTATGCTGGTGCACCCCACTTTAGATGGCGGTTCTGAGCTGACTTTTCCCTGGAACACTACCATAGACTGAATGTTTGTGTTCCCTCAAAGTCATTTGTTGAAATCCTACCCCCCTAAAGTGATGGTATTTGGAGGTGGGGCCTTTGGGAGGTGATTAGGTCATGAGGGTAGAGCCCTCGTGAGTGGGATTAGTCCCGTAAGAAAAGAAACCTCAGAGAGGTAGGTCCCTCCTTCCTGCCATGTGTGTGCACAGCAAAAAGACAGCCATGGTGAACCAGGAAGTGGACCCTTACCAAGTAGTGAATCTGGGGCCTCTTAATCTTGGACTTCCAGCCTCCAGAACTGTGAGAAATACATTTCTCTTATTGTTTTTGGAGATTTTATTTAATTATTTGAGAATGAGAGAGAGAGAGAGAGAGCACAAGAGGGGTAGGGTCAGAGGGAGAAGCAGATTCCCCGTTGAACGGGGAGCTTAATGCTGCACTCGATCCGAGGACCCTGAGATTTTGACTGGAGCCGGAGGCAGACCCTTAGCCAACTGAGCCACCCAGGCACCCCAGATTTCTGTTGTTTATAAGCCACATAGTCTATGATATTTTGTTAGAGCAGCCCAGATGGATGACGACAGGCACCTCCTGTGTCGGTATCCAAGGTCTTCTCTCTGGGGACATGGCACCTTGCTACTACATCTGGGAACAGAGATTTGGGAAAGGGCTGGACAGATTTACTCAGACAGACTTTCACACCATCCCTATCCTTTTAGCCACCCTCTTCAGCTCCAACCTCATAGTCCCTGTGTCCCCATGGCTCGAGGTCTCCACTGTGTCCTCAAGGGACAAAGCTCTAGCCTCTTCCCAGGGCATGGCTTGGCAGTGTGGGCTGGGGAGAGGGGACGCAGGATGTCTGAGTTTTCCGTGTACAGATTTCCAGCCCTCCCCAATGTCGCCTCTGCCATTTTCAGTCCAGAATTCGCCCCAGTATCTCCCAGGCCTGAGACTCGGTCCTGGGGTGCCCCAGAAACCCCCTTTGCTGGCTTTGAGGTGGTAGCTTCCCTCATTCTGCCAAGCCCTTTGTCTACTTGCCATCTTCAAAACCTGCTCGTCACTTCTCATCTGCTGTGGCTTCCTCTCCCTTCTCTTTGTCCTTGAGAATTCACCCCCCTCTGTTCCTTCCGCGTCCTCTGTAAGGGGCTTCAGGAGGGACCAGACAGCGCTGTGTCAAAGGCAGCACTTTTTTAGCATTTTGTGAAGGTAATACACCAAAGGGGCAGTTGTTCAAACTATACGGGGCAGCTTTTGAGAAAACAGAAGCAAACAAAACCTGAGAAGGTGGTGAAGGCGAGGCTGTGTGTCCTGGGCTCCCCGCTCCCAGTCAAGCAGGGAGACGCACTGGGTTCCAGTGGCTTTCAACGGGAAGCCAGTACTGAAGGTGATGAAGGCCCTGCTAGCTCTTCTGGACTTGCCGCCCATCACTCCCAGCGACCAAGTCCAGACTGCGGAGGCCGCTTCCAGAGAAGGAGAACAACAGGGGCAAGATTCAGGTGCCTGGCCCTTGCTGGGAGCTTGCACGGGAGAAGGCCTGCTCTGCAGGTCTTGGGTGACCTCGTCAGTGTTGTTATTAAAGCTGTAGAGGGATTGGAGAGGGATCTGCTTGGGGTTATGCTGGCTGCCAGCCCTGCTCCCCAAGACAAATCATGCGGGAAAGGGTGACCCCACACACAGCATGGCTGGAGAGAAAGGGACAACAGCAGTGTGCAGGGAGACTGTGGTGTTCAGAGTGAGAATGTGGGGGGCCGGCCTCCAGTGAGGGAAGCACAGACCTTCCTGACTATTTGTCCCTTGGGGATGGTCCGGAGATCCCAGGAAAGAGTGGGTTCGAGTGTCCCTAGGCATCCTTACTGCCATGTCTTTGGGCTCCTGTGCCCCAGCTATCGGGGCTCATCCAGAAAGTCTGGAGCGGCTAATGGGAGCCCTGGGGCAGGAATGTGTACAATCCTTCACAGCCTCCAACCTGCCCTGAACCTTCCCCCCAATTTAGGGAGCAGAGTCCGGCTGGTAACCCCATGAAACCAAAGATCCCATTTTTCCAAGATACGGGGCCAAGAACTGGAAAGCCCAGAGTCTTCTAGGCTGCAGTCCTGGGGCAAGAAGCAGGGGACCCGCTCCCCTCCTGCTGCCTGCTGAAATAGGGCCTCTAGACCACTAGACCAGACGTCCTGGGGGGCACTCGATAAAGCGTGACACGTAGTCCCAGCGGCCCACGGCCCACACAGGGTCACGCTGACATGTACACATGAACGTGCACGCCCTTCTCATATTTACTCCTTCCACACGCCCTCTTCCACAGGCTTGCTTCTTATGAGAGAGAACCTCTCCCTGAAGCAGCACATGTGTGCCTGAACACACACACACACACACACACACACACACACACACAGAGGTGTGTGCTCCTATCTCCTGTCTGCCAAACTCAAGGCTGTGAGGAAAGATTGGGGGAGGGGGCTCCACCTGGAATTTTGTAAAAGTGGGCTGCCCAACAGCACATTTCAGAGACCCCCTCAGCCTCTTCCCACCCACAGTCCTCATCAGAGAAAGGACTGGGTCAAAGAGAATAGAATAACTTACTTCTCAGATAGGTGTTGTGTTTATGAATCCTCTCCCAGAGACAGAGAGACGCGCCCTAGGCTGTTTGGGGGAGGAACTGCCTTGCAAATATCAACAGCATCTCCCTGTCATGCCCGCAGTAGCCATAATTTGAAAGATCCTGGAAGCCGGTTTCAGGGTAGAGATGGGGGTGGGGCGGACTGTCCTGTTCCCATGGCAGCCTATCTCGTTGCCATAGCAACACATCCGCCTTCATTCAGTGGAGTTTGCGTTTCTGTAATGGGTGGAACACTGAGGCGTTTCTCGGGATGGCGGTGGCCCCATAATCCTTCTGGGAAAGAATATTTCCATCCTAGACCAAGCAGGGTAGGAGTGGCTGCGGCCTGCCAAATAGGCCTGTTTTCCTATGCGCGGAAGGGTGTATTTCTTCTCAGTTTCCCTACTGACAAGCCTCTACTTCTTACTATAGCAACCAACGCCCCAGCTTTGCGGGGGCCTCCAAGAACATCCCCACAAAGCAGACTGACCTTTCCTGATGTCCAGCAGGGCTGGTTCAGATGGAGTCTCAGGCCTGACAGTGAAGCGAGGGAGCCAGGTGCTGGTGCTGGGAGCCTGGTGAGGCTCACCATTCACTGGCTGTGTGCCCTCAGGGAGTTAAGTATCTTTCTGACTCTGGGGGTTCTCACCTGTGAAAATGGGGGTACCACATGCCCAGCCCTCTGGGTGAGTCCAAGGATGCAGAAAGGAGATACACATAAAGAACTGGATCCATCCAGGGCTTTCCCTGGGGGAGGGGTATGGAGCCCCCCCCCTTGCCACTGCTGACACCCTCTTGCATGCAAAGTGGGGCATCAGTGCTTTGGGTCTGAATTCCCTAGCAGCAGTCTGTGGGGCTGCAGTAATCTTTAAACTTCAGTGGACTGGGCAGTGGTTGGCATCGTCTTCCAGATCAAGTCCTGTTGGCTGTAAGCTCCCCTAGGAAAGGGGAAGGTATGGAAGCCATCACCCCTTTGTAGAGTAGATCAGTGTTGTTCAGTGCGCACAGAGGCTCGTGCCCCTAGGCAAAATGTTGTAACCAGTGGGCAATGAGAGAAGCCTAGGAATAAAGAGGACTGCTCCAGAAATTTTAACAGAAATTTGATATTGCTCAAAGCAACATCTAGTTTGGGTTTCTCTTTAGCTGTTTTTAAAATTTTCAGTTTTTTCAGTTTCACTGTGTGTGTTTGTAAGTATCGATATGCCCCAGACTGGGGAAAAACAATCTGGTCCTTCACATCTCTGGTTTGAAAAGCACTGTTATCTGTGCTTGGTAACACTAAAAAACGATCTTAAAATCAGCGGAGGATCCAAGTGAGGGAAGGAAAACAATCTCATCTGCGCTGCTTGCAAAAATTAGCCACAAATCACGCAGTGTGTCGGCAGCATTCCCTTTATTACTTCAGGACAGAAACTCCAGTCCTGCTTCCACTGCCCTACCCCCCACCCCCGCACCAACCCCATGAGCCGGTTCCCTAGTCGGTGTTTGAAGCTCACGGCCCCGCGCCCTCGCGCTCAGCCACGCGCAGCGCCCCCGCCGAGCCTTGCGGGAGGCGCCGTCTGCCGCTTGCCATAGCGCAGGCCGAAGGAGTTCCAGTTGTAGGCGGGCAGGTCCTTTTCCCGTTGCACAAGCACGGTGCCCCGGGGGGCGGGGATCAGGCGGCTGCGGGGGACGCACAGGCCGGGCCCCTGGGGTCCCGGGGGGGTCTCGGGAGGCGGGCACAGCGGGGCCCCCAGCGGGCTGGACCCGGCTCCGGCTGGCTTCCTCTCCGCGCGCCAAGGGCTCTGCTCCCACGGGGCCAGGAGGGCCTGGGGTCCGAGTCGCTGGCCTAGGACAGAGCCACAGAGAGAGGCTGCGCTGAGGCCTGTGCCCAGGAGAGACGGGCTTTGGAACACCGGCTCATATCCCTAATCTGACCTCTAGGAAGCCCAGAGCACAAGGGGAGGCACCACCCGCAGGGGCATCTTAGTTCAGATGGCTCCTCTCTCTTTCAACACAGCTTTGGTTTCAAAGGTTTTCCAGGATGATCTTACGCATCTTTTATAGTAAATTACTTCCTTTTTGGAAGCAAACAAGGTAGAGCTTGGAAATGAGCCTGCAGCATTTGCTGGACACTCAGCCTTGCTGCTCTTCTTGGCCCCCTGCGTGGCCCTCCCTCTCCTCTGCATCCGGCGCTGGCAAGGGACTGAGCTCCTGGGGCTGAGCTCCTGGGGGCGGGTGGGAGCCGTGCTCCTTCAGCTCTATCTCTGAGAGCTTGAAACAGTGACCTGCCTGCAGTGGCCTCAAATGCTTGTTAAATATATAAAAGCCAATGAACAGCTTGTGGTTACAGAAACGAGAGCAGAACTAGGACCACTGTGCCCCACACCCCTCCCCAATTACTGTGACCCCTAATAAGCTACAGGAGGACTCAGTGAAGAATGGGAAATGATCTGGGTCACCGTAACCTGCTCACCTGCCCCACTGTAGGGATAATCTCTCGCCTTCACGCTGAGGGCTAACAAGGCTAATTTGGAATGCACTTCACATGCAAAAGGCTTGTTAAGTTCACTCTAATTTTTGGCAGTAAAATAGTGCAACTAGCTCCGAGTAGTCAAGAACCCCAGCCAATTGTGGCACGAGATTAGTGGAAATGAGGCTGGGTGTGTGAGTGTGTGTGTGTTGGGGGGGGGGTCGTTGGCTTTGGGCCCTGCTCCTCAATGTCTTGGCATCCTTTGGAGAAGAGGAGTGTGGGCATGGTTCAGGGTTAATGCTAATCTTTTCAGAACGCCCCTTCCGCCTGGCTTGGGGCCTGGCTGAGGCCGGGAGGGATGATGGCTTTCTTCCCGGTTAAGCCCATCATCCCTGCGGTAGGATTACTGCTCTGGCTGCATGGTTTCTGGGCCTCACCTAAAGCCATTTACCAGAAAGAGTCAACAGGTCGATGTCCCTGGGGCTGCGGGGAGGTAATTTTCTGGGGGAGCCTCCTTCAGCCAGAAAGAACACCTGATCCCAGGAGAGGAGACGCTGTTGGCCAAGGAGCCCCCGGGGCCACATCCTCTTTGGTCTGGGGCATCTTCCAGGCCGGGTGGTATCTCAGGTGGGAGGGGCTAAGCCACGTGCTAGTCTGCCCAGAAACTGCCCACCAAGCAGTGTTAAGCCCACAACTGTCCCGGGCCTGGCTTGTGCCCCTCAGAGACATGCTCTTGGCAGCCCCTGGCCCTGCCGGTTTCCTGTGCTATTTGGTTGACTTTGGGGAGCTCTCTTTACCTCCTTGGGTCTCAGTTTCTCCAGCTAATCAGTTGCACAGTGGACCCATAAGGTTGACAGTTAGTAAGGACCTATCCTTTTGTTTAAGTCTTTTTTTTTTTTAATTCCCCAAAAAGGGCCCAAGATCACTGAAGAAAGAAACTTGGCTCCTAAATTTCTTCCCAACGGGTCTGCTCAGACTGGTGGTTGGTGCAGAGCAGAGCACACAGTGGAGAAGACCATGAAGGAGCTCAGTGTCTAACAAGCACCTGAACCTAGGTGAGTGTATGGATGCCCAGAGAGCAATAAGCCATCCCTTACTTGCAAGATTAATGGGGCCCCCAAATAAGTTGCGTGTGCTAGTTTTAGGTTCCCATTAGAGGCAATGGGAAACTCACATCAATAGACTAGCCTCACTTTGAAAAATATGGTAAGTCCCCTTTTGCAGCAACTCCCACCCTTCTTCCCAAACAATGCATACCTGTCGGTCCAGGCTTCTCCACGGGGCCCGCCTTTTCCATTGTCTCCCCAAAGAGAGTGGCACAGAGCAAAAGCATCAGCAGCCAGGAAACCAGTGAGTTCATCTCGGTGAGGGGGCCCAGGTCCTGTCAGTGTCCTGAGGCTGAGACAGAGGGAGAGGGCGGGGACTAAGTTAGGTGCATGGTTTTGTGGGCTGGGTGCTGGGCCAGAGCCCAACGTGAAGAGGAGAGTCCTGGGGTAAGGGGCTGTGCGTGGCGGTGAGGAGGGGGCTGAAGTCAAGCAGGGCAAGGAGCTCTACTGAGTGGAGTGCACCGAGGTCCATTCTCTGGACCCTGGGAGCTCCAGGCTGGGCTCTGCCTCTATCCTGGACTTCCTGTGCCCAGCTCTCCCATGAGATGCACCTTCTAGAACCTGGCCCAGCTCCGTCCTGCTGCAATGGAGATGCCATTCCTTTCACTTTTCAAGAAAAAAGGAAGGAAGAGGAAACCACCTTGTTCTCTCTCATAAGCTTTCACAGCCTGAGGACTGTCACCAAATTGTCTTATTGTCTATAATACAAGGAAGAAAAAAAACTGCCTGATTCATCAGGTCAGTTGTCTCTTTATTCTGTTCTTCGTGGGCTCCAAGAAGATATGAATTGAATTGACCTCGTGACTTTGGCCGCTGAGATGGGAGCCACGTGCCCTGACCCTCACTCCATCTCCTTTGCCTTCCCTCTCAGGCCTGGCCCCCACCCCAGCTCTTCCAGCTCTCAGGCTGAATTTGTCTTTGAAAAAGTCATCAGGCACTTGAAATTGTCCAACAAACATGAGTTAAGACGAACTGCTGGGAGGCAGATCCAAAGGCTGAACAAGAAGTGTGGTGGCTGGAGCCCCTGTGGTCCACAGGGGGCAAGTGGGAGGGCGGGGCTATCATTGGGGCCGGGGCTCCTAATGGTTTGTTCAGCCTTGTCCATACTTTCATTCTTGCCCCGCCCCTCATTCCTCTCCAGGACCCGGGCATGCGGCAGAGAGGGAGACTGCTGAAATGGGATCAAGAACACCCAAGCCTGGCCCCAGCACTACCCACTCCCTGGAGGGCGTGAGCAAGTTCCTCCCATCTCTGGGCCATATTGTTCCTCTGTGAAATAAGAGCATCGCATCAGACTGGTCACCTACTGTCCCCTCAGTTGCTTTTCCTTACAGACTTTGATCCTGTGACACTCTGAAACCATCTCTCTTATGGCTTCAATCCATGCATGTGCAGGTCCACATTAGTGTAGAGATCATTCCTGACCACAGCACCAACTGGGTGCTGTTCTGGGTATTGGGGGGGGGCAGGCATGCTAAGACCCAGGGTTACTCGTTTCCAGCCCCTCCCCAAGATCTAGCTCAAGAAATTGAGTCATCTTAGCCTGCCATTTCAAAAATAACACTAGAAATGATAGGGAGCATGTGGGTACCCAGGGAACTGCGGGAGCCCTTGGGAGCCCATCCCGGAGCAGGCAGGCGAGGTTGCCATCGGGGGTGGCTCTGGAGTGGAGTTTCTGAGCACAGATCAGTGGCTTGAATATAGGATCAAGGAAGGCATTTTCAGCAGGGGCTGCTAGAGCTGGCCGGCAGGGGTCGGGCAGGGCGGTGACCACTGGCCCTCCAGCCTGCAGGGAGGAGAGACAGTGGTGAGGCTGGAGGAGGGGCACAGGGGGGCTTTATCCTGGAGTAGGCAGAGCCTGAGCGGGGCGTTTGTGTTGCATTTCAGATGGAGCATTCTGGCTGCTCTGCAGAAGCAGGGTGGGAGTGAGTGGGGGACGTGGGGGGGTGGGCAGGCCGTGTGGTCAGGTTAGTGTTCCTTCTTCCAAGCTCCTCCCACCTCTAGCACCTCCTCCTCCTCATAGATAGCACTTACCACCTGGCCAGGTGAGAAGGCACACACATACATGCATGTGCACACATACACACACAACTCTCAGTTCACTTCCCAGAACAGAAGCCTTTAACACACGTGGTAGATTTGAATTTTCGGAAAAGAACCATCACCTTTCACGGGCCCTGGAGATGCTGACCAGCTGTAGGCAATTTTTGTTCCCCCGCCCCAGGCTTTCTACCTAGTGGGTAATAGACTCCAGGGGTGGTGGGAAAGCTTTTGAACTGAGGTGGCTTCCTTCCCGGGATAACCCCCAGTTCTTAGTGCAGGGGGCTAGCAGGGTGCATGGAGGGGTCTTTGGTTCGGTTCATACTCGCCATCCATATGTGAGGAGAACTGCTTAGAGGAGGCATATGGAGCCCCTGAGCCCGGAGGGGTTCCCCAGCTCCCTCCAAATGCTTCTGTGGCCTCTCATCCTAACCAGAGCTCACTCACTGCTATTATTCCTTCTATAGTAAGGGATCCCCACGGTCCTGGTTTCATGAATGTGAGTCATTCACTCATTCACTGAGACATCCCAGAATCATCTGGCCAACCTGATTATCAGGAAAGATTAGTACCCTCTTTGCCTGCCTGGGATATGTCTGTCAGTCTTAGGAGGAAATTTCTGCTCTTCTCTGGGGATCCTCCCTGGCACTGGGCAGACCCCTCTCCAAGTGTTGCCCCTGTGCACCTACCTTGGCTCTGTCCAGCAGGGTCGGGGCTCAGTGGGGTCTCCAGGTGCTACTCGGGCTGCTGAACACCCACAGAGAGGGGAGCTGGCTCAGCAGTGGCCTGATCACGTCTGTTTTATAAAGCCCAAGGTGACGTCTCCAGGCATAGGCCCACCTCCGCCTCCTCCTCCCCCTCAGACCCCTAAGAGAGCACATCATTTGCTGCCTCCCACCGCCTGGCTCTCTGGACTGAACTCAGCCTCTCTCTCCTCCTCCAGAAGCCCTCCAAGTCTGGCTTTCTGATTCCCACTGGTCCTTCCGTTCTCCTCACCCCCTTTGCTCCAGACCAACTTAGCTGGAGACCCATTCTGCCCAAAATGACTTGGAAATAGATATCTGCGGGGGAGGCGAAGAGGGCTTATGCCCTCCAGACGAGAGCCATAAGAGCACCTGGTGTGAAGGAAGCGTAACAAAGGGGGCGGAAGGAAGAGAAAGGCACAGGCTGACCTGGGGGACTAAGAAAGCAAAATCAAGTGGCAGCTCTAGAAGGTGGGTGTCCCCGGGGAGTGCCCAGGAAACCCAGAAAGCTGACCTCCAGATACAGCACCTGACACGGCTTCTCCAGGGACCCCTGCACGTCTCACGATCACGCTGCTTTGTGACCACCGTGTCCGAAGGCAGCGACGGGCTTCCCTCTGCACGCTCAGCACTCGCTCCTGTGCTCAGTATAGACACCGAGGGCCTTCACAGACAGTCACTAAATGCACACATTGCAAGGCACTCTTGTCTCCTCCCTGGGCCTGCAACAAAACTCTTTACCCTGGGCCGAGGGGCTCCCCGGGGCCGAGAATGTCTCCTCCATCAGACTCAGGTTCTCGGAACGCAGGGGGGATGTCTCCACCTTCAGACAGGAAGCTCTCTCAGCAGGGGAGCTATCTGGTGGGTGCATGCCACCCACACCCACCTAATTAATGGTTGAGCATCAGCATTTCCCACCAGCATGCAGGATTAATACCAGTCACTTGCCCGATGCCTGCTGCGAAGAGGTGTTTACAAACATTTTATCTCACTCATTAAGACTGTTAATCATCAGGATAAAAATGATAGTCTCCAAGAGCCGGCCTGCCCCTCACTCCGGGGAATGCTGTGCGTGGGTCTGCCCTGAGTCAGGGACTGGACTGGAAAGACTAGAGACAGTGACTTTGAGTTTCAGACACACGCTTGGGGATTTAATCTTTGTTTTCCTCTCATAAATACAGGCCAGGCTGTGACACCAGCCTCAGTCGGGTCTCCGTGGGACCCCCAGATCTCTGCTCCCAACCGTGCCAACAGCTTTGTGAGCTGACTTGGGGATTTGAGGTCAGTCATTCAGCTCTGTCCTTCCTTCTGGACTTGGAGAGGTCTGGGTATGATGCAGGAGATGAGTCAGTTCAGGGTGGGGGCGGCCCCCATTTCCTTTCCAGCCCCTTCAACCAGTGGTTCAAGTTCAAGAAGCTCATCTCTGCTGTTCAGACCATTGATCCAGTGCCCTGAAGCCTCCGGAACAGCTGTGGGAGCCAAGAATCATTACTTCAGACAAAGGGTGAGGAGCACACTCTGTATCTATCTTTGTGGAGTGGACCTTTAGGGCTGGGAGCCGTGCCAAGCACAGATAAGGAGAGGAGGGCTGCCGGGATGAGCTAGCGAGCTGCAGGGCCTTCCCGAGCTTCTCAGAGAGCTCCTGTTCTGTCAGAAAATATGCTTTTGAGAAAGGGAGGGGCAGTGGCTGTGGACCATTGCCCCATGCCTGCCCAAGGAGAGAATAGAAGCAGTCACCTGCTGTCATACATTCTCTCCCATACCTGGGGCTGACTCCGTCAGCTCTCCAGAAATCTCTGGCACTTTCTGGCTGGGTCACCTAGACACCCTGAGTCTGTTTCTTTGGCTCTAATTATGAGCTATGGATAGCCACCTTCCTCTCTACCCAGGCCTCAGGGACAATGCTCCCGGGCCCCCTTCTCCTCAGCTGTTCCTGTCAGCTGAGGAGAAGGAGACGGTGTGGGGACGGGAAGGGATGCTGAGGCTGGCCAACCTGGGGAACGGGGCTTAAGGGGAGATGGGGAAGGGTCCGCTGCGTGGGGGCAGCTGTCTCACCTGGGACCCCCGCTCCCCAAAGCACCACCCCCAGGCCACATGCGTCATCCACTTACCGCACTCAGGAAGGGGATGTTGGAGGCGTTGCCCACGAAGCCAAAGATGATGGGAAAAAAGCCACTAGGAGCAGAGGGTGGAGAGAGGGGTCAGCTATGGCTGTGGGGGACAGGGGAGAGGGTGTCTGGGCCGAGGTTCCCCCACTAACTCCAGCTTTGTTTCCCAAGAAAGCAGGCCCCTGGGTGCTGGGAGCAGGCTTGGTTCCACACCCCTGGGCTTGGGGAGACAACCAATGTGGAGAGGTTAAGAAAAGAGGGTCTAGAGTCAGGCTCCTTGGGTTCAAATCTTGGCTCTACCACTTCCTGGTGCCGTATAAACTTGGGCCGATTCCTTAACTTCTCGGAATCTCAGTTTCCAGCTGTAAGTGACCTGAATAAGACAGTGTCCAGGCCATAGGGCCCTAAACAAAGAAAGGCTGGGAGAGCCATCGTTTGTAGGGCTGTGGCTGTCCTTGCCTCCCTAGACTGGGTACGTACCGCCTGCTGCAGGCCTCCTGGGCTCTGGGCACAGGGGCCGCTGGAGGCAGGGCTCGCTCTGACCAGGCCCCTTGGCCTGGCATCCCCACGCACGGGGCCACCCTTGCTTCTCGGCACCCCCACTCTCATCACACACAGTCTGGCCAGGCCTGGCCGGGCACATATATGGGAGGCTTCAAAGGGCTTGGAGGTACTGTGGTCAGTGCGGGGAGGGAGCCCTGCGTGTGTGCAGACAGGCGAGAGGGTTAGAAATTTGAATTCCGGCTGAGCTACCTCCTTTCCTTGGGCTTCGTTTCCCTGAGGTTCGCCGGCATCACTGACAACCCTCTCAGCTCCCGTTTTGGTTTTCTCTCCCCGGCAGTGCTGCTGCCGGGGGACTCCGTCAAGCTTTACTGTTGGTTCAAACTACGCAATCTGCGGGGGCCGAGGGGGGCCCCCCGCTCATGCTTCTAAACCCCCAGGACACGGTCACTGTTGCCAGAACTCGTCTTCTCGACTAGGCGGCAAGTTCCTCGGGCGGCTTCTGGCTTAGCGCCACAGCCCCACACCCGGTTCCGGATTTGGCGCATGGTAGGTCCTTGCTACGTTTCTATTTGGATAAATGACTGAATGATAACATATTTGAATATTAAGTAAGTGAATGGCAGAACGTGCGTGAGAAAATTTGGTTTTTTGAAGCCGCTTTACAGGATTGTCTAGGAGGCCGGGGGCACTGGGCTCATCAAGGCGCTTTCGAGGCTGCAGTGAGCAAGCGGAAGGCCCGACCCCGGCTCCTTCCCATGATTCCACAAGCCGTGCTTCTTTCTGTCCCCGTCATCCCTGTCCCCAGACACCAGGGGGTCTTCCCTCCCTCGCCCCCCCTTCCTCAGTATCCTTTCCTTTCTTCTCCTTAAACACCCTCCAGACTCCTTGTCAAGGCTCCCTGTCCTCACAGCCTGCCCCGGGTCCTGCCTCCTCTCGGACACCTCCCCTGCGCATGCCTGACTTCCAAGTGGCTTTTCGACAGGCCAGGCCAAGGGATGTGGGGCCGGCAGCCAGGCACAGCTGGGTCTAGTCCAAGCCCTCTGCACACTATCTGTGAGACTTTGGGCAGGGGGCAGCCTCTCTGAGCTGGCTTCCTTATCTGCAGAGAGCAGTCCTACGGCGGGTCGCAGGGACGACAAAGTGAGATGATGATTGTGAGTGTGCTTGGGGCATATGAGGGGCTAGGGAGATGCTAGTTCACTGCCCTTCCTCCCTGGTAGGTTGTTCAACTTGAAGGCAGGCCCTGTGTCTCTCCTTGGAGGCAGGCACATTGCCAGGTATGCGGCAGGTGCTCAATGTTTGGTGATGGATGGGCTGATCTCTCCAATTTTCCTTCATCCTACCGTTGGAGTAGGATGTCTTGGAAAGCATCTGCCCGATGCCCCTCCTGCCTTTTCAGTCCTTCCATGACTTACACCTGCAGGATTAAGTCCCAGCTTTTGCACAGCCTGCTGGTCGTGCTGCCCAAACCTGGAAGAGGTGATCCTACCTACTCAGAGGCCCTCGTGGACTCATCCAAGGGAGAGAGACCCACACTCACTTGAAGAGGCTAAAGAATCCATAGGCCTCCAGGACCATGCCCAGAAGGGGCCAGCGCAGCAGCACAATGACCACGCCCCCCAGGAAGAAGCTGGTCCCTTTGAGCTTGTGCCTCTGGAAGAAGAAGGAAAACGTCTTCCTCAGGCCGATGATGAACAAGAGGCCGGTCAGGAATAGCAGCTGTGGGGGAGGGAGGGAGAGAAGCATGAGAGCAAACACACAAATGACCCTGGGAGTCAGGGGTCAGGCCTGATGCCCTGCATCAGGCATGGGGCAGGGCCCGCTAACTCTTCAAGGAGAGACCCTTCAGAGAGGGCGACCTCGCAAACTGGCCAACTCCCAGAGCCTTGAATCACTTCTGCCTGTCAGAAATGGAGCTGCCCAGAGATGGGCGGGCGGACAAGGAGAACTTTGGTCTCCGGCGGCTCACCCAACTCAACCCAACTTCTTGGATCTCAAACGCTTTTTCGTATATGACTTCATTTCTCATCACACCTCGAAAGGAAGGCAGGATAGATACAGTCTCTCCCTTTTACAGAGGTGAACCCTGAGGTGTAGGCAGCCGCAGCTGGGGTCACACAGGACCCGCGGGGCTCCACTTTCTGGCCCAGTCGCTGTCTTCAGCTTGGCTCCTAATGGATCCATTAGTAGTGCCTAGGTGTCCATCACATTTAACCCTCTGGCTTTCTTCCAGCATGTTCCATGCCCTCTCTCCCCTTCTCCTTACCTTTTCTCTCACTGTTCATCTGCTTGGAAGCATGTCATCCCCCTTCACACCCATTTCCTTTCCAAATTCCTTTCCATCCTTCTGCAATTGGGTATGCTTTCTTTCCTCTAGGCACCTTGTTTTATATTCAATGTGCTTATCTTACTATGACTTTATGGCTGCCCCTGCCTTCCTTCCCTGTGATGGATATTCGGGTTATGTCCCTATCCCTAGATGGTGGGAGGGGCTCCTGATGGCAGGGAAGGTGGCTGATTTGCCTCAGTAGCTGCAGGACCTCACCCAGAGCTTGCCACGAGAATCCACGTCCTCAGATTCTCTGTCTCGCCTCATGGGGCATATCTAGCCGGCCTCACCTATGTGGGCTTGATGGTGCTGACCCTCAGATGGGTACGATCTGAATGAACTTGGGGCTAACCTTCCAGGCAATAGAGACCTCAGGTAGGTTGGTGGGGGAGGTCCACAGGCTGGGAGACTCACGTTTCCGAAGGCCAGGAGCACGGAATCAAAGTACAGCAGTATCCCAAAGAGGATGAAGAAGATTCCAAAGCCGGTGGTACCCACACCAATCTCTGCAATGGGCAAGCAGGTCAGGGTGGGATGGGCTTTGGGGAGTCCGCTGGGATGCTAGAAGTTTCCCCCATTGCCATTGGCCAGTTGCCCTCTGGGGAGTGGTGGGTGGCTCGGTTTCCACCCAGGAATCTCAGCTTCCATGCTTGAGGGGAATGATGGGACAGGAAGGGAACGGGAGGTTGGGCACAGATTTTAGTTTAGCCCCACACACTGCTGGTCAATTCTGTACTCTGTGGCATTCTGTCTTCCCCACGGCTCTGCGAGGTAGCTTGTGCTTCCCTCACTGCTGTCTCCCTTCAGCTTCCTCTTGTTTCCAAATGCTACGTTAACCGGATAATGGTCAGGTTTGGGTCCCTCCAATCCGGTCCTGCAGCTGGGAGCCACTGATGCTTAGGATTGTGCACAGCTGTCCTGCTCAATTTCTCAACAGTTTTGCCCTCCTAGATAACTCTTCACATTGTGTGCTTCCTTCTCTAAATGTCCCTGTCCTCAACTTTCAGGTGATGACCTATCATACTTGATTGGAAAAACAGAAGGAGGGCCGCCTAGGTGGCTCAGTGGGTTAAAGCTTCTGCCTTCAGCTCAGGTCATGATCTCAGGGTCCTGGGATGGAGGCTCACAGGGAGCCTGCTTCCCCCTCTCTGTCTGCCTGCCTCTCTGCCTACCTGTGATCTCTCTGTCAAATAAATACAATCTTAAAAAAGGAAGGAAGGAAGGAAGGAAGGAAGGAAGGAAGGAAGGAAGGAAGGAAGGAAGGAAGGAAGGAAGGGATGTGCTCACCTGGGAGTCTGCACCCTAGCCGGGACCTGCTATCCCATTCTGCACCTTCCTTTCCCCTCCTGTGCCTCGGCTGCCCACCCTCCCATGCCCCAGGGCTTCCTCTAATGTCAGTTACACCCACACAGACAGCACCTCACCCTACTTTGTACTGTGTGTTTTTGCTTTATGTCTTAGGGTAATCTTTGAAGCTGTAGGAGTTGGCTGAGAGCCAGTGAGCCCAAGGGCAGAAGTACAGGATATCAGGGACCCCCTGTGTGGTCAAGAGCTACATCTTTGGCATTTTGATACATTTTTTTTTTCAGATTGCTTCCCTCAGGAAGCGTTGTAACAACAATACGATATGAAGTTACTTTTTTTCTGAAACCTCCACCATACAAAATCGTTAATTTTTATTTACCTTTGCTATTCTGATAGTCAACAAATGACAATTCACTGTGTTGTTTCATTTTTAAATTGAAATAAATTCCCACTTTAAATTGTGGTAAAATACACATCAAATTTAGCATCTTAACCATTTTTAAGTGTGTGCCCGGTGGCGGGAAGCGTGCTCACGTAGTTGTGCAGCCATCAGTGCCGTCCATCTCCAGGACTCTATCATCTTACAAAACTCAAACTCTGTCCCCATTAAACACTGATTCTCCATTCTCCTCTCCCTAGCCCCTCGCAACCACCACTATACTTTCCATCATTCTGATTCCTCTAGGAAGCTCCTCTGGGAAATGATACAGTGTTTTCATGTGACTGACTAATTTCACTTAGCATAATGACCTCCAGGTTCACCCAGGCTGTAGCAGGTGTCAGAAGTTCCCTCCTTTTTAAGGCTGAATAATAATTCCTTGTATGTTTATAATGCATTTCATTTATCTGTTCATCTGGGGGTGGAACTTGGATGGCTCCACCTCTTGGTTACTGTAAATAATGCTGCTGTGAACATGAATGAATATCTTTTCCAGTTTCTGCCTTTACTTCTTTTGGATATGTATCCAGAAGTGGAATTGCTGGATGATACGGTGGTTCTGCTTTTAAATTTCTGAGGGCCCGTCACACTATTTTCCAGGGTAGCTGCACCAGTTAACCTTCTCACTAGCAGGGCACAAGGGTTCCAATTTCTCCACATCCTCGCCAACACTTGTTATTTTCTGGTTTTTGTTTTGTTTTGTTTTTGATAGCATACACCTTAATGGGTATGAGTGACATCTTACTGTGGTTTTCATTTGCATTGCCCTGGGGATGAGCGATGTTGAGCATCTTTTCATGAGCTTGTTGGCCATCTGTGTATCTTTACAGAAATGTCAATTCAAGTCCTTTTGTCCATTTTAACAGGTTGTTTGGGGTTTTTATTGCTGTTGTTGAGTTGTAGGAGTTCTTTATATATTATGGATATTAACCTCCCCATCAGATACATGATTTGCAAATATTTTCTTCCATCCCAATGGTTACCTTTTCACTGTGTTAATCACATCCTCTGATGCAGGGAAATTTTCTATTTTGATATACTCCAATTTAACTACTTTTTCCTTAATTGCCTATATTTTTGGTATTCAATCCAAGAAATCACTATCAATTCCAGTGTTATGAAGCTTTTCTCCTAAGTTTTCTTTAAGAGCTTTATAGTTTTAGCTCTTGCTTTGAGTTAAGATAAACTTTGAGTTTATTTTTGCAGATGGTATAAAGTACAGGTTTGACTTCATTCTTCTGCATGTGGATGTCCAACTTGTTGAACATCACCTGTTGAAGAGACTGCCATTTCCCCACTGAATGGTCTTGGCACCCTTCTTGAAAATCATTTGACCATCTTTGGCTGGGTCTATTTCTGGGCTTTCTAGTCTATCCCCTTGGTCTATGTGTCTGTCTTTAAGCTAGTCCCACACTGTTCTGATCACTATGGTTTTATAATAGTTTTGGAGTCAGATGTATAAAACCTCCAACTTTGTTCTCTTTCAAGATTGCTTTCACTATTTGAGATCACTTGAGCTTCTAATTGCATTTTACAATGGATTTTTCTATTTCCACAAAAAATGCCATTGGGATTTTGATAGAAATCATGCTGAATCTGTAGATTGCTTTGGGTAATATTGACATCTTAACAATATGAAATCCATAACATGGGATGTCTATTAATTTGTCTTTTAAAGTTTTCTCCAGCAACATTCAGTGGTTTTCATAAGTCTTCTGCCTCCTTGGTTGTTTGTTGCTAAGTATTTTATTCTTTTTGATGATATTATAAATGGAATTCTGTTGCCTCCTTTGAAAAAATTACTGATGATATTGTACCACTTCAAGTTTACATTGTATAGTCTTGCAACTTAATCTACTTCATATAGCTATAATGCCTTATTTTCTTTGTATTATAAATTACACAGTAGATGGGGATATGGCAAGAGTGTCTTTTAAAACTATAACATGTTTAACTTTATTAAAAATGGCTTAATTTTTAAGAGCATCTGACTGGCTCAGTCGGTAGAGTGTGCAACTCTTGACTTTGGGGCTGTGAGTTCGAGCCCCACATGGGGTGTAGAAATTACTAAAAAAATAAACTTTAAAAAATGACTTAATTTTTAGAAATTGAAGTTAGTTTAATTTTTTAAAAGGAAACATACTGGTAATTTTTAAATAGAAAAATTGTATTGGGCTCCTTAACTAACATCTTAGAATTGGTCCTCACAATACCTATGAAATTGTTATTTTTGCCATGCTTTTAGAGAGAGTTGTAAAAAGCTGTTAGAAGTCTGGTTGTTTAGAGGAAGAACTATAAAAACAAAACAAAAACAATCTTTGAGACTAGACTTACTGGCTAAGTTCAGTTTACAACAGAAGGGAAACGAAACAACATCATTACCTTCTGGTCATTTTTCATCATCTGTTACTGTACAGATCTCAGAAGTTTAGGATCAGTATCAGTACCAAAATAAGGCCAAAGGACTTCTTTAAAAAGAATCATTAAAAATATACAGATGAAATTAGGGGTTCCCGGTTGGCTCAGTCAGGACAACGTGTGACTCTTGATCTCAGGGTCATGAATTTGAATCCCATGTTGGATGCAGAGATTTCTTAAAAATAAAATCTTCGGGGGACACCTGGGTGGCTCAGTTGGTTGGGCGACTGCCTTCGGCTCAGGTCATGATTCCGGAGACCCAGGATCGAGTCCCACATCGGGCTCCCTGCTCGGTGGGAAGCCTACTTCTCCCTCTCTCACTCCCCCTGCTTGTGCTGCTTCTCCCTCTCTCACTCCCCCTGCTTGTGTTCCCTCTCTGGCTGTGTTTCTCTCTGTCAAATAAATAAAATCTTAAAAAATAAAATAAAATCTTCGGGGCACCTGGGTGGCTCAGTCATTAAGCATCTGCCTTCAACTCGGGTCACAATCCTGGAGTCCTGGGATCGAGCCCCACATTGGGCTCCCTGCTTGACGGGAAGCCTGCTTCTCCCTTTCTCACTCCCCCTAATTGTTTTGTCTCTCGCTGTGTTTATTTCTGTCAAATAAATAAATAAAAATCTTTTAAAAATAAAAATAAAATCATATATATATAAGATTTACCATACAGAACAAAACCTCACTTAACTCTTAGTACAGAAAAGTGTCAGTCTCACTGGGTCTCCCTTTTGGCAGAGCTGGATTCTTTTAGGACCCAAAGGCCACATCGTCTCTCCCAACACATCGTTCCGCAGTCCAGAAGCCATCTTCTACTAATGGCTGATTCCTCCTCTTTCTCACAAACCTCTGTGATCTAAATGGATTGGTTTCCTATGTCTCCTTCCCAGTGACACCTGCTTGAATCACATTTCTGAGAGCCCGGGACACTGGCCACTGAGCAGAGTATATTGCCTCTTCGGGTCATCACAGAAGTTGCATTGTCTTCCCATACTGCGGTTTTCTGTGTTCTTTTGTTTTGTTTTGTTTGTTTTATCCTCAGAGACAATAAGTTGAAGATGCAGGAGTACAACTACTTTGTCACGATAATTTCATACAGACTGGGATTTTGTGAGGAAGACCACAATTCTGCTTCTTTCACTTGAATGGCGAAGGTGTTTAAAGTTTTTATGCCTGTTTTAAAAGTATCTGTTATCAGCTTACACCTGCCATACAAATACATCATTGATTCCAATTCAGATGATACGCCCTTCCCCTCTGTCTCCTTTAGTAGATGTTTTTGTGTGGGAACCTGATGTGAGTATCTTATTGGGTTTTCATTTTGTTTTGTTAAAATAGCCATATATCCCCCCTTATAAGCACTTCAGAAGAGCCCATTACTCATTTTGCAGAGACAGCGGAAGTTTCTCAAATTCACACCAGGTCTTATCTCCTCTATTCTACTGCCTCCGGCAACAGTGATTTCCTGCTCTGCAACGTTATTACTTTTCCACCTGGCCACACACTCCTCTTCAACGGTGGGTGCAATTCCCGAATTTTCCTGTGATGGGGGCAGCCGACAGCTTCCGGGGTTTGGTGGGGAAACTGCCATGGACACAACACCTCACAGAAAAGGGTGGCAAACCGTGTTTCTCATACGCAAGCCTCAGACCTTCTTTTGCCTCTCGCTTCCAGTAGCTTCGTGATTCCAGTCGTTACCAACTGGGGGTCGCTCCTGAAGTTCTCCCTGGGGCAGCAAGCATGGCAGAGTGGGCGGGAGATGGGGCTCGTCACCAGCGGGGATGGACGTGCCTGCAGTCAGCCAACGTCCCTGAGAGCCCCACAGACAGGGCAGCGCTCCCCCTGCTGGAAACCAGCGGGAGCTGATGTTCCTTCCATCACTTGATTAAAGTGGCGCTGCAGGGACCCCCCCATAAACTTACTCTCCAGCCCCCCCCACCCCTGCCAGGGTGCCCTCCTCACCCTGCCTGGCAGATGGCGGCCCCCAGTGTGAACACCCTTGTCAGTCGGTGAGGGCTCTGTCACCAGCTCTAGGCAGCACCCTGGCCCTTTGACCTGATGGCTCTATTGGGAATAGGAATGGGAAGGAGGGAAATGGGAAGAGAAAGAGCCTTCCGCTTCACTTTCAAGATTAACAGCAAGGATTAGCAGGGATCACACCGTGCCCGGCACAGTCTAAGCACTCTGCATATATTAACTCAATTTTCATAGCTGCCTGTGAGGTAGGTTATTTAGGAAACATTTCTGTGCTGTTAGTCCCATTTCATAAAGAGACATGGAAACCCTGAGAGGTTAAGTCCTTGCCCAGAGCTTCCACAGTCAGTTGCTGGCAGGACCAGGGCTTGAACCCAGTGGTTTGGCTCTGCCAAGAGCGCTTTTAGGGGCACCTGGGGTGGCTCACTTGGGGAAGCATCTGCCTCCGGCTCAGGTCATGATCCCAGGGTCCTGGGGTCCAGTCCGTGCTCCCTGCTCAGCGGGAAGCCTGCTTTTCCTTCTCCCTCTGCCGACTACTCCCCCAGCTTATGCTCTCTCCCTCTGTCAAATAAAATCTTAAAAAAAAACCCACACACAAAAAAGTATCTTTAACCAACACAGTCCCGTCCACTCCCAGGCCCATCCATGGGAATTTCTTGCCTTGGCCACACCGGCGTCCATGTTCCCAGATCAGATGGATGGATGTTGGCGCTCATCTGTCAGCAGCCGGCCATTCCCTTCTTCAAACATCCTCTCTTGGCTTCCGTGACATTGTATCCTTGATTTTCCTTGCTGTTCTGATGGCACCAGCCCAGCCTCCTTTGCTGGCTCCTGCTTCTTTCTCTTCCTCTTGGGGTTTGAGCTGCTCAGGGCTTCAGCCCAGGCTCGCTTCTCTTCTCTCGTTCTATTTCACATACATTCCGATGTCTGTAAATATCACTCTGTGCTGACAATGCCGATATCTATCTTTCTAGCCCATGCCTGTCTTTGTGCTGCCAAGCTCCTACCCAGCCGCTGACTTGGCCTCTCTCCTCACTTGGTTTTCGCTCTCCGAGGCGTCTTGAACTCAACAGGTCTAAACTGAGCTATTGGGCTTCCTTCCTTCACTGTGCACCCTTCCCAAGTTTTCCCTAAATGAATACGAATGTCACCCCCAGCAGCCATCCGTGAGTCTCACTCAATCCTCCTCTCATCCCTCCCCTGTGCAACCCACAGCTAAGTTTTATTGCTTCTTCTTGCCTGAGGGATCTTGAAAGTGGTGCATTTCTTTCCACACTTACTGTTTAATTCTCAGCCACCATCATCTCTTTCCCGGATTCCTACATTATCCAATTAGTCCCTGGCTTCAGTCCTGCCCCATCCTGTTCCTTCCCCACACAGTAGTCACCACACTTGGAAAGTATGCAACCAGTCGTGTTAGTGTACTGCTCAGGACCCTTCGTGGCTTCTGACTGGGCTTCCACTAAAAGCATCCTCCAAGCCACATCTTGGCTTATACACCCTTCATGATGGGGCCTCGGCTTGCTTGATCATCTTCCTCTCTTATCACCATCCCCTTTGCCTACTATAATCTAACCACATCTCCCTTCCTCCCTCCCTCCCTTTCTTCCTCCTTCCCTTCCTCCCTTCCCTCTCCCTTTCTTCTTCTCTCTTCTCTCTCCCCCCCTCTTCCTTTCCCCTCCCTACATCACTGTTTCTATGATGAGCCTTCCTGCCTCAGGTCCTTTGTATATGCAGTTTCCTCCCATGAATTATCTGCCTAAGGAACACTCATCCTTGAGTTCTTAAGGTTCTTTAGGGAAACCTGGTCCCCTCACCATTACCTGACCTAAATCTGGTTCCCTGATCTTTCATAGGGCTTAGCATACTTTGGCTTAAAAACATGTTGGCTTGCCCCCAGACTCAGGTCACAGCTCCCTTCTGTATTTTTACCCCCTTTGTGTGAGTCAATAGTTCTCAACTGGAGGGATGGGCAGGGGTGATTTGGTTCCCAGGGGACATTTGGCAATATCGGCAGACATTTTTCATTGCCACCACTGGGAGTGAGACATATGGCATCAGGAAAGACCCCCACAACAAAGAATTATCTTGCTCCAAAATGTCAGTAGTAGCAAGACTGAGAAACTGTGCCCTAGATGACCTCATGGACCCTCATGGTTTGAAATACCATCTATATGCCGGCAATTCCCAAATCTGTCTAACTCAGGCCTTGACCTTGAACTCAAGACTCACACACCTGACTACCTACTTGACATCTCACCTTCACGTCTACAAACTATCAAACTCAACATGCCTAAAACCCAACTTGACCCTTCTATTTGTCCAGGCTAAAAATGCTGGCAGGGTTCTCGACTTCTTTCCCTCACACCCACATCCATCAGTAAATCCTTCTGGCAATTTTATCAGAGCCGATCCGGCCTCCACCATGTCCACCACTTCACTGTCACCGTCCTGGTGTTCACCACCACCTCTCACCTCAGAACTGGTCTCCCTGTTGCTGACCTCACAACTCTACAGCCTATTTTTAACCTGGTACCCAGAGTGATTTTTTAAAAATGTACATAGCTCATATCACTCACTACTCTGCATAAAACCTTCTAGTCGTTTCCCCTCTGGTGGAGATAAAACCAAAGTTCTTATACAGCCTCATCTTTCAGTGATCTCCTGGACCTAAACTCCTACCACTTTCCCCTTTCCTGGCTTTGCTGCAGCCACAACACACAAGACGTATGCAAATGCCTCAGGGCCTTTGCACAGGCTATTCCCGCTCCTGGAACAGTTTGTCCTCCAGATTGCTGCATAGCTTTGCCTCCTTGCTTCCCGTAGGTCTCTGTATAAAAGGTACCTTCTCCGTGAAGCCTTTCCTAATCACTCTACAGCACACTAACACCTCCAACCTCACTCTCCCCAGCCTCCTTACCCTGTTTCAGTTTTGTCTGGAGGGCCCATCACCATCTGACATACTACCCACTGATTTCTTTTTTTCCCCTTTAAATATTTTATTCATTTATTTGACAGAGAGAAATCACAAGTAGGCAGAGAGGCAGGCAGAGAGAGAGGAGGAAGCAGGCTCCCCACTGAGCAGAGAGCCCCATGAGGGCCTGGATCCCAGGACCCTGAGATCATGACCTGAGCAGAAGGCAGAGGCTTTAACCCACTGAGCCACCCAGGAGCCCACTACCTACTGATTTCTTTATCTGTTAATTATCTGTGTCCCCACTCCAGCATGTACGCAGGAACAAGTCTGTTCTATTTCAGTATGCTCTTGTACACTCTATGTCCAACACAATGCTCAGCACATAGTAGAGACAGATTTGTTCAGTGAATGAATATTATCCCCAGTTCACTGATGAGACGCTGGGCTCAGAGGCTTTAAGTCACAGTTCTTCCTGCCCCACCAGGCCTGTGAACTTACCTCCCTGCCATCTCCCTGCAGAGGAAGGGGAAGGATAAGGATATTTAGGAGTGAGGATACCATAATTTGGGGACAGGAGTGGAGTTTAGTTTCTGGTAAGAGGGGACCCAAGGTGGGCTTACTGGCTGGCTCTGTGGGTGCATGCAACTCTTAATCTTGAGTGGTGAGTTCAAGCCCCACATCTGTGGTACAGTTTACTTGAACAATTAAAAAAATGAAGAAGGAGAAGGAGAAGAAGGAAGAAGAGCCCCAAGATCACAAGGGACCCCGAGAGTCTGTGGGGAAAATGTCTCAATGGGCAGAGGCCTCCCGAGTCCACCTTTGCAGTGTCCCAGGTCTAAGAAGCATGATGGGGAAGGGACCAGTTTGGGTGGTGAACTTACTGCTTCCCTCCAGGCACCAGCATCTGGCTGCCCCAGGGTCCCAAGCAGCCCCCAGTCACTGGAAGGCAGGGGAGCCACACCCGGTCCCAGCCACACCCCGTCCCAGCTGCCTTCCAGCACAGCAGCTCCCGGTCACTGGCTCCAGAGGTCGCCTCACAGGCTCCCCGTCAGAGATCTGGCTGGGAGGGGCGGCATTCCCCCCAACCCCAGCCTGGAGCCTCCCTTCCAGCCCAGCCCCCTCCACAGCAGGCCCCTCCACTCACTCTGCCACTCCGTGATGGAGATCATGCCGTAGGCTGCCTGGGGGGCCTTCCAGGTGGAAGCTGCCAAGGGCCGAGGAGCAAAGAGGACCAGATGAATGCATGCTCCAGGGAAGTCCTGACCCTTGATAAATTGTGAAACAAGCCTCTGGTAAATCATTAGCTCCCTGCCCTCTCCAAACCCCACCTCTCCCCACTCCTCACCCAAATGGCTGCTTAAAGTCGTAGTCTCCCTTCTCCCGGGTGGTCCCAGACGGCACCTGCCCCTGTCACTCGCTCCGCCTACCTGGAGGAGGCATCGCACCCCCTCCAGCGAGCCCCCACTCCTGTGCCCTGAGGCTGAGTTCAGCTGCTGCCAAGTCCTCCGCAAAACTCAGACCGCATAGGGGACTGGGATCTCGGGCTACCCAGGTTCCTTACCTGGTTTGTTAGGGAGAGGACTTGGAATCCGTGTTTCTCTTTGGAAAAGTACTCAAAATTCATCAGGCAGGTGGAGTCCGCTTGCTTTGTGCTAGTACCCATACTAGACAGTAGGGGGCGGCAAGCCATTGAGTAAAACCTGTTGCTTGCAGTCTGGGAGAGCGGGACTGGGTTACTTCGGGGCAAGAGCACCCCAGGGGTTAAACACAAAGGGCTTCGACCTCCTTTTCCCCAGCAGCGTCCAGCTTTGGACAGTGAGGTTGAGCTAGAGAGGATGAAAGATGAATCTGGACTTGGGGTAGGGCTGGATGCTTCCAGAAGCCTGGTTCTAGTTCACCTACCAGCTGTACAGACATGGGTGAATTCTTTCCTCCCGGTGTAGGCCTGCGGAAAGAGGGGTAGGTCGTTCCTAACATCCTTTCTGCCACTGTAGAGCCCTGGCTCTCAACCCCGTGAGCCAACACCCCCTTTTGTAATATCCCCTCTATCCCGAAATGGAGTTCATAGATGAGATGACCAAACTACACACGTCATTTTTAAGAACACTAATTATAATAAAGAAGGAAAAAAGAATTTATAATAGGGCACAATGTCAATATATGAATACTCAGGCAGGACTTTCCCAGGAGACATAAATGAAACAGGCAGATTGCTTGCACCTGCTTATAATAAATATGCTTAAATTTAAGACAAATAGAAAGCCAAAGTACTTTTATTACAAAACAAAAACAACCCCATCCCACCACAAGGAAAACGGGAGAGCAGTAGGAAATGAACTGTTAGGTACCTAATCCGGGACCGGAGGTACTTGCATATAAAAAGAGGGAAATAGCCTTAATTGGAGGAGAGATAACACAGTGAGGCAAAGTAGAGACAATGAGGAGGCGTGCTGTGAATGCAAATGAACGGGGTCTTCCGTGTGTATTGTTAAAGCAGCTCCTCAGCCCCTGCCAAGCAGGGTATCCGGGCCTGTCACAGACACAGGGATCTCGGTCTGGAACCACCTTCGTGTGTGGCTGGGGGCCTTGGAGGTCCTGTATTTCCAAAAGACAATGGAGAATGGAGGGTGGATTGGACAGAGAAATGTGATACAAGCGCCTGAGGGCAAATGCCTGCATGTGGGGTGGGAGGTGGGAGGCGCTCTGGGACGTGGTGGAGAAAGCTAGAGAAACAACCCCTAGGTCCCGGAAACATTTGCTCGTGCAATGCTTACAACATCGGTATTTGTCCTTCGGCTGCAAAAACTTTACAAATGTGAAGAATGGCGATCCTATGAAATCCTCTCTAAAAACATGTGTTAAGATCTAATGAGATCTCCTGCATTTCAAGTATCTTGGCTTTAATGATTGGTTCTCCTGGATCTCCTATTAACCATTTGCAGTGAGTCTGTGCTTGCTCAGGGAGACCCTACTGCCTTGGAAGAGTGCTCAGCCTCAACAGTACTTGAAGGTTATACCGCATCGGACAGAGAGCCAGTGCAGTGGTTTATTCAACAATTCCGCGACGTCTTTATTCCATTTCAGTTTCTTCTCCTTATGACCATCTTGTAACTTAGTGAGGTATTCATGAAACTGATTTTAAAAATACAACAACAAAACAAAAAGCTTAAGGGAGCCTGGGTGGCTCAGTCGGCTGAGCATGGTATTCTTGAGTCGGCTGAGGTCATGATCTCAGGGTGTTGAGATGGAGCTCTGAGTGCGGGGCTCAACCCTCAGCAGGGTGCTCTCTTCCTCCACTCTTCTCCCACTCAAATAAATAATTCTTTAAAAAAAGAACCGTAGACACGGAGAAGAACTCCTTAGTACTATTATGAATTGCGGTATGACCGACGCGTACTGGAAGGGGATGTGGTCCAGTTACAGGCTCTAGAGTCATGCAGGCTAGTGGATGGTTATTGTTTTTGGAAAACTACCTGATGCCTTGCAGCAACTAACGGCCAGTAAGAGCTTTGCCCTCTTGTCACTGAGATAACCTCAGTTCCGGCAACTTTCCCAAATCTACCCAACTCCCACTGCCAGTTGAAACTGCTGGTTGCTTTGGAGCTTGGGCTCTGAGGTCAGAGTGCTCTGGGCTGCATCAGAGCTGCCTGAGACCTTAGACATTTTATTTACCCTTTCTGTGCCTCAGAGTCTTGGGTGATGGTTGTACATATAGCACATAGAGGTAGGTAGAAGGAGGATTGGTGAGTAAATGCACAGAACCAGTACGGGGCACGTACGTAGTAAACAGTTAACGAGCCATTGTTATTACTCTTCTAGTACAGTTATGATCATTACTATTGTTATTAATATTACTATATTAGGATATTGTAGTATACTATTAAATGCTGTTATATGAAAGACTTCTGCTCTCAAATGTGGTTCTAAACTGCTCCCACAGGTGTATGCAATAACAGTAAAACTTCCCTTCCTCCCCTGCGCGTGGAGCTCACCTGTGGGCTTGGAAGACCCGGACCCACCTCAGATGGGGCCCTCCCAGCCTGATTCTCCAATGGCAGGTGCTGCTGGAGTTGGGCCTAGAGGGGCCTGTCCACAAAGCCCACAGCCCTGGAGAGGGGCCCCTTCCTGGGGCCAACCCCAGGGAGGAGGATGTAGGCCCTGGAAGGCTGGCGCTGGAGAAATAGAGGTGGGCAGGGACACCTCATAGGGCTGGATGGTCCCTGGAGACGTCTTCATGGAAGATGCTGGAGGCAGTGAAGAGGGGGACATTGAAAGACATTCTCCCTTTTCAGTCATCGTGCCCCTGACGGTGGTGGCCCTGAAGGGGTCTACACAATGTCACCACCACCTCTTCACATTGTGCATGAACTTGAGTTTCCAACGGGTTTTCTCATTTGACTTTCATTTTCTCATTTGACTTTCTTGAGAGCTCCATAAGGTGGTGGTTAATATCCCCATTTCATGGACCAGGAAACTGAGGGTCGAGAATTTTAGGAACGTGGCCCATCTTCAGGCAGCTGCAAGGAGCAGGACCAGGCTCGGGGATGAGGGGGACGTGGTATGGCCCCAGGTCCCTGGCAGCAGCAGGACCCGAAGCCTGGGTGCCTGCCTGAAGCCGTGGTGCGTCTCTCCAAGAACAAAACAGGGCCACCCTGTTACAGAGCACCTCTCCTTTAAGGGCACTCTGCTAGGCGCCTTGTTGACATTTCCTGACTACCGCCCCCTTACTACCCCAGCCCGGCTTGATCAGGATGCTGACCTGGGCCAGGTGGGGGAGCAGGCCCAGATCCTCAGGCATCGTGAGCCAGCCCTTGTTTGTGGGGACAGCGACACCCAGCGGTGCCCGGTGCTCTCACACCCCACCTCCTACCGAAGCAGAGGGCTCTGGCCCAGAGGGCACTGTGGATAGAGACATGGGCCCTAGAGAGCCTTGAGGGGTCCGCGTCCCTCCTCTAGCCCCAGGGCCCTCTGTCGTGAGTCTGCGTAGGTCCCAATTCTGATTCACAAAGGATGTCAGGATTTATAGCTCTCCTGGGGATGTCACAAAACCCCAAATATAGTCATTTGTTAAACACACACATTTACACACACGCTCTGCTACTACTTAGAAATGACAACAGGTGTCCAGAATTCGAAACCAGCCCTTAGAACCAGACCAAGGTAAGACTGGGAATTAGAAGAGCCTTGCCTTCTTGTCTCTTCTCAGTTTTCTTCTCTTCCTAGAACTGTTAATGTCTCCGTCTCTCCCCAGATATCCTACAGAGGCGCCGCTGAGGCCTGCCATTATCCTGGGCTCATTTTCTCTCTCTCCACTGCATAGAGTTCACATAGACTCTTGCTCACTGGAAGATTTCGAGTGGGACAAGCATTCACACTGAGGACCCATAACTGATAAACAAAGGACATAAACCAAAGACACTGAGGCGGGATGAGAATTTGGGCGGCTTTTCTGATGCCCCTCACCAAATCATATACCTTCTTGTACCCCAAAGCAGAAATATAGGCCATGGTGTAGTCACTGAAAAAGCCTAAGAATTTCTACATACATTCTACCATCCATCTCAGAGACAAACCAATGGAAGGTTCCCGGGATCTGAACACGGTTCTGATAACTTTCATTACACAGGACCTTGGGACAAGCTTTGATTTGGGATTACCTGGACAGAGGAGATGACCAGGTGGGCAGCATACGGCAGACTCAGCTTTGGGTTTTAGTCAAGGAAAGCCCGAGCCCAGACCCTCTCCCTTTTTCCGCCAAGCTTGGAAATGGCCATGAGCTGCAAGGCTGGCCACAGCCACAGGTTGTCACGGAAAGAGTGTGAGACACACGCCACTTGTACAAACCATTAATTTTATTTCCTGTATTGGGTTTATACAAACTTGCAGGATACAAATGCAGAGCTCACTGGGATTCTTCAGTACCTATATCTAAAAGAATGCTGGGGGGCAGGGATGCAGGCGCTCACCTATCAGTCGGGATTCCCTCCCCAGGGAGGGGCTTGTTGGCTAGAAAGATGCTAATGGGGCAGCTACAGATGTTTGGTCCCCCAACAGAGATGTCCTGCTTGGCTAACCTTTTCTTCTAAGGTCACTTTTATGCTAAATAAAGACACTGAGATCATACATTTCCTGGTATGGTTTATTGTCTAATACTAGATCAAATTGGCCCCAGTATGTGCATAAATAGATATATGTATATATATGTATATTTCATATTTTCCTTAGTTTTAAGAGCTGCCAGGTAGGGGGTGCCTAAAGGGGAAGGGAATCGATTCTGTCTTGCTAATGTCAGCCCTGCCCCAAGAACATGCCTCTCACCAAGGCAGGAGAGTAAGTGTGCACAGCTTGCGACCTCAGAAAAATCTTTAAAGTGACAGTAGCAGTATTTGATTACAGCCTCTTGGTTATTGATCAGGGAGGTAATGTGCTAATTGGCAAGGCCCCAGAATAGCAACCAGGGCTGTCCCCCCGAGGGTCCCTTAGCCCCGGGCTTCCATCTGGGCTCCATTCTCTCATAACAAGATGCTCTAGGCTGGGAATTGGGTCCAGGACATGCCAAAGTTGGGAGGTCAGGCTTCAAAGGCTGGCCAGGAGCTCTGTGACAGTCCCAAACCCGTGATTCCAGATCTGGATAAAAGACTTCCATTCTGCCCAAATCCTTGCAAGGCAGGAACCCCTTGCCTATTTTGCCAGCTGCTAAGCAGTTTGGAAGTCTGAGCTGGCGGAGTTCAGTACCCCAGCAGCAGCCTGTCAGAGGGCAGTCCCGGGGACTTCTGGGGCAAGGCTGAGATGTGCCCTTGTCCGTGCGACGGGCTTCAGCCAGAAGCTGACTCTGCAGTCTGGATGCCAGACTGAGCTACTGTTTCTCCTTAGCAACAGACCCCGGGGGCAAGGCCACAGAGGGAGACAGGTGATGCTGATGTGGCCCAGACTGGACAGGGATCAGGGAGTGTGAGAAGTCCAAGGAACTCGAATGCGTCTGTGCTGAAGGACCTGTGATCCCGAACTGTTTCCTTTGGCCTTTGCACTGTATCCTGGTTCCATCAGAGAGTGGAATTCTTGGTGCCGTTTAGCAAAGGCTGCCATTCTGCCTGCCCTTTGCAGAAGACTGGTGACGGGAGGTGGTCCTGGAGCACACTGGGGGGGGAGGGTGTGCCCGCAGGGGTGTACTTCTGTGCATACAGCTGTAAACATTTCCTTTGAGAGGATTCACATCCTATAACCCTAGAGGGTTTCAAGAGTTGCAGTGTAATCAAATCCTTAGACCAGGGAGTTCCAAGAGAATGTCCTGCCCTGGTAAGATGCTCTCTGGGTGAGCTCTGGGGACCAGCCCTTTGCAGACTGGAGGATGGGAGGAGGAAGCTGGGGGCGCGGTAAGAGGAAGGGACACAGGGATGAACAAAGAGGCAGCCGCCCAATCTCCTCGTATCATTTGCTGATTCCATTCAGACATTGCACATTTTGAAAATAGATTTGCTTTTATAACAAAAGCATAAAATAGATCTGTCTTAAAATAAGTCCGTCCTCTCCCCTTCTTTGGATCAAAAGGCATGGGGTGTGGCCGACATGTGCGAGGAATGGCAAGGAAAGTAAAGGAGGGAAAATGGGCCTGGGCAGGAGTTCTGGGAAGGGATGAGACGTCCCAACAAATATATATATTATGTATATATCTATAATATGTATAATCTTCATAAAACATATATTAAGGCATGTAAAGCAACATAAAGAGCCAGCTTTATGAAATAAGAGGTGAGAGAGAGGTGGCGAAGGTGCAGACCTTGATCCTTGGTATTTTATATGTATTTCTAAAAATATCACTTAAAAAAAAAAAAAAGGAGAGACAGACAAAGAAAGGAAAAGGCATGGAGGTCCCCAAAAGGGAGAGAGGGCCAATCCCATTTGCCGGTCTGTTGGGGAGGAAAAAACAGGTGTGGGGTGCTTGAGCAGTGCCAAAGATGGGAAAGGTAGCCAAAGTTCATGTTCAAAAATCTAAAACGGAAGTGGAATTCCCCAGCCTGCAATTCCTCAGAAGCACGACAATATCCTAAGCACCTAGAACAGTGCCTGGTACATAAAAGGGGCTTGATAAATATTTGTTGAATGAGTTGCCATCTTTACTTGCAAATGAACCAGTCACTGCACTGCTGTGAAGGAGTGGAGAACTGGTAGCAGATAAAGTTCTTGGGGTCGCTGGAGGCTGAAGTCTCTGGGCAGCAACTCTGGCAAAGAGAAGGCCCAGGGTCCCAGGTTTTTGCAACTTCACTTTCTTCCCTCCCTCCTCCCGGGCTACCATCCTCCCCAGATGAGAGGCGAGGAGAAAAGAGAGCTTTGCTTCGGTGTCTCCTCCAGTGGCCTTCCCGGGTAGACAGGTGGTGAGAGAGCCAGGCTAGAAGGGAGCCCTTCCATTCAGCCTCACCTGGCCCTCCTCGGGGATGCCCGCGGTGTGGGGTGGGGCCCTAGAACCTTCCCAGATGAAGGCTGCATTTCCTCTCCAGGGCACTCTATCCGCTGGCCCACAGCACATTCCAGGGGGAAGGAGGACAAGAAAACGCCCTGAACACGGTTAGGAAAGACCTCAAAGCTGATGACACCCTACGTGACAGAGGTCCTTCTCTCTGCCTCTGAGCCAGGGAGGGCGAGGCAGACACCAGGCCCAGACCCAGAAAGGGCCATCTTCCCACTGGCTCGCCCGCACCAGCATCCCTGCACCTCTGTCCCCACGGCTGCAGCTGAAGGTCACCACGTGCTTGCCGGTGGGTCCTCCTGGGCCTAGTGTGGAGGTGGGCCTGTGGAGCCGAGGGACAAGGTGCAGGAGCAGGGCTGACAGTCTATCTCTAGACTTGGCACTAAGCTAAGGCTCCATCCTGGGGAAACCCACCCCTCCCACACCCACTTTCCACCTCCGCCTCACCTTCTTATTGCAAACTGAGTCCTGCCGCTTCCCTTCCTCGCACTTGCCTCTTGTCTCTCCCTTTCTCTCTTCTCCCCTCCTCCACCTGTCCTCAGAGGCCGCACAGACCCGCGTGCCCTCCCTACCCACAGCCAGCACTGTGCCTTCTGGGAGCCAAGGGGCCTCCCCCCAGCTCTTGTCATCTTGTCTTTGGCTCAAGCAGAGTGGTCAGTCCCCGCTGGACCCCAAAGGAGTACCCATAAACAGAGAAATGTCCACGCCCCAGGGTGCAGCTGGGCAACAGGGTGGGGGCGATGGGAGAGGGCCGGATGGCAGGTGCCGTCCTTGGCATCAGGAGGGGCTGGAAGAAGCAAGAGAGTCCATCTTCTCCTCACCCTTGTCCTAGCCTAAGACAGCCCAGAGCGTCTTGCCCACCAGGGCATCCTCTTCCTCAGGAAATGTTCCAGGAGGGCCGTCCACCACCAGCCAGGGCCGGGCCTAGCTCCCTGGGATTTGAGCACCAGCCGGGGAGGCTGCTGTCAGCCCAGCATCTTGGGCCCTGGCCTTGGGCCACCATCTGAGTCGTGAGAGCTTCAGGGCGTGCTGGGCATGTCGACACCGAGGTCACAGCTCAGCAGCAACCCCGGCCCCCAGCCTGGCTCCCTGCAGCACTCCCATGGGGGTGCAGGGGCAGGGGGCCAGGGTGGGGAACTGGGACCTCAGGGGGCAGAGAAGGCCTTCAGAACGTGGCTCTGTGGGGCTTCATGGCGTTGGCCTCGGCCAGAGCTTGCACTGAAGAGAAGAGAAATGGGTGAGAAAGGCACGTCCCGGTGGAGGGACAGCTCCAGCCCCGTTTCCCCAGAAGACAGACATCTTTTCCTGTAGAATCCTGTGCAACCATGCCCCACGCCCCCCACCCCGAGAGGGGGCCAATGAATGGAAGTCCATGCTCTTTTCCACTTGCCTGATACCGAGTGCCTGTGTGCTAGGAGGGAGGAAGGTACACAGCCTTTGGCCATGGTTTCCCATGGTATTGTAATTTACAGGAAGATCTGGGGGTGATCTGGGAGAACTATGTTCTGGGGGCTTCTGAGGCAGGACTGCTGTATAGCTCAACAGGTGGAAGGCTTGTTGGTGGACAGCTGGATAGGGGAAGCCTCAGCTCTGTCCCTGCCTGCTTCTGGAGAAGCAAAGCCCACCGGCACTGCGGCATCCAAGAGGCGGCCCCACCAGCTGGCGCTGGCCTAGCACTGCACAGGGACAGGGATGGGGACAGGGACAAGGACAGGGATGGGGATGCTGCGGGTTCAAGCGGATGGAAGGAAGGGAAGAGCAGCATGGGTGCTCTGGGCGGGGAGAAGCGATGCCAGAATGAGGGGGAGGGTTGAATGGCTCGTGGGGGTAAGGGGCGGGGTCCCACTTCCCGCGGTGGACGAAATACAGTAGAAAAGTTCTTACGTCAGAGCTTAGACCCGCATGGTATGGCTGCTGTCGGTGGCCCGTGGGGATTCAGACGATAGGGGGTTGGCTGGTGGAGTCGGGGAAGCAGGGGAGGTGGGAGGGCTTGGGGTGGCACATTGCACTGGAAACAGAAATGAACAGGGAGGTGAATAGGAGTGGGTGGGGGTGCAGGGGTAGGGAGGCCGGGCACCCAGAGCAAGCGAGGCCCTGCCCCAGGCGGGGAGCCAGGCAGGAGGCAAGCAGAGAGGAGAGCTGAGGCGGAGCTGGCCTCGGTCCCAGGTGCTGTGGAGGGGCACAGAGTCCCCGAGGAGGAGACGGGCCCACTGTAGGCTCTGCTGGGAACCAGTGTGACTGGGGGTGAGGCCGGCCTCTCTGGGCCAAGGCTCCACTCGTTGGTGGAGGCGGAGCGGACAGAGCAGGTGACGGCACCTGATGCACCATGCTACCGCGGGCAGTGATGGTGAATGGTGCCCACCGATCATGAGGCCCCTGGCTAGCAAGTTAGCACCACGGGCATCACTTCCATGGAAATGGAGGCTTCCGGCAGGGCTGAAGGGAGTACCATGAACTTAGACCAGCTTGCGGTCTCAGAAACATAGGCCCCCGTTAACCCTGGGGAACGCCCTCTTCATCAATCCAGAAAGGGCAAACTTTGGCCCACCCCTGAACGAATCATTATGAACGTTAAAGTGGTGACATTTGAATTAATGGATTTTACCCTATTATCGTTATGATTCCATGCTGAGAAGAGCAAAGCAGAAGGCCAATGGGGGGCGGGGGTCCCATGAGGAGGGATGAGCTCTCTGCAGACTTGGGCGCCCTCAGGGCCACTGTGAGGTAGGAGACTAACAGAGAGGACACGCTCACGTGGCCTCAGAGGAGAACCAGACCTCAGCCAGGGTCACACTGTTTCCTCCAACAGAAGGATCCTGGCATCCAACATCCTAGTCCCTTGCTCTCCACTGCCCTGGACCCCAACACCTTCCTGCCCTCTGCGCACCCCCATCGTGTATCACACATGGCCACACATGTACACGAGACGTGAAACTTTCTTGTGAGCGGGAAGCTGTATCCGCCCACACAGAATACAGAGTTTGTGCACGGGGTCCAGGAGCATTCTACATTCCCTGCACACAGCTCAGATATGTGTGTGTGCACTTCCAAACCTGCAGTCTTCCACGGGGCCTGACACACGGGGGACTCCCGCTCAAATACATTCACAAGTGCTTTCGAATCACAAATTTGTGTGTATGTCTATATTGTGGACCCAGTGGTTAGTTATTTGGCAACTCCAACTTCTAAAACAGTCAGAAAGTCAAAAAACTAATCCAGGGCTGTTTCAAGAAAGCCAAAAATCTATGGCAATGTGCGTGCGGTGAAACTCTCACAATTATTCACAGACGAGCTCCGTGGACTCAAGTTACTCTTTATGTCTACACACTTCTGAGGAGTTGACCTGCTGGGTGTCTACCCCATGGGAGATCAGAAATAGGGAAATTAGGGGAGAGAGAGGACTCGGGAGGCCCACTGATGGCTACAAGAAGGCGCAACTGAGGTGAGAAAGTCTTTTGTAAAAGCAGATATAATACCTTTAAAAGTGTAACAGTTTGTGAGCACTTAGCATAGCCATGGTTTGTATTAACTAGAGCCCCTGAGGGCATCCCTTCACTGGATCAGCAAAAGAAGGATATTTATGATACTAAATTAACAAGAACAAGAAAGATGAATTATGTTAAATATAATTTCTTTATGAAGACAGAAAAACTTCATGAAGAATTATATTTTACATAATTCATTTAGTTGACATAATTCATCTTAGTTTTTTGACTTTCTGATTGTATTCAACATACTTCCTAAATATGTATTAGGAATATAGCCGTTGAAATAGTTAAGATCCATGGGGCGGCTGGGGGGCTCGGTCTGTTAAGTGCCTGTCTTCAGCTCAGATCATGATCCCAGAGTCCTGGGATTGAGTCCTGCATGGGGCTCCCTGCTCACAGGGGAACTTGCCTCTCCCTCTCCCCCGCCCCCTGCTCATGCCCTCTCTCTCTTCTCCCAAATAAATAAATGCAATCCTCAAAAAAAGGGAAGTGTTCCAGTTCCAGCAGGGTTGAAGTAAGTACCGTGAACTCAGACCAGCTCACGGGGAAGTGAGGTACAACAGTTAAGGTACAACAGTTAAAATTCAAATATGTAGCAGCTACACACAGGTGCGATACTACAACCATGTGTCAGCAAGTACTACCACATCTGCACACATAAATTATTGGTCACACTTGCTCCCCCATCCTGCCCCTCCACGAGACCTGCTCACCTCCGTCTTGCACACCCAGATACGTGTTTACACACATGCCACTGTGTTTCATCACGCCTCAGAGTGTGGAACAAGCCCGTTCCACATAAATCCATGCGTTCCTCAACATGACCCCCAACCTCACACTGTAGACTCGCGTACGTGTACATAAACTCCAACAGCTTACTAAATCCCTCCTGTACTCATAGTGGTCTCTACACAATGTCCACAGACATTCTGCGGACATACACACACCTAGCTCTGTATTTGCGCTCACACATCCCCTCCACCCACGCACTTGAATACACACAAGTGCACATGCCTGTATGAACATCCCCCGATACAGACACTGGCCACATCACGCCATGCGTACAAATGCACACTTGCCACATCTTCCCATGTACCTCCTACTTGAGTCTGCATGCTCGCAGTCTACCGACGAGCCTTCCCGACATCGCCATCCACATCACACGCCCCAACTTGGGCCCGGCCTCTCCACCCATGCACGCCACGCTGTCCTAACAGCCGTGCCCAGCACTCTCATACGCCTGGCCCCAGGCCTGAACCTGTGCCCATGCACAGTCCTCGCTGTCCCTGGCAGAGCTGCAGCCCTGGGACTCTGGGCCAGAGGCCAAGGGGCAGCGGGGACCGTGGGCTAAGTCTGAAGTCTGGCCCTGCTATGCCATTTTTTAAATAGTTGGGGTTTTGGCAAAAGCAAAGTGGCGGTTTGCTTTCAGCACGGAGACCCTGAAATGTAAGCTGTGTGTATCGAGAGGGAAATGTGAGAGACCAGGGTGGGTTTTATTTTCATGGAACCTTTGGCTGGGAAACAGCAGTAAAGAGAGCCAGGGGCTGGGGCGAGGGCAGAGGGAAGTTTTAAAAACAGTGCTGTGTGTGCTAACCCTTGAAACAGGAAATTGCCTTTTGCCTAGAGCAGGATGAATTTGATCTTTGGAGGATCTGAGCTCATTTTATAGCTGAACTACAGAGAGGTGGGCTAGAGGCCTTGGCGCAGCCAAACTGGTTTGCTGCCTCTGGCTGCAGGACGGGGCTGTCTGAAGCCCATCCCTTCTCTTGTCCTCAACGCCAGCCCAGCCAACAGCCTCTCTCTGAAATACCTCCAGCGGAGTTCCCCTGGCCGCCCATTGGATGTCCACTAGACCCTGACGGCCAGCAGGCTCTTCCTTAAGGCGTAAATTCCCTTTGGTATAGCCTGAAACCCTCTGATTTCTAAAAATATTCATATTTAAAATAATGAGAAAAACCACACATAGATCCTGCTTCTGCTCCGGCTACTGCTAAGGTCAACGAGTCCTACCACCATCACCATCACCATGGTGACTACATGGAACTAGCATTCATCAACCACCTACTGAATGCCAGGCACTGTGCTAGGCGCCGAGTGCTTATGGTCGCCGTTCGTCACACTGCCACATGATATTTTGATTCAAATTTTACAGATGAGGACATGGAATCTTCGAAAGCCAGAATTCAAACCCCTCTTGATCACCAACACGAAACACCACCCATTCCACTAGGCTCCTGGCCGCAGTCCCCATCGGCTCGTTGCCGGCCCCTCTCCCTGGCTACTGTCACTGCGGGCCAATACACCTGTCTCTGCCTCCTCCTCCTTGCAAACCTGCATCCTTCCCGGGCATCCCCCTGGACCGGCCTTCAAAGCTCTCCCTCTCTTTCTTTGCCCTAATCACCTTTGGTCCTGAGGAGGAGGACATATTCTGTCTCCCTGGCTGGCTTCATGACTTAACCACTGTCTTTCCTCCATCCTTCACCCTCCCATTAAGAGGGGAGTCTCCTCCGTTAAGAGTCTCTTCTGTTCTTCCTCATTTCAGTTGCACCTTCTCTGGGGTGATATCTCAGGCTGACTTCAACCTCACGGTGATGGTTTGGAACTCTCTAGCTTAGCGTGAAGTCTATTCCTCATGCTCATCTTTTCTTAGCAGAAAAGCAAGTTTGGGTCAGTAGCCAGGACAGTGACTATAGCGCTCTCAACACTGGCTGCCTGCCCCACCTTCCCCTTCCTATTTGTGTGCAGCCAGTTGGGAAGGGTACCCTGTCCCCACTCCATGAGTGGTGATACCTTTATCCTTCCCACCAAGCTCAGGGGTCGCCCTTTGTCTGTGCCTTTCCTCGAGTTAACTCAGGGACAGCAGTGCCCTTGCTCCCTGCACAGCCTCTGGCCGTCCTTCCTAGAGCGGCTCTAGGAGGGGTACCCGGCTCTGAACTCCTGGAGGCAACTCCGGCCCTTTGGCACCCCGCCGAGCTTAGCACAGTACCTGGTGCTCAATAAATGCTCCTCTTGACCTGGAGAAAAGTCTCCCTGGTCCTGAGCCTCTCTATCCCTGCCCCTTGCAGCACTGAGCTTCCTCCCCTGCACCTGGTCAGCTGGTCTCCCTGGAGGAGCGGGCCCAGCCCCTCTCACCAGACAGCATGCGACCCCTGCGGGAGGCCTCGGTCGCCAGGGCGCAGGAGATTTCAATCCGCTTCTCCTGCTCCTGCAGCTGGCTCTCTGAGTCCTGGGGCACGTCCACAAGGTCCCCCTCGCCGACAGGCACCACGTTCTGCATACTGAGGAGGCACAGACACACAGACATGGAGTGGGGGGACAGGATGGTCCGATTGGCTTGGGGGGCCTGTGGACTGAGGTTGGCAGGGTGACCAGAGACCTGTGAGTGGGCAGGCTCTGGTTCCCAGCAAGGCTGTCCCCAGGGGCGGGTGGGACCCTGACAAAACACATTTTGGGACCCCCTATGCAGTGTCTTAAAATGAATGAGAAGGTTCGAGTGAACATTTGGGGCAGCCTTGATGAGGAAGAGAAGCCACCAGAGGGCAACCCCTCAATTTGTCTTATGACAGCATGTGGCGGCGCCCAAGACGCCGTGCTGGCACACAGTCACAGCATCCCTGCCCCGGCCGCAGGGCTGGGCCTGGCCTGCTGCCTGAGCTGCTGCCTCGAGCCACTGCCTCCACCTGCCTTCGCTGGGGAGGCTCAGGGCTCCCACTGGCACGGGGCGGGGTGCTGCATTCAGGGGCACTAGTGTCCCAGGCGCCAGGGTGGGCGGAGGACATTGAGGTTCACCCAGCACATTACCTAGACTTGGCAATGAGCGTCTTGATCCTCTCCACCTTCTTCTGCTTCTCCTTCAATTCCTCGGGGCTCAGGGGAGTATCAGGCTCCAGGTCAATGTACCGTTCGGGGATGAGGACTTTGTCTGGTGTGGAGAGCTGGGGAGGGACCCAGGTCACCACCTCATTCCATCCCCTTCCCACACCACCCCCACCCCCAGGCTTTCTCTGCCTCTGCCCTCCTGGAGGGCACTCACCTCCTTATTGATGTCCACGTCATAGTGCTGGGGCTCTAGCTCCATTTTGCGAAGCCGGGCGATTTCCTCCCGTGGCGTCTCATAGGCCTGCCCACCAGGCTCCTCCGCACGTAGAGCTGCCTCCAGGTTGGAGATGTCCACCTCGTGGATGCTACGGTGACGGCGCACCTAGGGGACAGCGCCATCGTGACCACATGGGGGCTCTGTTCTCTGCCATCCGTGCCTTCAGGCAGCCCTAAGCAGGCTCCTGTCCTCACTGTCCCCCCTCATCAGCCGACCTGGCTGGCACCCCACTGCTCCCCCGTGGGACAGCCAATCCTCCTTCCACACTGCTTGACCAAAGCTGGTGCACCTGAGAAGGCCCGGGGCCCAGATGCCATCGATATGTCTCATCGAGACTCGTTACTTCCCATCTGGCTGGACCCTGTGTTCACAGTTGGTGTCATTTATCTTAGGCAATTGAATTAGTGGATTCCTATTACAGAAGCTCCAATGCACCAAAGAGACTGTAAGCTGTTTGAGGATAGGCTTTTTTATCATAATTTTCCTGTATTTCCAAAATGTGGTGCAAAGAAAAATTCAGCAGATGCCTGGGGTCACTCCAGCTCTCCGCTCGACAGCTGTGTGGCCTAGGAATCCTGAATTTTGCCTGACTTTGTTTCCCTATGTCTAAGACAGGGCTAGTAATTCCTAACCTGGTCCCTTCTTGAAGATCTAAACAAAATAGCATGAGAGTCGGGAACCGCACGGTGCCACACAGCGCGGCGCTATTACGACTGTCTTCGGCAGACCCAGCCCAGGGCGAAGTACACAGAAAGTGCTCTAGGCTCGTGTGAGAGTGATGGCTCTCCCTGGGTGCTGAGTGGTCTATTAACTGAATTTTGTATCATTCATTTCAACTAAGATAATCAACACATTCCTTTTCATGGGTTATTTTTCTTTAAACACATACAAGGAATGCTTGCTGCTGTGTATCTTCAGCCTAGTGGGGAGAAGCCTCTCCGTTCTCCCAGGGGCCCAGCTTGGGTCCTTCCCCGCGCCTCCCTCACTGCCCCCCACACAGATGCCCCAGTCCGGGCTGGTCACGAGCTGGGGGTGTGCTGTGTTTGGCAGATGGCCAGCCCGACCTGTGGGTGGCTGGGAGGATTTTACCACTTTGTAGGCAGGCCGGGTAGCTGGGTCAGGGGCCGGGCTGGCTGGGAGCTGCAGGCTCCTCCGCTTCTCCTTCATGGAGCTGCTCTGATGCCTCCGCATACGGTCAATCTGCTCCTCCACGCTCATCTTGACCTTGCCCTCACTGGGGAACACGGCACTCTTGGGGCGCTCCTGCTGCAATGGGAGAGCGGGGCTCTGGTGGGCGCTCATCCCCCACTCCCAGCTTCCTCATCTGCCCTAATGCCTTCAGTGCTCCTTCTCTGGGAAGCCTGTCTGTAGCGGGTTAAAGAGTGGCCCCCAAAACCTATGGGCACATCCTAACCCCCAGGACTTGTGAATGTGACCTGATTTGGAAATAGGGTCTTTGCAGATGTGGTTAAGGTAAGTGTCTTGAGAAGAGAGCCTTGGGAATTAGAGTGGACCCTGCATCCAATCTTAGCCATCTTTGTAAGACACAGAACAGAAGACAACACAGGGTAGAAGGCGACGTGAGTGTGGAGGCAGGTACTGGGGTGCTGTGTCTACGGGCCAAGGAACACCTGCCGATGGCCAGCCACACCCAAAGCTGGGAGAGGGGCACGCGACCGAAGCTCCCTCAGAGCCTCCCGAGGAACTAGCCTGGGGACACCTCAGTTTTGGACTTCCGGCCTCCACAACTGTGAGAGAATAAACTTCCTGTTGTTTTAAGCCCCCAAGTTTGGGGGGCTTTGTTAATTTCCCAGAAGCCCTAAGAAATGAGTCTACTGCCTTAGGTCGGCACATTTGACTCTGATCACTGATTTTTGCTGGATTTGTAGTTCATCGCTGGCACATTATAAGAATTTTGCGAAAGGGTGCCGGGGTGGCTCAGGTGGTTAAGCATCCACCTTCCACTCGGGTCAAGATCTCAGGGTCCTGGGAGTCTGCATCGGGCTTCCTGTTCATCAAAAGAGTCTGCTTCTCCCTCTCCCTCGGCAGCCCCTGTCCCTGCACATGCTCTGTCTCTCAAATTAAGAAATAAAACCTTTAAAAACAATGATAATTTTGCTAACTACTCTTCTATCTTTCTTATGTGTATCTTCCTTGCCCCTTGTCCCTTGATTGTCTCCGTGATGGAAGACTTCTCCAGTGGGGCTGCTGCCCTCCTCCCACTTGTCCCGCCTTCCTCCTCCAGCCCTGGGTTTCTTGAGTGGTGGACACACAGGCCCCGGGAACCCCCAGCACAGCTCAGTCCGTCCAGGCTCTGTGCCACAGTCTGTGCTCACCCGGGAGGCCAGTCCGTTGGTAAGCCCATTGGCACTCCTCCTCACCACCCTTGACGGAGTTAGCTCTTCATCGGCGGGAGACTTTGTCCGAGGAGGCACAATGCCAACTGTAGGGAGACAGAACAGCCAGTGGGCCTTCTGGAGAACAGGAGGGCAGAGAGACGGGGAGCCTGTTTATTCGAGGAGGCTCAGTCCCCCCCTGCAGCAGAGATGAAAGGCCCAGGATGCATGGGCGCTCACTCTCTTTGGTTGCGAAGGAGAACCTCTCCAGGCTCCTCTCTAACCCTTGGCCCTCCTTCTAGGGGAGGATGGGACAGGAGGTACCTTTGTTGAGAGCTGCCTGCTTCTCTGCCTCCACCTCTTGCCTGGTGGGCACGAGGCTGATGTCTCTAGCCGTCTCCAGGGGTGATGTCTGCTGGGGGTCTTTCTTGCTTTGCTCATGGCTTGCCTTGGGCTGGGGGGAGAAACGAGAAGATTGTCCACGCTATATAGGGACTGCTGGGAACTTGGCCCTCAGGGATGTTTCCTTGCTTCCAATGGCTGGAGCACAAACCCTTGAAAATCGGATGAGGGAACTTTAAGTCTGCCTGCTGGGAACTGGGCAGGGGCGCCATGGAGCCTCCCACCCACGCCACCTTAAGGCCGACCAACGTTGGCTCCTCTCGGGGAGCGAGGGCTCAGGGCTCTAGGAGGCCACCAGCCAAGGCCCAGAGAGGCCCCTCACCCCCCTCCCCCTGACCAGGCCTCTTGGCGAGTGCCAAGACGCACAGACTTGCTGTGAGCCACAGTGGAGGAATGGCGGGAGGAGGGGGTACAGGGCCGAGGATCTCTGAGGATTCAGTCAGGATCCCACCCAAAAGTTCAGCAAGAGAACCAGGTGGGCTTTGGTACCAAGACTCTAGGGGCAGAAACACGTACTTAGTCCCCGCCCTGCAGCAGAGATGAAAGGCCCAGGATGTGTGGGCGCTCACTTTCTTTGGTGGGGAAGGAGAACCTCTCTGAGTTGTGCAACTGTGAGACTAGAAGGGGCCTCAGACACCATCAGCACCCCCTCTGTGCTCCCACGTTGCAGCTAAAGGGTCTAAGTCTTCGTGAGGGCACGTAGAAAGGCTGACCCAGCAGCCAGAAACACCAGCTTGAGTCCAGTAAGAGAGTATGGCTGAGCCCCAATGCCTCCCCTCGTCTGGAAAGGGAAGGTGACTCTGCCTCTCTGTCCTGCTCACTGGCAGCCCCTCACGGTCCTGGCAGCTGAGCGGGGATGAGAAGATGGCTCCCAGTTTTAAGCACAGGACTACTGTGCATGCAACCTCTTCCCAGGCCAACTGTGCCTCTGTTCTGGGGAGACAGGCTGGGGCCAGAACACGGCAGGGCCAGGGCCCACAGGAGCCAAGAGGACACAGGGAAGGCAGAGAGACAGACAGCATGGCTGGACAGGGGTCTGAGGGGGACAGGAAGGGGCTGGAATGGCCCCGGCCACTGCAGATCCCTTGATTTCCCTCGTCTGCTGGCACTGGAAGTGGGGCCCACCATCACTCACAGCCAGGAACCCGGACATGGGATGGGGCAACACTCATTTCCCCTCTATGCACAGAGAACAGAAAGGGGAAAGCCATCCCTTTCCTTGTCCTAGAGGCTGATCGGGCAGCTGTGGAAAATTAATATTAAAATGAGGGAAAGATGGCTCCATTGTCCTGCCTTGCCTCCTCGCCTGACCCTTTGCCCCACTCCCTCCTCCCCGCCCTCCGGACCCAAGGGGGCTGGGTACCTGACCCCCGGCTGGCTCGCCACTGCGGTGCCAGGCAGGGGGGCTGGGCTGTGGCCAGAAGCGGCTCTCGCTAGGGAGTGGTGGTACATTTGGAGGAGACTCCAGGGGGACGTAGGCTTTGGGGAGGGGGGGCCGCGGCGGGCCGGGCTCCTGAGGCAGAGAGAAGCCAGAGCTTTAGGAGGAAGGAGAGCAGCCACTGTGAGAGCAGAAGAGAGCATTAGCAAGGGACAGACGACATCGTGGGGACCTGGGGCAGGGCCCTGGACCGCCAAACTCCCATCCGTGGACTAGAGGGAGCTCTAGCTCCAGTGGGAGCTCTCAGGACGGTTTCAAGGATCTCCTCAGCTCTGCCCCTACCTGTGCACTGCTCCCCACTGTCCCCCAACTTTTCTCCAAAGCTCCCTGCTCCTTGGCCTCACCACTACCCTGGGCACATCATAGCCCTGTCTGTGCTTCGGCCACCTGTCTGTGATGCTTCCCTCTTGCTCATCTACCTGTCCCAGCAAAGGTTCCAGCTCTTCTTTGGAACATCAGGGCATTTAGGATGCACGCTGGGACACAAGTTCCAGAGGCTGGCTCCTTATCAATCAGTCTTGGTCCCCCTGGACACTGGGCTCCCTGGGAGAAGGGCCTCAGGCACACACATGTATGCTTCTGAGAGGCCCTCAACACATCCCTTGCCCTGTGTAAAGCCCCACTAAACGCCTGCTGACTGACCAGCTAGGAAACCACTCCTTGCGCCCATCCACAACCCTCTCACACGCCGGAACAGTCCTGGATTTAAATTCCCACTAAGAGTTGGGTATCTTTGTTAATCGTCCTGGTGCTCAGGAAGAGACTTCCCTGGAAGGAGGCTAAAGATGACAAATGCCGATGAGAGCAAGTAAAGAAAAAATCTGGAAGGAAGTTCACCAGATGGTGTGCGAATGACCACCTTAGACAGAAAGCCAAAGCTCCAGGCCTGGAGGCCTCTGGGGGAGAGACAGGCACAGAGTTTGTGTCCTTCAGGCCGATGACGACCTATTTCTCCCTCCCTCCCCCACCTACCTTCGAGTCCATTTTCGCAGCTTACCTCACTGGACCCGGGCTTGGTGGGGGACCCCTGTGAGCCGGACACCAGTGAAAAGGGGCTGAGGGGGCTGGTGAGACTGGCGGAGCTGAGAGGGCTGGCTGGGCTGTTGGAGCTGTAGGTGGCTGTGGGGCCGAGTCCTCCTGGGGGCAGACAGAGAGGAGATGAGGGGTGGGTGGGGCAGGGGTGCGGCTGGCAAGGGGGCAGGCTCCATGGGTGGAGGAGGCAGGGGAGGACCCAGGGACACGGGAGGGAGGTTTCAGAGCCACCCAGACCTGAGGACGGGACGTGCTCCAGAACCTGGGGTGCAGGCTGGGCAAGGGTTAGATGACGGATGGAAAGGACACTATTGCCTCTGAGATGGCAAAGAAAGCCAGCCCAAAGTCCCAGGGCTTCAGAGCACCACGCGGCCCATGGGCTTGGGTGCGGGGGCACAGGTGCTCTTTGGCCTTTTCTGGGGAGGAATCTAGACTATCAGGGTCCACAATGTCTGAGTGGCATGTCTTCTGTTCTGGGAGGAGGCAGAGGAATAAGGGAGCCCTACCCACCATCCCCGGGTCCTGACCAGCTCTGAGCCCAGTGTGAGGGCCTGGACGGGGAGGAGTACGGCAGATGTGGGGTGGAAGGCACAGACCAGAGCATTTCTGGGGAGCCCTTCAGGAGGCCGGGCGAGGAGGCGCCCACCTCTGTGCTTGGCCGTGTCTGTGCCCCGGGATGGATTATTCTTCCTCAGCCCCTCCATCACGTCCTGGATCCTCCAGATCTCCTTCTGGATTTGTCGGTTGAGCACCTCATTCTGAAACCGCACAAGACTGGGTCAAGCGAAGTGGCCATGAGGAGTGCCCCAGCCTTCTCCCCGTGTCCCTCTGGGCCGGCAGTAGACAGGAGCCCTGGGCGTGTGCACGTGTTCTCACATCCCTTTGGCACGGAAGCCTCTTCCTCTTTGGTTTCTATGAAACGGAACTTGGGAAGTGCCAGAGGAGTGGGCCCTGCCATCACAGTCAAGAGCCCCTTTAGGTAAACCTACAGCCTCAGCTCCCCTGGGGAGATCAGGGGGCTCTTGGAGCAAATGCCCCTTTAGGTGGACACTTGGAGGTAGCATGTTGTCAGGGGCAAGGGTTTCCAACTGACTAATGTTCTTTCTTTCTATCCAGACGACCCTTTCGTAATACTGACACCCAGCATCTGCCGAAGAATTCATGAATTATATTCAGTTAGAGTTTGCACTCTGAAAACTCAGAGCTACCACCTGTATAGCCTCCCCAGGCCCCCCACCCCCTGTGCCAGGCACGGGGCTCCAGGTACACTAACTCCTTTCGGCCGCATGAGAACTCAGTGTGGCACAGACCACAGGCGTCCCGACTTTGGAGATGAAGAGACCCATGCCCATGACCCTCTGTTAGTAAGCAGTGTGACCGCTTTCTGAGTCTGGGTCTATCTGTCTTGCGAGCTGGTGCCCCTGACCAGGATGCTCTCTTATGCCCTGAAATGTTCGTATTACAAGTCAGGCTTACCCGCAAGACACGGGCTTGCGACCCCCTCCCCCGTCAGCTCCAAGGTGGGGTGGTGAGTTTCATCACCCGGAGGAAGCTAGGCGAAGTGGGGGCATGGCCTGCATCAGAGAGACAAGGCTTGCGAAGCAAGCCAGAGAAGAGGCAGAGCTGGGACAGAAAGATCGTGGGAGGAAATGAATAGGAACTCCCCAGGGTCAATGTGTACAGCCTCCGACCTCCAAGCAGAGTGTTTCTAATTCGTCCTGGGGAGGGAAGCCTCTTCCCCATCTCAAAGGTCCTGAGTGACTGGCTGCGGCACCAATTTCCCCTTCTGAGGTCACGAGAGACCGCCACACGTTTGCCCACATCTCTACCCTTACCCAGACTTCCATCCGTATCCATCTCAATGCGTTCAATCCTTCCAGCCATGAGGCACCTTCTGTCTAACCTAGCACTCTCGTGTTTCCACTTCACTCCTTCCTCATGATCTGATGGAACTAAAGAAGATTCTATAGGATCTACATCTCGAAAGTGTTTTACGTGGATGTGAACCTTGTCTTTTGTCTCAGGATGGACTCCCTGTCTCAAGTCTCTGAGATCTCAAAAGCAAGAAAGGAAGCCCCTTTGGTCTCTTTTGGCCCAAAGACCCCCTCCTGCCCAGAGGCCCTCTTCACCTGGACGTCCAAATTGAGCTGCTCCCAGAGGTCATCGTGCAGGGCAGACACCTCTGATTCAAGGCTCTCATACTCTATGGTGCTGTTCGTCAGGGCCTGCAACAGGGGGTGGGTTTACTGAGAAAATAGCCATTGCCAACGCCTTCCTCCCCTCCCCGCCCACAGGGCCCAGGGGTCTGGTGGGGGGTGGGGCTGAGAGGAGGGCACAGAGGGCCAGGAGGAGAGGGCCCAGGACTGAGACATTCTGACGACAGCCCAACAGTGGCCCATTCAACTGCAGGCTGAAATACAGAAACCGGAATCCTCTCCAGATGTGGGGGTTTGGAAAGAGGGGATCATGCTATGCCCACCCCTTCCTGGTCTCCCCAGACTGGGTGACCCAAAGTGGAGGGCAAAAAGGAAGGAAACCCAGAGGCGTCTGCTCCCTGGGGGTTAGAGACCTTCCTCCCTTCTGGGCCATGTTTTCCTGGGCCTCTGGGTGCAGCCCAGAACTCCTCTCTAGGCAGTCGGTCCTGCAGGGTCTGCCCTGAGCCCACGGCAAATGACTCAACCTGCAGCCCTGCACCAGTGTCCGGGTTCTCCAGGGGAGAGGACAGAGGGAGGCCGCAAAGCTGTGAGAGCAGCCGACCAGATAAGGAGCCCTTGACCACACCCTGAACTGAAAGACCCTGGGGCAGGAGCGGTTTGTGGAAAAGCCCAAAGCCCAGACCCCTTGCCAGAGACTCCACGGAGTGAGCGGGCTGGGGGGGGGGGGGCGCTCGCTGCCTTTCAGCAAGGCACTCTTAAGGTCTTTTGTTTCTGCCCCTTCTGGCCAAGAGCAGAGGCTCCGAGGAGAGTCCGAAAAGAGAGAGCACAGCCCAGGCTGGTGCAGGCGGCCAGACCAGGGGATGAGGGTGCGGGAGCGTTACCGTGGTGGCCTGGGACAGCTCCACCCGAATGTTGATGAGCTGATTCTGTAGGGTCTCCTTCTTGTGCAGCAGCTTCTCCGGGTAGGCAGGCTGGTTTCCAAACATCTCCAGCTCCTGGTGGGTCCCCATCAAGGCACTTTCCAGGCTCTCCTGAAGAAAGGCAGGGGAATGGCCATCAGAGGCCTGATGATTCCTCTCTGAGACCGTAAGCAGCAGAGGCCTGAGCCCCAGCAGTTCAACCCAGCAATTTCATGGAGGTTGTCCCCACTGGCCAGGGCCCATGGAAGAGCTTCCACAGTTCCAATTAGGGGCAGTTTAAGACACGGCTTTGTCACTCAGGGTGGAGACAGCACCCCACACCTGTCCATGCCAGGCTCCCCACATGCCCCCAGCTCCAGGTCCCCTTCTGGCTCTCACCTTCTCAGCTCGGAGCTGCTGCACAAGCCGGTCCTGCTCCCTCACCACCTTGTTCTGCTCACACAATTTGCCCAGCAGCTTCTGGGGGCCCGAGGGGGTGGGGGGGAGGGGGGAGAGAGAACGGGGTGAAGGACACAGTTTGATGGGGACCTGGGAAATGAGTCGGAAGGGCCTGGCCTCTGGATACCACCTCCTTTCCCTGCTGAGGAACCCTGGGCCTTCTTCACTTTGACCTTGCAGGCTCCTAGGTACAGGAAGACAGTCTTCACCTCGGGAGACTCCCCGAGGACCTACTGGGAGGGGAGATGTGCTTATTCTCTGAGGAAGCGAGTCAGCTGGAAAGGGGAGTGAAACATTAAGCTCCTGCATCCCCCTCCTTGGGGTTCCAGTTCCTGAAGAGTTGAGGCGATAATGAGGCCTGCTCTCCTAGCGGGGCATGGATGAGAGGACTACATGGGGCATCCAAACCAGCGGTCTTAGGAAAACCAGTGAACCGCATAAACTGGTTCCTTGGGCTCACAGGACTGTTCTCCCCTCCTTCCAGGGTCTCAGGATGGCTGACGCTGGGATCCTCCTGAAGTCTGGCCCTTCCAGGAAACCCTCCCAGACTCCTGGGCAGATCCACTACTCAGGCAAGACCAGGGGTGATGGGGAGGAGTCTGGTTAGGCCAAACTTCTCTTCTGGAAAGACTTAGGCTTTCCAATATCTGTACCTTTATTCATGCCATTCCTCAGATGCCCCCGTGACTCTTTTCTGCTGGCCACATTTTGTCTTCCTGGCCTTTTCACTTCCAGGCCCAGCTCACCTACTACCTGCTGTGTCCCTGACCCATCGGTCCACACGGTCTCACTGCTCTGCCCTCCTGCAGAACCCACTGTTTGTGCCATTTGGTCATGAACCACAGCTGTCACCGGTTGCCACCTGGCATCCCCCCTACCCCAGTGCTCCCTGAGGCCGGGCAGGGTGGAGCGCTTCCCTCTAGTGGCCCAGGGGCGACCGCCATGCTGGGCACAGCGTTGCCTGGCCAACGCACCTCGTAAGAAAGTCTGTGTTCTGTAATAAGCAGATCCCACCGCTGGAGACAAGGGGCCTAGGGCTCCGTGGGGAAACACACACAGCCAGCACGGGGGAAAGGGGAAGAACGAGAAAAGAAGGGGGATGACGGAGGGGCAGGCAGAATGTTGTCTTTGTGCTGAGAGAGGGCATGAGTCAAAGGCATGAAGAGCCAGCAGAAGGACAGAGATGAACGGAGGAAAAGCCCCAGCAGAGGACAGCGAAGCTGAGGACGACAGCGGGAGGGACTGGAGAGGACAGAGGAGCAGGAGAGCTGCTCTTACATCTGTGTCTTGCTCGTTTAACTTGTAGGTGTGGAGACCGTCCCGGAACACTTCTGGGTACGGAGGGACCTGCAGGAACACGAGGCCAGTTACAGCAGCATGGGGCAGGTGGGCGTGCAGGGACGGGAAAGCGGACAGCCCTTGCTCCGTTCTTGCCGGACCGTGGTCCCTTAGCTCTGGGAGCTTCCATTCCGGGAACCCGAGCTAATTCTTTGTCCCTGGCTGGGAAGCCTGGTGTGGCCCCATCTAGGTTCTTCCCCATTGTTTAGGCTGATTTCTGGAGATCGCGACGCTGTTCAGTGCCGACTCAGGATCTCCTTTCTCCCCCAAGCTCTAGATCTACCGTCAAGAGGGACTCTGGTGTATAGAGATCCTGGACAGCTTATTGGCAACAAGCCTGAGAACAGCAGTTAATCCTTCGAGGTTGTTTTTGAGGATGATACACGGGGAAATGGAACAAGCACCAGAAACATGGGAGAATGACTGTGTTGGTAGGCTGCACACCAGTCCCGGGGGCCTTGTGCCTAAACCAGCAGATGCTGCCCAGCCTTGGTGGGGCATCCGTGACCACAGCACATCCTACACAGCTGGGGCATCGGATGGTTCCATCTCACACCCCTCGTGCCCTGAACCCCAAAGATGTCTGTGAAGAAGATACCCAACATGAAACACAAGTCCTGGACATTAGAGAGCAGATCTGCGGTCGCTGGCATGGGATGGGATGGTGGTGCCGGCTATCTTGATGGTTTGAGAAATGGGCCTTGGGTTCACCCATGAACATGAAGAATGGAGGAGACATAGTGGAATTAGAGGAGGGGGATGAGGTGGAGCCTGGGAGACGAGGACCTCGCGGATGGGCAGATGGGGCAAAGCTAACCGCAGCCCAATGGCTGGCCTAGACCATGCACAAGCAGCTGAAATGGAGCTGATGGGGGCCATGCTGCCAGGCGGAGGTCTTACTTGCATGAAGATCTGGGCCCTGGGGGAGGAGTTCTCCACCATGCGGTTCACCATACTGATGAGAGTCTCGCTCTCACTCATCTGCAGCAGAGGAAGGAATGGACGATTCAAACTCCCAGCCCCACAGAGCTATCGCCCGATCCCCCGCCTGGGCTCACTTCCCCAGAACCAGGAAAGGGCAGCTCGTCCTGGGATCTCCAGCTCCCTCTGCTCCGCCTTACCCGCCGCTGCTCACCCCTTGTGAGCTCCATCCCAGGATCAGCACTGAAGGTACCCCGAGGGGAGGCCACAGAAGTGGGGCTGAGGGCTGCTGTGCCCTCGCTTGCTGGCCCCGAAGAAATTCCTTGCCCAGTGATACTTCCCCTGGGGTGCCTGAGAGGTGCGGGTCTCATCCACACCGGCCAAGGTCAACTCCCTGCCCCTGATCTCTTGCCTCACGCTATTGCAGTCAAAGACCACACCAGCAGATGGGAAAACCCATCTCCCCGAACTTGAACTGAGTCAAACAGCTGAGAAAGAAAACCTGGGGCTGCTCTTTGGATGGGCCTTCACAAAGAGGCAGGCACGGCTCCCTCTCCCGGATCCCTGCCCACCTCTTGGCTCTAGACTAGAAAGGATTGCTAAACTCGGTTTCCAGAGCTGGGCTGGTAGTATCCATGGCAATCTGGGATGACGCTGGGGAGCAAATAAGGAGGCCAAAACAAGCAAGCCGTGTTAAAGGGACACCAGGTACTCGAACACTATTCTCTGACATGTTATCTTTGTATTTCAAGAATCATTAAGAACATGGAGGGGGAAAGACTATTTGCCAAATGAAAAAGAGAGACAAAGGGCAGGGGAGAGGGAGGAAGGAAAGGAAAGCCAAACAAATCAACTAGAGATGTCATCATCCCCCCAGTTCCAGTGTGACAGCGTCAAAAAGTGAAAACATTAGGGAGCGTTAGGGAGCGTCCTTGGCTATGTCCCTTTAACTCAATTGGCCTATAGGAAGAGGTAGCAGAAGACACAGGGAAGTTGCATGGGAAAAGCTTTGGCGGAGACAAAGTGAGTGAGGGAAGAGACATAGCCACGTTAGGGCGGAGTTTCTGGAGTCACAGTTCAGGAGGCCCTCACATTTTTGGCTCTTACGTCTCCCATCTTCGTGGGGCCCACATGTATTTTTCCTCTTACTCATTTAGATGGCAACCCAAAGGCGGCCTTGCTTCTGTGTGCTGGGGACAAGGCGAGGGACACCCAGCCACCCCCATGTGCAGGGTCCACAGCATTTTGAAAGGCTTTCCTAGGATCTGATCTCTCTAGCTCTTTAGTCCACTTGGAGTTTTTTTTTCAATGACATCAAGTGTCATTTAAAAGGCTTTCCAAAGAGCAGCTGTAGTAGGGAGTTGAGTCTTTGTAAAACAGTTCACGGTCAACAAGACATCATCCCTGTTTTCTGGAAGGATCTGAGCTCAAGTCAGTCCTTGTTTTCTTGGAGTCCTGTGTGTATGAGGCCGTGTTTATTGTGCAGAGGACGTGTACGTGCGGTGTGTGTGGGATTGTATATGGTGTGTCTACGTGTGTGTCTGCTGCCTGTGAGCCATGCTCGCATCGTGTGTGTGTGTGTGTGTGTGTGTGTGTGTGTGTGTGTGTGTGTGTGTGATCTGTGTAGGACCCACTAACACACCAGGCTTTGAGAGGACCAAAGAGGCCCAGGCTTTGCCTGCACACCCACTGACCTCACTGCTCACCCAACCACTGGATCTCAAGCACTAAAGGAGGGAAGCAAGAATGTTCTTGCCCTGGCCTGCTCCATTCACACTGCGCCCTTGGGGCTCTTTTGGCCTATATGGGCTTTGCCTCAAGGATTCCTCTGTGCCACCTTCTGTCTGTCCAAGATGTCAAATTTTGTGTGAAGCCATCTAGCGCCGTGCCTTATACATCATAAAGGTGCTCTGTTAATATTTTAAATTGCGTAACAGAAGGAAAAGAAAAAAATGGCCCCCACCTGACAGAGTGCTGGCACCCACACCCTTACGTGACCCTCCTGCAGCTCCCTTCCGGAGGCGGGAAAGGCAGGTTCTACGATGTCCAGTTTATGAGTGAGAAAACAAAGGCCCAGAGAGATGAAGCCATATTTTGAAGTTAAAAACAAAAAACAAACCATACAACCAAAACCCACTGTAAATGGCAGAGCTGGGACTAGAATGTCTGATTCCATGATCTGGACTCTTTTTTTTTTTTTTTTTTTTAAAGTAGGCTCTACACCCAGCATGGAGCCCAACACGGGGCTTGAATTCATGACCCTGAGATCAAGACCTGAGCTGAACTCAAGAGTCAGACGCTTACCTGACTGAGCCACCCAGGGGCCCCTGGACTCTTACCAGATAAAACTCCCTTTTAGGATTATTGTCCTTTATCTGGAGGAGGTCCTCTGAAGGGTCGTTGCTGAAGCTGCCAGCCTGGGGGCCCCACCTGTCCATGAGGGCAGCAGCGCCAGGAGGGCCCTGCCGTGGCACTGAGGGCTGGCACATGCCGCAGACACGAAAGCCCGCCCAGGAGCCCCGAGGCCACTCAGCCCTGCTCCTCGCTCCTCCAGGCACTGCAGAGCCTGCTTCCTGCTGGGGCGAGCCTGCACTGCCCACTGCCACTCTGGGGGGGCATCCTGAGACTCATGCCCACATGGACTGGAATACTTGTGGTGTGGACACCACGTGCTGCTTCTGGAACTAAAATGCAAGATCCGGGAGGGCTGGGAGCTGCCCCCACAGATTACAATGTGTGTATCAAGGTGCCTGGGTGGCTCAGTCGCTAAGCATCTGCCTTGGGCTCAGGTCATGATCCCAGGATCGAGTCCTGCATCAGGCTCCCTGCTCGGTGGGAGGCCTGCTTCTCCCTCTGACCTCTCTCCCTCTCACTCTCTCTCTCAAATAAACTTTTTAAAAAATGTGGGTGTCAGGCCTTCCCAGTGCCCAAGCCCTCTACGAGGGTGACCCCCCCCAAAGCACAGAGGCCCATGAGATGACAGGTTATGTGGCATATGACCCATGTCTAGAACCATCAATGTTTACAGCGATAGCCTCAGATTTCAAGTTTAAGGTTCTTTTCTGCAACTTTAAGAGCATAACATCATCCTGCTGCGTTTGCCTTCTTCATACATTAGACATCTCCTCTGCTATAAAGTGGGTCAAAAGCTCAGAGTCACATTCCAAGCTCTGCCATTCGCTTGCTGTGTGTCCTTGGCATGTTACTTAACCTCTCTGTTTCTTTAGTTTTATCGATTCTAAAAGGGGGATAACAACAGTACCCCCCCTGCAGAGTTGCTATAAAGATTAAATGCGTCAGGCTGGATAAGAACAGCATGGGATGCAGAGAAAGCACCCAGCTACTATGACGACGACACTAGACACTATCATGAGTTTCACCACCTGTGGCCGCCTCCACCGGGTCTCGCTGGGGATGCCCAGGTCCCCTGTGATCGCAATGCCCAACACCCTGAACCTCTAGGGTGTCTCAACACACTGTCAGAGCCCCTCAAAGGCAAGATAGCCGATAGTTAGAGCCGGAAGCCAGGTCTCCACAGCCCATCACTTCCATCTGTGGGAACACTCAGGCTCTTGCAGATGAGACAAGGTTCCTCTTGCCTCACTCCCTCTGTCTACCATGCGGAATCCTCAAGGAGTACACAAGCCCTGTATGCAAAAGAACTTTGGCAAAGGAACTAGCAAATAGACGGAACTAATATGACTTTAAAAAACCGTCCCAGGGAAAGTCTGTGTCCTCTGCTTACAAACTGGAGTCAAACAACAACCAGTGAAGTAGGGTAGATAACCCCCAGATTCAGGGGCCCAGCCCCGCTGCTCACCTCCCCTGCCCGCCCGCCTCCTTCCACCATTTCTGTCACTCTCTCCAGCAGAAATGCAAATCCCCGCCTGTCCCCTCATACACACACACCCTTGGGGGGCCAGTTCCATCCGGCAGAACAAATAGGAGGTGGCATTAATTATTCATGTGGTCATTTCTTATGCTCCTTTCCCCAGGAAACTCCCAGCTGCCCTAAAGGGCTTTGAGGAGAAGGAGTGTGAAGGCGAAAACCAAAATATAAGCCACTTTGTTGCCTCCTGGTGGTGCCAACAAAGGTTTTCAAATGGATGGAGGAGGAGGAGGTGGGGAGGAGCAGGGAGACAGGCGGGAGGGCAGGGGAATGGTGAGGGGGCACCAGCTCTGCCTACCTGCTGATCCAAATACTCTAGGTTTCTTTGCAACTGAAGGTCTAAAAGTTCATCCTACCCGGAGCCCGAAGCCCAACGGCAACACAAACAGGAACAAGACAACAGAAAACAATAAAGAGGAAGCAAAGCAGTTAAGAGTTAGCTGGGGGGCCAGGTCAAAGAGAGGCCTCTGTCTGCCCTTGAGGAGTTCTGGGGAAGGGAAGGGATGAGGCTGGGGGCAGGCATCACGTTGTCTGATGGCTACCCAGCCAGAGGAGGAACTCACTGGGGCCCCAGCTCCAGGGCTCCTGGTCGGCCTGGCCTTCCTGTGGGAGAGGGAAGCACCACCAAAACATCTAGTCGGCCCTCTCTAGCACCTCCTGAGTTTTCCAGAAGAATTCATTGTTTCTAGATGGGTGCTGAGCTGTGTGTCAGGGCTGGAGCTTGGGCAGAGATGGATCAAGGGGAAGGAAGGGAGGGGCCCCGTCCATGGCTGTAGGGACTCCTCCACGTTGGCCTCTCAGGGCTCTGTAGGGACAGGGGACAGCAATGGGCTTTTGGGGACAAGACTTGGCCTGTTGGTTCCAGTGCCCCCGCCCCCGCCCCAGGTACACTTCTCCACCTAGTTTTCCAGGGGGAGACAAAAATTCTCTGGAGAACAAATTCCCGGGAGAGACAAGTAGAAAGCAAGGAAAAAAGGAGGAAAAGACATAATACAGAAAACTTCTACTTCCTTAATCCCACCACTTGTCTCGTTCCCCAAAAGTAGCACTCCAGGCAAGGACAGACTTGGAGAAAATGCCTGTTACTGGACATTCAGGCCTGACTTTTCTTCCCAGGCCATCATCCAGGTCCCCCACCAGGTCTCTCCACATGCTGGGCAGGCGGCTGCTGCAGGGTGGAGAGAATCAGGACATCACATGCCTCCAGATCTTGTCCCTGCTCCTCTACCTTGTGTCCCAGAGATGGGGTGACTGGCCTCAAACTCTGTACTGGGGTCAGAGTCCTGGCTGGGAGGGAGGAGGTATCCAGAGGCTGCTAAAAACCAGGAGGGCCAGGGCCCCGGCACAGAGCATCCCTGTGGCTGTCCTAGTTTGGGCCCGCCCTGGGAGGAGAGGTTCTGCAGGGAGTGGCTGGGAGGAGAGGACGTACCATCTTATCGTGGACCGTGGGGGATGGTGGGTAGTTGTAGGGGAACAGTCCTGCGGGGACTGGCCGCCTGTCTCCCAGGTAATCATACTGGAAGAGAAAGGGAATTGGAGAGGTGAGGGCGTCTGGCTGGGACACAGACTTCCCCACCATCTGAGGTTCAAGGTTAGGGATGTTTGTATCCTCTCTCAGAGCAGATGCCAAATTAAAGTAGACAGTGTTTATTCACTGCAATATGCTTGTATTGACCTGTCCGCTTCTCAAGATTTGAAAAGACAGAACCCTTTCTGTCCTCTAACACAGGAGTAGGGCTCCGGGCATGACCTGGGGATGGGCACCAACAGCAATCTTCCTACTTAGGGGTCAAAGCAAATCCCCCAAAGCAGCTCTCCCATGCACAGACCCACAGGGCCAGTGGCTCCCCTGGGCATCATCATGGATCTAATGTACAGTGTGTGTCCCCGAGTCCCAGATGTCCCCACACCTCCACCTCTCCTCTGCAGATGGTAGTAGGCTTCTGCAGGATCTCAGGGGAGGAGGAAGGGAGGGCAGGCTGGTGGCTCACCTTGGGGGAGCTGATGGATCGCCTCATCACATAGGCAGCAGGGTCGGCATAGATGTCCTCGCTGCGAGGTGGCAGGCGCTCAAAGCGGGCACTGGGTGAGCGGACGGGGGAGTAAATGCGGGCACGGCTGTAGGAGCCCTGGCTGGGCGAGCGGGGCACAGAGTGGGAGCGGGGCTGCAAGGACAGGCGGCGCAGGGAGCCGGAGGTGGCATCCAGCTCGTCGTAATAGATGGGCTGCCGGGAGGGGGAGGGGCCGGGGAGCCAGACAGTGCCATCCTGCCGCCCGTAGCCCTGGGGCTCCTTCCACTCCCGCAGCTGGAAGGCAGGGCCGCCTCCATTGCGGAAGGAGTGGCGCTTGTCCTCCAGCGCCCAGGGTGGGCTGATCCGATCATAGGCCGGCATGGAGCAGATGCTGTCTGGCCGCACCCCTGGTGGGTAGTACTGGTAATCATCGGGGTACTGGGAGGAGTAGGGGCTGTAATACTCAGGGACCCTGCGGGACACGGGGTAGAACCTAGAGGGGCTGAGAGAGAGAGGACATTGTGAGGAAACCAGACTAAGTGAGTGCAACCCCACCCACCCCCCTGTGCCCCAGCCCCACCACCAGGTCCTCCAGCCCTGAGCAGCGTGTGACCAGGTGAATGGTGCCCCAGACCGACCTTGGGGGCCCACGGAGGCCTGGGTGCTGAGCCTGGTTTCAGGGGTGCAGGGAAAGCTCTCTGAAAGCTTCGAACCTCAACCAGCTACTGGAGGCTGGAAATTTCACATTTAGAGCTTCCATCTTTGTTTTTTTAAAATGACATAGCCTTGGGGGAAACTTTAAGCCTTATTAGCTATCTCTATCCCGGCATGAAACCACGCATTAGATCTTTCCCAGAGGGTGAATGGCAGAAAGGG